>CM068353.1:39148013-39725513 GCA_034769755.1 Odontamblyopus lacepedii | reverse complement strand
ATGGGCTATTCACACCTTGGGGTTAGACCTGGCTACACCAAATGCTTTTTTAATGTATTTTGATTTAAGTTTGAGTATGGAGTTATAGATTGGAGACAGATGGTGCCTGAGTCCTCCATTTCTGTTTAAAGAAGGGTTTTCTTTTATAACAAAAATGGCTTCTTTAACTCCACATTCAAACCAATTCTTCTCTCTGGCTAAGATCTGTACCTCACTGTCCTCAAAGGTTTTTATTTATTTCTTCGCAGTAAAGACAACCACAGTTAACTACAAGATAAATAAGGAACATTGCAAGCAAAGCAATGACAAATAGAGACAGAAAAAGAAAGGAGGAGCTGAGTCGAAAGGCAAAGCTCTTGATTTGCTGGTCAATCTACGTTCCTGCCCTCACCTATGGTCATGAGCTTTGGGTAATGACCGAAAGGATAAGACTGTGGATAGAAACGGCCGAAATGAGTTTCCTCCGCAGAGATAAAGTGAAGAGCTCAGCCACACCGGAGGAACTTGGAGTAGAACCGCTGCTCCTCCACGTTGCGAGGAGCAGCTGAGGTGGGGGAAGTGTGTGTGGATAGGGAAGTCTGGGCCTCCCTGCCCAGTGACCCGACCCCGGATAAAGAGGAGGAAAATGTACGGATGGATAGAAGTTAGAAAAACCCCCCCCACCGGAAAGATTTGATGCAGTTTTAAGTGTTTATGAATTCACACTATCACACAAAGAGACATTTATCATCACAAAGGAGAAATGATTCCTTGTTCCCTGGAATTATTTTATTGTATTTATTTATTTTTGTGTGCCTGTAGTATTTTTCATAGGTAATTTATTGTGCTTCCAAATGATGCACTTATTTTTTTTATTTAACCTGTATCAAGAGAACCTCAGTGATATAAAAAAGTGTCTGGGTTACTTATGTGCTCTACCTAAAAAATCCAGTGAATAAAAGTGCACTATTGTTTGTGCAAATAGCTGTGATCAGTTGGCTGGTGTCATGGTAATAGTGTAGATCCTCACGCACTCCC
The DNA here is from genome assembly GCA_034769755.1 of Odontamblyopus lacepedii. Lineage (NCBI taxonomy): Eukaryota > Metazoa > Chordata > Actinopteri > Gobiiformes > Gobiidae > Odontamblyopus > Odontamblyopus lacepedii. Next base: position 39,724,496 of record CM068353.1, on the reverse strand, counting down.
GTTTGGAAGATGGGTCAGGTAGGAAATGATCTGCAGACAAGTGTCCAAAAAGAAAATTGGAAATGGGAATTGGGAACGAATTTTAATAAATCCAAATCCAATTTTACACAACACTGAATAAGCTGAAAGACGGTGATCGTATTGTCTTTGAGATTTACCAAACCTGAAACAATGTCCAAATCTGCACAGTCTCAACTCAAAGAGAAGATAGAGGATGGATACTCACTGTTAACTCGAACTAGCTGCATCCGAAATATTTTGAATTTTTTAAAGATTTTGAACCATTAGTGAAAAACGGGATGAACTGTTTGTCCCAGTTAGTCTCTAATCCACAGACAAATTCTTCCACATTGTTCTCACCCAACAGATGATGAGTTGCTTGAAATTGGGGCTAAACACCTAAACTCCACCCACAACCCAAACTATTTTATATTTATATTGTTTATATTAATAGAGCTGCTAAACTGGGCAAAACCTGGAGGACTAAAATGAACAAACTGGGCTAAACTCAAAGCACCTGCAGCCTCTAAAACAGATAAATGGTTTGTAATGGGTGTTTTGCAACAGAATGAGGGCCAAACCGGCATTTAAACCTAACAAGGCAGTTTAGAGGAAGAGAGTTGCAGAGGAGCACAGCGTCAGAGCATTACTGTCATGAACGAGAGCAGACACAATCAATGGACACATCTAATTGGCTCCAATCTGATGTCTTCTTCTTCTGACATTCAGCCTCAGCACGGCCTCCGCTTCATTTGTCCAGCTCCTCTCAACATAGACCTCTGTCACTCCAGCGGAAATAAACACATCATTCCAACCCTTTAAATTCTGCTTTTAGTGTTCAGTGAATTTGTTCTATATTTATTTCTATATTTAGCCCCATTTTAAAGGTCCTATAGCACTCAAAATGGATTCTTGTGCACTTTTAGCCATATTATAATGTTGTTATTTTATCAAAAACATACTCAGAGTTGTGTTTTGGTTCATTCACGCTTGTTTGAGTAATCCTTTATTATTAGTCTGCTCTGTTCCACCTTTTGATGTCATGAAGCGGTTGTGTTCAAGATAACAGCTTCTTTTTACCTTTTGTTCAGTAGGTTTCAGGGTGAAATCATCCAAATGATACTAGTGGAGGTGGAGCACTTCCTGTATCTTGTGACATCACAAGGATCGGTGTGTTAAACATGGGTCAATGAAAGAAAACACAACTCCAGGTATGTTTTTGATGAAGGAACAACATTAAAACACACATCAGAAGATAATGTAATATGGGCCCTTTAAAGAACACATGCAAAACTGATTTTTTTTAGCCGTTTTTTTTAGCCCTTTATCAAAAACATACCTGGAGTTGTGTTTTTGCTTCATCCACACTCGTGTCATGAACCCATTAAACCAACGTCAACTTCTCCAAACATTAAAAATTGCTCAGGAATTTCGCTCCGGATTGTTGCATCACAGATAAAAAAAAATCTGTGCTTCTCTCAAACAGTTTTTAAGTCCATTATCTGTCACTGAATTATTTTCACAACAAACCCTTGGCTCCATTAGAACAGCATTCACAGGAGATGGAGTTCATTTATTTACTTCGCCATTGTTTATTCCTGTTGCTGACAGCAGCTCTAACACCTAAATTTCTCATTAGAAATAGAGGTGTAGTTTATAAAGTATATTGTTTTAAGTTAGAAAATGTGAAACACTTATTCGGTGGCAAATAGCAAATGTAAAAGGGATTTAAAGCAAAAAGAAAGAAGTCTTAGTGTTAATAGTGTTCTTTAACGTTTCTTTCCACAGGTTTGGGGAGTAGTGCTTCTCACACTCATGTCATGTCACCGCCTAAATGAATGTGGTGTGTCTGTGCTGGGTGGTGCGTGGAGGGGCTAATGGTGCAGATTTGCAGTTTTGCTTCTTCCAGTTCAGGGCAGGTGTGGCTACAGAAGAAGCTTATGGAGTGATGAATGAATATTGCATTGTAAAGTCCTTATCTTGAAAAACATTGGTCTTAAAGGACCCATTTTGATTTTGATCTATATTATAATGTTGTTTCCTCATCAAAAACGTATCTGGAGTTGTCTTTTGTTTCATTCACACATGTTTAACACACAAATCCTGCACATTTAGATTTACACCTTCACTAGAATTATTTGGATAATTTCAGCCCTGGAATTTCCAATCTCTACTGAACTAAACGCTCCATCTTCAAGGTATTTTGAGCCTTGAAGATGTAGAGAGACTGATAATAAAGTGTCACTCAAAGTCAAAACACAAAATGTGTGAATGAAACAAAACAGAACTTCAGGTATGATTTTGATGAGGTAACAACATTCTTCTAACACGACTTAAAGCTCACAAGAGATTTTTTTTTAAGATTGGGAGCCCATAACCACTTTGTCTGTAATAATAAATCACTAATGAATATGAAGTGCCTATAAAAATACAGAAGACAAAAATAATAAAACGTAAACATGTTCAATAATCTCTACACCAGACGGGGAACTAGACAGTATACATAAAACAGGCTGAATTTCAGTCTCTGCTGTTGCTCTATCTGCTCTGAAATGCAGAGCTTTGGAGGACAGCCTGGGCATGACGGTGTGCTCAGTTCCACCAAATCGATATACTCAATATCCTCATGCAATACAAAAAAAAGATGAATGTTTTCATCCATATTAAAGCCCTCTGAACAGATCCCTTTGGGGGAAAATAGCTCACCTCTTCAACTGTGCAGCCTGAGAGTGGTTAGAATTCTGTGTGATAGATTATGGCCTATATCATCTCCCCGTTGAAAGGCAGGCACGGAGCAGCGGGGGGCAAAGCATTCAATAAAGACTCTTCACTCGCCGAGCAGTGCCAGGAAATTTGAGAATACATTTTCACACTTATATAACATGAGCCTATGATAGAGTAGACTGTACAGGAACTATTAGTGCGTTGTCAGTATAGCTGTAACTGCGCATGGCTTTGGTTACAGGTGAAGGTTTTTACCCTCTTCAAACAGGGGAAAGCATGAGGTTCATTTTAAGCTGTTAGGAGCCCAAACTCATTTATAACTCTCTCTTAAAGGTCCTATATTACTCGAGATTGACTCTTGTGAGTTTATAGCCATGTTATAATGTTACCTCACCAAACACATGTCTGGAGTTGTGTTTTGTTTCACTCTCGCATGTTTGAATAACCCTTCATTTGTTGTTTATCTACATTTCCAAAGCTCAAAATGATCGATTCCACCTTGTGATGTCATTAGTTTAGTTTAGTTAATTATTTATTTGTCAGGGACAATGTACAAAAACATTAATCTCACAAAGAGAAGAGATGCTTTGGGCAAGATTTAGCTAAAGCTACTTTCCATCTGTAAGTTGTTTTTTCCGTACATAGTTGAATGAATTTCTTTAATGGAGGTGGAGCAATATTATTATTGACAATTTTGAAGGTCGTTTGTAAATTTGAAAATTGAAGTAGATCATCAAAACTTAGCATATTGTATTTGCTAAGAATATTGCAATGATGATAATGAAGGGTTTTTTGTCCAGCACCTTTAGGGCTTGGTCATACAGAGATCTGAGTGGCTTGAGTGTGGTCTCCTGAGCTTCAGACCAACAGGAAATACAGTAAGTTATGTGCAGAACAAAAACACCAGAGATGCTTCTAATGTCCGACTGTTTCGTATGTGTCTGAGAGTGGAGATGTTGTATTTGACTGAATTACATATGTTTTTAAGATGTTTTTTGAACCTTAGGGTTTGGTCTAAATGTGCTCCATCCATCTTCTTCCGCTTATCCGGGGCCGGGTCGCGAGGGCAGCAGTCTAAGCAGGGGCTCCCAAGCTTCCTTTTCCCCAGCCACTTCCTCCAGCTCCTCCGGACGGACCCCGAGGCGTTCCCAGGCCAGCCGAGAGACATAGTCCCTCCAGCGTGTCCTGGGTCTTCCCTGGGGCCTCCTACCGGTGGGACATGCCCAGAACACCTCCCGAGGGAGGCGTCCAGGAGGCATCCGGACCAGATGCCCGAACCACCTCAGCTGGCTCCTCTCGACGTGGAGGAGCAGCGACTCTACTCCGAGCTCCTCCCGTGTGACCGAGCTCCTCACCCTATCTCTAAGGGAGCGCCCGGCCACTCTGCGGAGGAAACTCATTTCGGCCGCTTGTATCCGCGATCTCGTTCTTTCGGTCATTACCCAGAGCTCATGACCATAGGTGAGGGTAGGAACGTAGATTGACCGGTAAATCGAGAGCTTCGCCTTTCGGCTCAGCTCCCTCTTCACCACAACGGTCCGATACAGCGACTGCATCACTGCCGACGCCGCACCGTTACGCCTGTCAATCTCGCGCTCCATCCTCCCCTCACTCGTGAATAAGACCCCGAGATACTTGAACTAAATGTGCTCCTAGCTTTTTAATTTTAGATACAATCTTTAATTCATCTCCTTTGACATGAATGTTTGGCACAGGTTGAACTTACTAAAGTACATGCCAACCGTTTAGCCTAAGACAGGAAGTCTTAAGAGGTAGTTTTCATGTTAACAGGCACTTTTTATCTTTTGTTCAGTAAAGATTAACAATTCTAGGGAAGAAATTATCCAAATGTTTCTAGTGAAGTTGTATGAAGTCTAAAAACACAGTGGAGCACTTCCTGTATTACCACATGACATCACAAAGTGGAACAGAGTCTGAGAAAAGAACACAGGCTAAATATGCAGGGTTTGTGTGTTAAACATGTGTGAATGAAACAAAATGTATGTAGATCTGTTTTTGGTGATGAAACATTATAAGACAGATCAGAAAACAATGTAAGATGGACTCTTTAAATGTGCAGTGTGTAACTTTCCTGGTGGAGGGTCCGCTCAATGTTCCGCAATATGGTATTAGACCAGTATTAGACCAAGTTACAGGCCAGATCTATGAAGAGGTGACCCCACTCACAGCAAGAATGCAGTCATTTCAAGGTATTTCTGAGCAATAAAAAGAACTAATTGAGTGAATGTAAGACGGATGGGACGGATTTAATGTCATACTGTGGAATATTCCAGATAAAGCAATAACATTATCACAGATACAAGCAGGTGATGGACCCTCCCCTGGAAAATTATACAGTGCATCTTTAATGTTCCAATTTTTCGTGGGACCTTTCTGTGTGAAGTCTGTATGTTATCCCTGTATCTGTCTTTACCTGCCATTAAAAATGAGAGGAAATCTGACGTTCCTGGCTTAAAAAGTTCAAGTAAAAAGTTTTGCTGTCATTGTACTTCTAACATCAATCAAAGGCAACACTACCAAAGGTTTGCAATTGATAAAAAATACCTGTAATGACCAAAAGTAGCTGGGTAAAAGCTTGGCTCTGCTCCACAATGAACACAAGACAGCCTGGGCTCATTGGTAAACTTCCAGGTTGTATTTGTCCTCTGTGTTATCCTTCATTGTCACTGGGGCAACCATCAGGGGACGAGTCAACCAAAGTGAGTTATCTGGGGACTTTTCCAAATCTGAGAAAATCAGAAACTGTAGCTGTTAATTAGAGCACCTCAAAACTCTGCCAAAGCCAAAGAAGTTAAATTTCTATCAAAACAAGCAGGTTAGGCCCTTCTCCAGACGCAGATACAAGCTCACGAGTCAATTTTTTGCCATAGTTTTTCATATTAACAGCTACCTTTTACCTTTAGCGCAGTAGAGATGGCGCTGAAATTATCCAAATGATTCTAGTAAAGGTGTATGGAGTTTAAAAACACAGTAGAGCACTTCCATATTTCCACATGATATCACAAGGTGGAACATTAACTAAATATAAGTAGCCTAAATATGCAGGTTTTGTGTCTTAAACATGTGGAAGTGAAAGAAAACACAACTCCAGGTACATTTTTGATGAGGAAACAACAATATAACATAAAACTACAAGGATATTGGTTAGACTCCAGCTCATAGACATATCAGTAATGCAGTTTTAGATGATTACACTTTTTATTTTTAAGCTTGTACTTCTTTAACTGTTCACGTACACCTCGTTGTAGTGCTACCAGTCCTTCCAGAGTCTAGTACATGCGTCACTGTCTAAACCTCCGCCTCAGCACGCGTAGAAAGAGTGGATGTCTGATCCGCTCATGCCCATCAGGCGGAGCTTACGCCTGGCTGCCTCCGGTCCTTCCGCGGAACAGCCCATACGGAGAGAGCCCCACACAGATGTAGATTTATGGTCAGACCTGCCACATACTTTCTCCTGGCTCAGATTAACCAGGTCTTAATGTAACCCCTCAGACATGACTGCATCGTCCCGAATCGATATCTCATACGCGGCTGAAATGGAGTTTGGAGCTAAACAGAACGTGAATTCAGGTCAGGAAAAGTTGGGTTTCTTTATGGAAAGTGGTGCATATATGACTTTGTTTTATATCTACATTTCAATGAGTTACTCTTAAAAAGCTCTATGTTGTGCGTTATTTAGAAAGGAAGTGCATTATAATGTTTCCTTGTCAAAAACATACCCAGACGTTTTTGGGTAAAGTTTTATCAGGGTGTCTCACATAAGAAGCTTTAAAGGTCCTATATTTTACTCCAAATTTCCTCTTGTGCGCCTTACAGCACAGAGGAGCACAGTGTTTTCAGTGTGAGAGAAGAATTCAGCCTAAATATGCAGGTTTTGTGTGAATGCAAACAAAACACAACTCCAGGCATGTTTATGATGAGGAAATGACATTATAACAATAGAAAATAGATTTGTTCATTTGTTCTAACATCTAACAAACTTCAGCACGAGCAGGAAATGTATTTAGACAAAGCCTTTAATGCTGTGTGTCAGTAGGTGATAACAGTTAATTAATAAAGTCGGAAATTATGATGTTTTGACAACTGAATAAACTTAAAGTCTCAAACCCACTTATTTAATCCCCTATAAGGACCAACTGAATACACATTTATTTTACAAACATGTGAGTCTTGAATCTCCCAGCGTTCATATCAGGGACATGCATCAGTTGCCAGAATCACGATCTACTCTCTTCAAAGTTGAATTTCCTTTAGAATAAAACAGCTGATACTGGTACGCATTTTTTCTAAGTTCTGTCTTAAAATGATCTTTATCCACTTAAGGTCCTATATTGTGTTAAACTGACTGTTGTGAACTTTAAGCCATGTTATAATGTTGTTACCTCCTCAAAAACAGACCTGGAGCTGTGTTTTGTGTCACTTCATTCGCACATGTTTGAGTAACTCTTTATTATTATTAGTCTGTTTACATCTACAAAACTCAAAAATGCTCCGTTCCACCTCGTGACGTCATGAAGCTCAAGTTAACAGCGACCTTTTACCTTTTACCTTTTACCCTTCAGTTCAGTGGAAATTCGCAATTCCAGGGTTGAAATAATCCAAACGATTCCAGTGAAGGTGTGTGGAGTTCAGAAACACAGTGGAGCACTTCCTGTAGCCTCTATCCCTGTTTTCTAATGATGCAGGGTCTGTGTCAGGGGTGAATGAAACAAAACACGACTCCAGGTACGTTTTTCGATGAAGAAACGACATTATAACATAGATCAGAAAATTATAATTAGAAGAATTGTGGATTTTTGTTGTATCATGATGCAGTAAAATGTTCAAATCAGCTTCTTCTTAGTGCTCGATTTGATTATCCTAAATACTGAATATGTTTTATTTTATGGGCATCAGACTGAATATATTGTATGTAGAATGTAATGAGTTAAACACTGACCAAATAAAAAACATGAAACAGGAAAATAGCGCAATATCGACCCTGTAAAATATACAACCCTGCTACTCTAAATCTATCCTAAAACTGTTTAAACGCTGATACTAAGCTGTTGAGCCAAAATGGTGAGAACTCCAAGAGGTCAGCGTCATTCAAGCCACTACATTTTTCTTTATAAAAGCGTCCACTTGTGCAGGGTTAAATATATTGTAGTGTCGTGTCCATTCATATCGTGGCGTCAGCTTTAGCCCTTTTGGGACGTCTGTACAGGGCAGGCACATAACCTTTAAGAAAATCCGGCTTAACCCCAGCAATAAGGCCATAAAATTGAGAATTGATCTTTTTAAGTGTGAAATACTCAGCACTTGGCTTGGCTGAGAGCAGAATTTTGGAAATCCTCCATTTTTTTTTTTTCTCGGAGTACAAAAATAATGAAAAAGGAACACATCAGCCAAGTGAAAAGTAATCTTTGTTTCTTTTCATATCTCTCCACTGACAACTGGCAATGACCTTTAATATAAAATAGATATGAACTTGTGAATCATATTTTTTAGGGAAAATCCAGGGAAAAGTTTTATATTATATCACATTTTTAGTTTGCTGAGGCTAGTTTTGTTTTTGGCACCAGATCAGAAGCTTCTGTGGACAGATGCTATCGTGCCAAATGAAGTGTCCATACAGATTTGGTAACTGGCTTCATCAGGGGGGTGAGATTTGGGCCAGTGAAATACTGCATATTTTATACAGTTGCAGTCGTACATTTGAATACATTATTGAACAATAGAATCTTTTGTTTGTTTGACAAGACAATGCATTGTAGTATACTGTTTACCCACAAAAAGTAAAAAAAATACAAGTCTTTTTTGCAAAACAAAGCTACTGCTATTATTCAAAAGCGACTTTTTAGAGCTTTTAAACAACAGCTGTATTCGCTTTCTTCTTCCCACTCGAAGTTGTATTTTGAGTGATTCCTGCATGTCTGAATAACCTCTATTTTCCTGCATTCGACACCATTGGACGTTTTGTGTAGGTTAGAAAGATTTCTGAGGTCACTTTTTAGTTTGAAAATAATGCACCAAATTGTATAGTGACTTTGAATGTTTATAAAATAGGGAATTACAAATCATAAAATTGGGTGGGGAGTCTCTGCCTCAACTGGAGGAGTTCAAGTATCTCGGGGTCTTGTTCACAGTGAGGGGAGGACGGAGTGTGAGGTCGACAGGTGGATCGGTGCAGCGTCGGCAGTGATGCGGTCGCTGCATCGGACCGTCGTGGTGAAGAGGAGCTGAGCCGAAAGGCGAAGCTCTCGATTTAGCGGTCAGTCTACGTTCCTCGCGTCACCTATGGTCACGAGCTCTGGGGAACGACCGAAAGGACGAGATCGCGGATACAAGCGGCCGAAATGAGTCCAGTGCTCCAGATGCCCACTGGACGCCTCTCTCAGGAGGTGTTCCGGGCATGTCCCACCGGAAGGAGACCCCGGGGAAGACCCAGGACACGCTGGAGGGTCCCCCCGGAGGAGCTGGTGAAGTGTCTGGGGTGGAGGAAGTCTGGGAGTCCCTGCTTAGACTGCTGCCCCCACGACCTGGCCCCAGATAAGTGGAAGAAAGTAGATGGATGGAAAATTAGGTTCATTCTACATTTGGTGGCTGTATTATTTCTGATGGAGGGAATCGGAGGCTGAAAATTGCACCACTTTCTAAAGATATTAAAACGTATTGAGTTTATTTATGCTGATGGAAGATTTTGATGTTTGCAGCTTCTGTTTCATGTGGACAGGTCCAGTAATTGCAGAGATTTTAACCATGAACAACAAATCTGACATTAAACCGTGTAACCGTTCACAGTTTGGCATTACACTTATTTATCTTTACGGTGACAGCAGGTGACACCACAGGGCCAAGTTACATGTCAGATCTGTGGAGAGGCAAGTTTTTAGGTCAGTTAAAAAAAAAAAAAACCTGACTAAATGCAAAATGTATGTTTAATGCCTTACCAGGACATTTCAGACCATAATATCTCCAGGGAGACAAGACTTCACCTGACTTTCCCTTCAGCTCAGTTTTAAAGTGTACAGGCTTGATAAACACATCTTTTAAGAACATTTTCAGGAAGTTGACCACAAAGATGTTTTTTTTTTTTTTTTTTTTCATGTTATAAGTAAATATGCAGAGAACTCTTGTGACTTACCTTCAGTGTGGGGATGTGAGGGACAGGTCAGTTTTGAGTGTTTGTGCTGCTGACATTCTCAGGTTTGATTCATGTAAATGGAGTTTCAGGTGCTGAAGGTCACTGATGAATACTCGCACTACACACACGCACACACACACACACACACACACACGCACACACACACGCGCACTCACACACACACACGCACACACACGCACACACACACACACACACACACACACGCACTCTGGCCTACTGGGGAAACTTATCTGAGATATCTTATCCAAGACAACTTATTCTATCCTTCTGTTTATTCCTGAAGCTGCCACGGGTACTGTCGTCGTCATTCGGGTTGTATTATTTTGCTTGGGCTGCTGATCTTGACAGTAAATAAGTTTTACGTGGATTACAAAGCTGTTTTAAAGCTCCCCAGAGAATTGGTGCGTTGTTGACTTGTTGGTGCAACATTTTACATAAATCAATTTACATAAAGGGCCTATATTACACTATTTTATATTATAGTGTTGTTTGCTCATCAAAAACATGCTCAGAGTTGTGTTTTGTTTCATTTACACATGTTAAACACACACACCCTGCACATTTAGGCTCATAAAGAGTCACTCAAACATGTGTGAATGCAACAAAACACAACTCCAGGTATGTTTTTGATGAGGAAACAACACTATAACATGGCTTTTGCCTAGAATGTTCCATGGTATGATTTTTAACATTTCCATTTAGCATTTCTTCAAAAATTGAGTAGTTCCCTCTGTGAATAGGGGTGACACTCCACAGATCTGCTCGTGCCCCTTGTAATACACAGGTTTAATCTATAGTGTGGAACTGTAGACACGCAATAACATTTCCATGCAGACATCAGGTGGCGGAGACTCCACCAGAAAGTTACAAAAGTTAAAAGATACGGTACATATTATTTTATTTCTGCCATCAACCAAATGTATTGTGACACTGTATCCAGGGGCAACTACACCCACATAAACCAAAACCCTAAATAACAATGCTGTTCTCTATAGCAACCCTGACTAAACAAGAGTTAACACGAGGATAAAAACGTGACAAAAAGTGATACTGTAGGATTATTTCGTTTACAGACCTTAACCTATAAACTTACCCAACTTTTACTTTTTAGGACACATTCATTGGGAATTGTTTGGACGATATCTTTAAAGCTCTGGGTTTTTAAAATCTGGTTTAATGGACTGACACCACTCTACCTCATTTATTGCAGAAGTATTCAGATAAAAATGCAATCACTTCTAACACTTAGGATCAATTCATCAGTTAACTCGAGGTAAATTGCGAGATTTTGAAAATTGTAATAATGAGTATATAGTCAGTGATACAAACTAAGGGCAGATTAACATTAAAAAAATAATATTTCAAAGTGTATAATGTGATATTTCGCCATATTTTTCTGCATGATTGTACTTTCCATTCACGTTTTTGTAAGACTTCAACGTTAACCATGACATTTATAGACACGTTTAACACAGTTTTTGGTAAATTGCTTAAAGAGAGAGAAACTGTTTTGTTTGTTGTCGTTTTTTCTTCTTTGTCATGATCACCCATCCCTAGAAAAAATTCGATTTAAGTTTTCTGCAAGCATGTCAAGTGTAGTGATGAGACTTTTGGTTCTTTTGTGGAATCTGAATCTTTTGGATCGGTCATGTCAAAGAGTCGCTCAGAAAATTGCATCTTTTTTATTTAGAAGTCAGTGTGAGAACTCATCATTATCTACAACGTAATCACAGAGAGAAATGACCAAGGTCCAGCTTTGTTTATGGTGCAAACTATAATTCAGTACGATTTGATACAATACACAAGGTGATACAGGTGATAACTGAAATATTGTACATGATGCTCTGTGATATATTGTTGCTTTTTAGGAACCAAACACATTTTAACAACAGTATTTCTTTGCTAAAACACTACCTGTGCAAAGTTAACAGGAAATACATCAATTTTAAAGTTTCCTTACACTAAATGAGCAACAGAAATAGTGTGTGGTCACAAAAAAATTCAGAAATACCAGAAAATACTCATGGCAATATATTGATACAGCAGCCCACAGTCATGATACTGTATCACCAAGTTTAGTGTCACGAAATATATCCACAGTTCAATACGTTTGCACACCCCTGGTTCAAACTGAGAGTGACTTTATCCCTTGAAATTTAAAATGTTTTATTTTATTTTAAGCTCACTTATTTTTCCTGCTTGGCTTCTGTGCTGATTGTTTTATTGGTTCTGCATTAATCAGTATAAAAATGCATCAAAATTGGAAAGAAAAAATGTAGTTCTTCAAAAAAAGGAAGCTCCGGATCCAGCTTTTTTTTTGTTAAAGTTGCACTGCGCAACTTGTCTGGAAGACCGTCCCCTGCTTGTCTCCGTGGAGATGTGCCCAGAATGTTCCACAGTATGTCCATAAACTTATGAATCTCAGTGGACACTTGCGAGCCAAAGTACAGGTCAGATTTGTGGAGAGGCGACTCCACCCACAGTCAGAATGGAGATTTTTTAAAGATATTTTTGAGCACTTACTGTAAATACCTGTAGTTGAATAAATGCAAGACAGATTAGTTTAATACCATAATGTGGACAATTTAAACCAAAGGATAAACATCAGGATGGAGACAAACATGTAGTGAACCCCCTCCATTGACAAACAGAACATCACTAATGTCACGGGGCACTGTGCTGGTTCTAACTCGTGTATTTTTGGTCAGCTATACACGACTACCACTGGTTTTGGCAGGTTTACTGATACAATTACTACAATGTATTCTATTAAATCAAAATCTAACAATTCATCAAATCCTCCTTATTAAATTTGGCCCTTCTAAAGTTTTTGCAGGTCTAAGCACTCACAGGGCTGTGCTAAATCACTTTGGTCTGATGGATGGTGAGAGTTCCTGCCTCTGTCTCATCTGTCTGTGTCATCGTGCTTTATATGAGGACGCTTCACTCCAGGCTCCACAACATCTCACCTCCTCTCAAGCACCTGACAGGGGTGACAGGGGCAACCAGGAGCGACAGGGGCATCCGGGGGCAAATCAGCGGCAAATATGACATCTCAATTTTGCCCTTAGGAAAAAAAGAAAATTGTGTTAATTCAGTGTTTTGTGTGAAAAAAACATACACAAAAAATACGTAAAATTATTTTATTAAGATTTTGGCAACTTGAAATATTAAAGGTGCACTAGGTAACTTTTCAGGTATAAGGAGTGCTACCTGCTTCTTTCCATGGAGATGTTATTGCTTAATCTTTAGTGTTCTGCGGGATGGCATTAAAGGGACAGTTCGGCCTCATTTTCTCGTGAGCCAGAGTGTTGGAGACGTGTGGAGACACTTTTAAAAAAATATATTGGATCCAGTCCTTGTATTTGCAGAGGTTGCTGGTGCTAGGCTAGTGCATGTCAGTAGCCATAGTTGTCCTGCCACTAAAAACAGTCTGACCCACTCCACAGAGCACTCGAGGCAAAACAATTATAACCCCAGGCTGTCAATGTGAATGTCTGTGTTGATAGAATAATTTTAGAAGTAAAACCAACCGTTGCATTTGAAGGATTTATGTCTGAGCAGCGGCAGCGAGTTGTACTTCCTGATAGAAAGGCAGCGGCGGACTGATATATGAGAAAATAGTCCCTCAACATGCGACAATTCATGAAAGGTTAGTTTTATTTCAAACATTATTCTATCAACACAGACATTTACATCAACAGTCTGGAGTTATAATTGTGTTGCCTCGGGTGCTCTGTGGAGTGGGTAAGACTGTTTTTAGTGGCAGGACGACTATGGCCATTGACATGCACTAGCCTAGCACCAGCAACCTCTGCAAATACAAGGACTGGATGGAATATTTAAAAAAAGTGTCTCCACACATCTCCAACACTCTGGCTCACTAGGAAATGAGGCCGAACTGTCCCTTTAATGCCATCCCGTAGAACACTGAAGGTTAAGCGATAACATCTCCATGGAAAGAAGCAGGGGACATTTCGTTATACCCGAAAAGTTACCTAGTGCACCTTTAATATGAGGTATCCCAATTTCAAGTTGCCAAAATCTTGATCAAATAATTTTAAAAAACACAATTATTGGAAACACAAGGACTGGATGATTTTTTTTTTAAAGTGTCTCCACACGTCTCCAACACTCTTGAGGCCCTATGTCCAAAATGCCAAACTGTTCCTTTAAACTTAGACAGATGACACGACGAGGTCATTTTACAGGTCAGATCTACGACCAGGCTGACAATATGAATGCATGTCTTTCTTCGAATTTTATTTAGCTATAATAACACCTGTAGTTGAATAGCTGTATAATGGAACGTTATTGGATTTGCAAACATTTTAGATTGATCACAGAAAATATAGTGCCATCCTATGAAGTGTTCCAGGCAAGAAATATGTGTTTGTGGGTAATTCTGCACGCAGCAGGTAGGTGAAGGTTACAGGGAACTAAACACTAAGCACTAACAGTCATATTTAAAACAGAGCTGCTAAAATCTGCAGTATGGAGGACTAAAAATAGAGTGAGGGGAGAGGAGGGGCGGGGTTTGGACAACTGAGTATGTAGTTTGCAATAAAATGCCAAAAAGCACTAAGAACAGTAGACAATGCCAAACATGCCATATTCATCTGGCAAGGCCTTTCAACTGACAACAGTCCCGTCTTTGGGGTTGAATAATGGCACCACTTTCAGACACGATTGCCAATGTGTGCTGACAGAGAGGAGATAACTTAAGAGACAACTTTATTACTAACTTTATTACTTCTGCTTCATGCAATGGTGGAAGTATTCAGTTTTATTAAGTAAAAGTACAGATACTGGAGCCAAAAAAATAGTTATGCAAAAGTAAAAGTATCACATGAAAAAAATCTACTTAAAGAGTCAAGAGTAAAAGTATTTCACACAGATTTTGAGATCTAATAAAGTTTAATAATAAATGTAGAGATTTTGATGAAGAATTGTGCTGAATTTTGTACAACAGAAACAACAAAATTGATTTTGTTCTTTAACGTTTATTTGTTATATTTTAGTGAGCTCGGATTACAAATGTGTTAAAAATAAATCCCTCAGCCTTCTCCGCAGGTCTCACACAATAATAATAAGTGAAGAAGAAAGAACAGACACCTTCTCTCAAATGTAGTAAAGTGAAAGTAAAAAGTATCAACTTTAAAATGTACTCAAATAAAGGACAGAAACCTAAAATTTAAGGTACATTGTGTAACTTTTAGGGTGGAGAGACTGTCATCTGCTTGCTTCTATGGATATGTTATTGCTCTGACTGGAATGTTCCACAGTATGACATTAAACAGCTCAACTTTAACCTCAATTACAGGAGGTTTATAGCTGAAAAATATCTATAGAAACAGGCATTTTGGCTGTGAGCGGGGGTCGCCTCTCCACAGATCTGACCCTCAACTTGGTCTGGTTTGGTTTCCATGAAGATATAAAGGTTTAATTTTAATTCAATACTATGAAACTTTCCAGACAAAGCTACAATAATAATTTCCACGGAGAAAAGCATTTGACGGACCCTCCACCAGAAAAGTTACCCAGTGCAGCACTTTACTACTTCCACAGATATTAACCAGCTAAACAAATCTGCAATGTGACAATAAAACAACATATTCCACCACAGAATTCTAACCTGTCCTGGAGCTCAAGTTTAAAGTGATTCAAGCTGCCTATTATAGTATCCGTTTTTACAGCGCCCTCCATGTAGACCAGCGTCTCTCCTCTGTTAGTTTAACTGCTGTCTGGTATTGTAGACTGGGGCACTCTGAGCACATTTGACAGCCCAAGCGTTGGATGCACAGGGCGGTGCGGAGAATCGGCTGGGCTGCTCCACTGGGCCTGTATAATTGGCATCCTTCTGGTCTTATTAAAGGGAAGGGCCTCGCGATGGTTCCCCCAACTCTGATCTGAGGAGTTATTAAAACCAAGTGTAAAGAAAGGCACGCCATAGAGACAGCTTAAGGCAACACTCGGCACACACAAGCTCATGTTAATTAACCAGAGGAAGAAATGAAAGGTGGAGATAATGAGATTTAAAGGGATACAGATGGTTGAGTACATACTGGGTAATTACTGTGGAGGTGCAAGAGGTGCCAAAGATGTAGAAACTGTTTGTTTTCATAACCTTTTCGTATAGTGGTACTTTTCAGATGTTGCCGTCAGCGTTCCGTGGGTGTGCGGTGCTAACTGTGGGCACTGCTCTGTCTGAAGCACTACTCAAGTTAGAATTAAAGGACTGACTTACAGGGAACTACAACGGGGGAGGTGATTTGTGCTGGTAAACAAGTCCTTCTTTATATGAATTCAGTCATTATCATAGCCAGTCTACAAATTTGTCTTGAACAAGTTTTCTAATTTGTTTTTAAAGGTTTAGTTTATTTGCAAATATTTAAAGTTTTGCTGGGCTGGAGTAAGGTAAATATTGTCTCTCTTTTCAGGTTTTCAGGCTGATAGAGAACCGTGTCAATTCCCACAACAGTCTGACGTGTTCACGCTGAAAATCAGAGCATTCGGGAACCGAAAAGTTGGTTCTTATCGGGAACCACGTAAAGCTTGTTTTTTCTAAGTGAATTGTGAAGATAAAGTAGATGTCAGCAGGTTCATCCGGGTCACACGCAGTAAAAAAAACAAGCAAAGAAAAAATGTGTGTGAAATATGATGGAGAAATCGTGACAAGTGACAAGAAAATTATGCAGTGGTCAGTGGAGGAGACCAAATATTTGTGATATCCGTGTTCGCCTGGTAAAGTTACATCTTTGGATTCGGCGTCGCTATCGCCTTTTGACAGCAGATGTAACATAGCTTGGCACAGATAACTAATGATTTGTATGAGTATAAATACTCACTGGTGGTCGATGATATGATCCATGATTGTTATTTTCTTTGCTGTGACATCCACTTTTGTATGGCCTTGTTTTGATTTGGTGTCAAATCCACTCCCTCTGTCGATGGCGCATCATGACTTCACTTAAACGGTTTGAACTGAAAGCTGAAAACAGCTCATGTGACCAGATAAAACCTCATTTGCATTATTTGAACAAAATGGCGATTACTTGGTCAGGGATCGAAACAAAATTGAGCGGTATTGCCCATCAGTAATATTTGAATCATGAAGCTATGTTCAAGCCCCCTCAAAAAATCAATTTAACGTCAGATAAAGGAACCCAGCGCTCCTTTCTTTCACTTTCTCTCCCTCTCTTTCTCCCGCTCCTTCTGACTCTTTCTCTCTACCTCTCTCCCCCCTCTTTCTCCCCCTCCTTCTCTCCATCTAACTCTCCAGCAGCTTCTTCTGGTTCAGTAAAGCGCGTTGGTTTAACAAGTTTGTGCTTTCAATGCACTGGGCTTAATCCCATCAGGAAAGCAACTGAAACACATTTGAGATGTGGAAAAAAACAGGTTCTGTTTCTACTGACAGCTTATCAAGTCTCACCACTTTCTGCAGCGTTCTGGACCCCTGCCTCTGGTCCAAATGCAGTGGTGAAATGTTTCCTGTTTGAATAAAATACATATTCTTTATATATTCTTGGACCAATGAAATTCTGCCACACTGTGATGAAAAGTTTGCAGCGTTGTCATTACATTTAACGATTAAAACATTCTATATTTGGATGGTGATTTGATTGGACAAAAAGGAAGGTGAAATTCATGAATTCGCAAGTTTGAGGTCTTTCCCAAAGACAAAAGTGCAGAATGGATAATTGGATAGTTTGGAGGGGAAACTGAACTCAGCCTTTGTTAGAACTGACATCACAGGCACATTATTGACCATTTGAACATGAATGTTTTGCATCAGACTTAACACTCGACATATGTGACCTAAGGAGCCATATGACGGTATTTTCTGATCTGTGAGAAAACACACTGTTGATGTTAATACACTAAGTGCTCCACTGTGTTTTTAAACTCCATAACCCTTCATTAGTGTTATTTGGATGATTTTAGCCCAGGAATTACCCATCTCTACTGAACGAAAGATAAAAAGTCACTGTTAACTACCACTACATGACATCACAAGGAGGAACAGAGCATTTTTAGCTTTGGAGAAGTACACAGACTAATAATAAAAGATTAGTCATGTATGTGGAATGAAACTAAATATAACTCCCTGAACATTTTTGATGAGGTAACATTTTAACATGGCTGAAAGTGTCAATTTTGCATAATATAGGACCTTTAACTAATCAATATGAGATAATTTTTAATATGTCATAACTATAAACTAAAACTAAACTTCAATTAGATATGCACGATAACCAATAATACACAAAATAGAAAATACAAAAGACTTTCTCCCTCTCCTTTTTGGGCATGTATCCCATTTATCTCTTATTTATAGAAAAAAAAAAACAATTAAATGTGGTGTTAAGTAGTTGTATGTCTGAATTCCACAATAAATAAATCCAAACACACGCATACAGATACAATGGAATCAACAGTGGTGATCTATATTTATTTGATCCTAATCCTCCGATGAATCCTCCAGACACCTCGGGCCTATGTCTCATTGTTATGGGCTCTGCAGCAGACATTAGGCCCTATACGATCACTTCCTGTGGAGTTTGCACATTTGCCTCAGTGCTGCATGGGGCTCTATTTAGAATCCGCTGACATATGGAGCAAACAAACTCCACAATTAGCACTCTGCACTTTTACTCACGGCTGCACTAATATGGCCCTGGCTTTAATATTCACTCCTGCTGCTGAGGAGGAGGCTGCTGTAGGCCATATTTACTGTATTATCGGAGGAAACTGCAAGGATGTAAGTAAGCGCATAATTAAGTGTAAACCAGAAATTATTTGAATTATCTTGAAAATGTTTTTGTGTGTGTGTGTGTGTGTGTGTGTGTGTGGCAATTTTACTACAGACTAGTTGCCTGAGATCCAGAATACACATTTTTTCAATATTTTACCAAAATGTAAGTCTGGTCAGTTGACAGGTGGATGGACCACCCATCAGTATTGGAAAAAATAAAGGAAAGAAATATCACAGGGGGCCGAAAAATACTGCGACTTTCTGCAGAACTACTGAAACTAACTCTGTTAATCTGAAGTCAGATTAACCTGGTTTTATTTGTAAATGATAGGTGACCAACAAGCTCCTTCATTTGTCTGAAAAAAAAAAAGAGAAAAACAAATCTAATTCCACAATCACATTTGGTCGGCCTTGAGATGCAGTAGAGGGCGTGGGGACCAGACTGAAATCAATCTGTAGAAAAAATACAGAGAGAAATCATTCTGGATTTGCCAGGCAAATTCAATAACTGTGCAGCTTTGTCTTCAAAAACAGTCACAAACTGAGTGTGAGTTGTCTCCAGTGTCTACAAGTAGCTGGTGACATCACACAAGACTTTCCTGAGTATAGTCACGTGTTTTGGATCACAAACACCAGTCTGCAGGGTTTGAAGAGTGGATACCTGATAGGCCAATCACACTGTTCCTCACATGTCCAGACCCCACCCTTCTTTTCCCCTCTTTTTCTTTCTTGAGGCAAACATAAACCTAAATATGAAAAACAATATGATATTCTTGTATTAGTAGTAACATTTACTCAGCTGCATTTGCATTTTAAAGAAACTGTACATCTAGGAGTCTAGTTTTTAGTTTCACATTTTAACACCTACTTCAGAAATATATTTTATATATCTTATGTGAGTCAAAGAGTAGTGACAAAAGTTTTGAACATTTGTGTTTGTTGAGTGCAGTTTTTTGGCTGCTCCCCACCTCTTCTTAGTTTTACCTTGAAAGGCTGTTTTTGCACAAGAATAAGCTCATACACTCACCCACTCAGCACTGCACTGGTGACAGGCTCTGCACCCGCTCAGACTTCATTAAACCAGTAAGTGCACAGCCAATGTGTTAATAAGGCTTTGCTTCTTCTTTTCTTCTTTTTGTCATCCCATTGTGGAATCACTGTATTGTGTAGAAGTGCCCTGCTCTGTCTGCGGAACCACTCAATTATATAATGCAGAGACAGAACAGTGACAGAAGAATGGGCCTTTATGTTAACAGCCACTACCTGCGTGTTTCCTTTAAGTGTTTTCACATTTTAAACAACATAACTTACCAGCAAGTGCAAAAGGAAAAAGTTACTCTTATTATTAGTATTTTGCTCCTTTGTCAGATCTCAGAAGCTAAAAGAGGCCGGCGCAGGTTAATACTTGGATGGGAGACCGCTATAAATACCTATTTTTAAAATGTTATGATGATTATTTATGTTTTGATTTGTTTGAATTCTGATTTTAATGTATTTCTTATTCTGTAAAGCACTTTGAATTACTTTGTGTACGAATTGTGCTCTACAAATAAACCTGCCTTGCCTTACCAGATGCTATAGTGGGCCAGAAGTTGCTGTACCCTTAGGCAAGACACTTCACCACATTGGAGAATATCAGTTTGGAGTTTCCTGATAAACCCGAACCAGAGAGTGTAGAAAAGGTCTAAGCGAGTGCGATGTCACCAACAGCGTTCGGCTCCAGACAAATGAGTAATTTGGAGCCAGTTCCATATTAAGAATTTATCTACGGACACAATAAATAATAAGTGAATTGGAAGCAGAGTAGATGGAGCCAAAAGTGCGCTCATGCTCACTTCCTACTCGAAACTAGGCTATTAAGTTAGCGATGTCCAGTTTTATATAAAGTCTATGACCTGAACCAGTCCAGGTGAGGATGTTTTGCTCAGTGGCACAATGGCGTTATGAACTGTAGTAGATGAAACCAACACACTTTGGAGCTAACGAACCCCTAGAGAATTTCTATTTGGATTCATAACTGTGTCAATAAGGAAAGAAAAGGATAATTAAAAAAATGACAAAAAAGAAAAAGAAATGTGTAGTTTTCAGGCTTTAAAAAGATATACGGCGAGCGAACTGTTTTCATTATAACGGATGTTTCGACTTAAAAGCCGCCACTGATCAAAACATAATCTTCTTAAAAGGAATTTGGGATTGATTTATAGCTTCAGATGCTGGAATATCTGAACCAAATATACAAATGAAAACTCTGATCTTGGTGCACATATCAGAGCACAGTATTGTTGTTCTCATTATTTGCCTTTTTTAGGTCCATGGGTGGAAAGGAACAATCTCTGATCATTTCCAGTGCTCATTATTATGCTCTGTTCTTAAAGGGGTTTCACATGAATGCATCATTTACTGTATGGCTCGTCTTTATTGGTCCCATGGGATATTAGGATACACAACGAGCACCGGAGCTCATGATATTTAAACATGACTAAAATATTGTTCAAAATCAAGTAAAGAATCGATGCTCATTGTTATCAACATTCTCTGGGGGTGGGATGCTAACTTAAGGCACTACTGTCTGTTAGACTTTAATCTGAGCTTTGTTTTAGCACAATCTGACCAGAAAGAAGCGACATAGCTGGAAGTGCAGGTTACAGGTAACAGGTTAACTGATACGTGCTGTTAATGAAGTCTCTTACACATAAAACTACAGTCATGAGCTTGCTATAGCCAACAGTTTAGTCGCTCTCACCTTCTTTTTTTGTGTGTTGAAAATCAAATACCTAAACAGGACCATGCACGATCACAGGCTCCTCAAAATATGCTGTTTAAAAGCAAATTTTGTGGGGTTTTTTTCTTAAAACCTTTATGGGAATGTTTGTGAATGGAATGAAGAATGCTCTGTTATTCAGGCTGTGTAAAGCGTCTTTGGGGACATGGGTCTGTGTAAAGTGCAATATAAAATAAATACCTAGAACACCCCCAGTGTGATGTTACAGCAAAGTATCAATATTAAAAGGGAAAGATGCTTTTCAAACAAACCTTTATTGGACCTTCTGATAATTGGTTTCTTATGGTTGAGTACACCTGCTTGTCCCATTAGGTAAATTTGCATTTGGTCCATAATAAACTCTACTTTTGCTCCTTTTACTTTGGTCTAAAATACATTAGCAAGATAAATACATTTATTTTTGGGTAATGCTTACACCAAATACAATATAATACAACATTAAACAGTCAAATACAAAACTAACAAAACTGAAAAATGAAACTGAAGTGCTAAAACCGCGATATCTGCTGATATTTATGTTTAACATTTGTTGCTCTCGCAAACCTTTTGGTTCATGTTATTACTTACAAAAAATAGGGCAAAGATCAGACAGACATGTGCACAGCTGATTTAGGCACCTACAGTTCTGTTTATCCATCCATCCATCTTCTCCCGCTTAATCCAGCTGGGTCGCGGGGGCAATTTGCTGCCCAATACTCATAGCACCTGACCCCCTATGAACCCCTCTGCAGGTGGTGAGCCCACAGGAGGGTGGACGTCATGGTCCTTGATGTTAGTTCATAAGGGTGCGGGCATGTTTTGGGTTGATGGGGGAAACCGGAGTACCCGGAGGAAACCCATCCAGACACGGGGAGGAACATGCAAACTCCACACAGAAAGGCCCGGGCTACCCAGGGATCGAACCCGCAACCTTCTTGCTGTGAGGCCTGAGTGTTGCCACTCAGCCACCGTGCCGCCGGGAACATATTATGTAAAGGAAAAAAAAAAAAAAAAAAACATGTTTTTTTTTTTTTTTCCGGGAACATATGTAAAGGGGAAAAAACATTAAATTAAATTTAATCTGTGTTGCCATTTAATGTTTTACACCTTAAAACAATGTGTGTGTATGTATAGAAAACACACATTATGCACTAATTGCACTTCACCTGAATTTGATGCAGTCACTCTAATGGCAACAGTGAGAATAAGCCATAAAAAATAACAAAAGAAAAGAAAAATAAATAAATGTTCAGAATGACTAAAAGCTGAATAAAGCTGTGCAGCTCTGAGTCACCTCTCAGTACTTCCTTTGAACCCTGAGGTGCACTGACGTCAGGCACTGGATGGGGGAAGGACGGGGCTGGAGGGTTTATGATGATGAGGAGTTGATTCTGGTACAATCCTATATTTAAATGTACAGAGAAGCTGCATTTGAGCCACTCACTTTCATGGGTGTTCTCATTAGAGCCGTCCTCACTGTTAATCAGACCAGTGTTTTGTCAGCCACAGCACTGAGCCAAATGAGACACTGCACACAGGGGAGTAGGGTTCGTCCACCAGCTGTTGGCACAGGCGAGCCAGCCAAAGCTGTTATTTTGGCCGTTGAAAAAAACATAGCATAAGTTATAGCAACAGATGAAAAATTTAAGGCACTTTATTGTCTCACAAAAATGCAAAACAGAAATCCATTTCAAACACTTTGCGATAGTCCAGTTCTTCCTCTACCTTATGCATTTGGAGTATTATTCACAGTAAGGAGTTTAGAATAAACATTTCTCTCTGCACCGGTACTTATACTTAATTTTTATACTTAATACTTATACATTACTTGTAATACTTATTATATATACTTGTATATAATTTAGTTATAGAGCACTGAATACCTGCATTAAAATGTATTGTGTGAAATACAATTCACATGTTACATTGCTGAGTCAGAGTACTGTCTGAATACAATACTTTTACTTTGCTGTCACTTATATCAGTGTAAGACGGCATATTTAGTTTCTTTCCAACACTCGACATGAGTGTAACCGTGACAGTAGTACTGAAGCTAAAACATTAGTATGAGTGGAGCTGTGGTAGCTGCAAAAAGGATCTTTCAGATGCTTGTTAGTTAATATTACAAATATGCAGACATGGGACCAAGTCACACATATGCAAGTCTCAAGTAAGTCTCAAGTCTTTACCTTCAAGTCCCAAGTAAGTCTCAAGTATTTTTTTCTTGGGCAAGTCAAGTCAAGTCAAGTCTCAGGCTATGTCAAGTCAAGTCAAGACGAGTCATGTAATTGGTCAAGTCAAGTCCAAGTCAAGTCACCTTTGGCGTATTGTAATTTTAGTTGCAGAATATGATCTTCATAAAGTGAAAGGCAATATAAAAAAGTAATCACCACTGGATAATGTGCCCCAAACTGTTGTAAAATATCTGTATTGTAAATACTCATGTTCAGTAAAACACATCTTAGATTCAAACAAAATAGTGATAACACTTCTCTCACATGCTTTCTGTAACAGCTAAAACAAATAGCTTAATATTAAACTTTACACATTACATTTCCACACACACACACACACACACACACACAGACACACACACACTTTTTACAAGGTATTGCACTTGCAAAATAAAAGATTAGACAGGGTCTTATCTGAAAGCCGAGCACGATGGGGTCTCATAATGATTCCACCATGGCTGAAGACTCTTTCCACTGGTGAACTTGAGGCTGGCACTGATAAAGCCTTCATTGCAACAGGAAAAAGGGCAGGGAGGACAGCCCTGTTTGCATCCCAGGACAGACAAGGCTGCCCACAACAAAGAGAAAAATAGTTATTTAGCTGTGTCTCTGGGTTGGTGGTTGGGTCCTGCTTGCGATGTTTTCTGTAGCCTGAGAATAAGCCAGTGCTGTCTTCTTCCGGGTTTTCACTTTCCTCCTCTTGGAATTCAGGCCTTTGGGATGTTGTATGAGGTTGCACCTCACATAGAATCAGATCTGGTTAAAATTAAGATAAAAAAGGGCAATAAGGCCATGTTTGCTTTAATACTAAAACGTTACTTTAAAAACTACAAAATAAAAAAATAAAAACTTACAAAAGAATAAATTCACACAATTGTCGTCTTTGGTGTCTTAATGATAAGATAGGATTCACACTGTTGCCAACTTTGATTTAGAGACTACTGGCATGACTTTTTGACCAAGTCATGTACAACGATCTACATGCCTGTGAGAAGGACAGGATCCCCCTGAAGCTACCACACTCCCGCCAAGCGCGGAACGCGTGCCCTTTGCCAACATTGCCAAGTTATATGCAGACTGAGACTGTTGGCAAAGACAAGTTTTGATCACAGTGCATGTGTCCTCCTCAACTTTGCCGCTTAGCCTAGCAGTATGTTCAGCTACCTTATTTTATCAATTGTATAGCCCGTTTACCCATAGCTCCTAGATCAAGATGCCTGGCTTGTCTTTCTTGCGCTGTCAGTTGTATGGTAGACTACGCATATCAGAGGAACTATCACAAATGCATTCTTTTAATTCAAACATACGACAGTGTTTATAACAGTAAATGAATGAAGCATCACTGACGCAAGTTACACTAACCTCTCGTCTCATTGTAAGAATTTCGCAATGACACCCTGTGCAGCGGCTAAAGCGGCTATATTAGCTAACAATTAGCTAAAGAGTTTGGAGCTGCTAATCGTACTTACTGGGCAGAATGGCTCTTCAAATGGCGTATGAAATTTGACGTGGTCTGGCTGTTCGAAATTTTTGCGTGGCAAAACTTGTACTCCGCAGTTCGCCGTTTACCGTCTTAATTGAAGTCTTTGAAGCCGAAAGTTATTATTCTCGGAGGGGCTGACATGTCAACAGGACAACGTGAACTGGACAACGTGTGTGTGGGCTCGAGGTGTGCTGCATAAGGTAGCCCTGGCAGAGTGGGCGTGGCGTCACAGCATTTATCTGCCCGCATTCATGAGTTCGGCGAACATTAAATAATGAAATACAGACATTTATAGCCTACAATTTATATTGAAAACATGATGTGAACATGCAAGTCATTCAAGTCATCGTGTCTGAAGTCAAGTCAAGTCCCAAGTCCTGTACTTCCAAGTCCGAGTCAAGTCTCAAGTATTTCACTTTTTGTCGAGTCAAGTCACAAGTCATAAAAACAGCGACTCGAGTCGACTCGAGTCCAAGTCACTAAGTCTCAAGTCCCCATGTCTGCAAATATGTTCCTGCAAGTTCAGCTCAGGAGCAACCCAAGCCACTGCGGAAAAGATATGAAACGAAATGGACAAATTTATGTGGCTCATCAAAGCGAACCAAAAAAATACATACTTTGTGATGACTAAGTCACCAGTTGCATGAGGACAGCAGAAAATCCAGCGCAAAAGAGATGACAGTCAAAGAAGTGAAGACACAAAGCTCTGGCCCTGATTTTGATCTAGAGGAGTGGTGTCAGATACTGCGACATAAATGATGAATCTCCATTGAGCCATCCATAACCGCACAGGGGCCTAATGGAGGTGTAAAAGTGGCCAGATAAGAAGATTCCCTTGAAGCTTTCATAAATCAGAAATAATCCTATGCTAAAATGACCAACAGCAATGGGCTACATAAGACATGCTTAAGCACCACTGTTATTTTAATCACCACCAAACTGGTGTACACCTGCAGCTCTCCTATAACATTTCATGGGGAAATGCAAAAGCTTTTACTGCTGCCTGATATGATTAGAGCTGATTTATGGCCGCACTGCTGCGTCTTTATAATGCGTTTAGTACCAAGCTAACCGGCTGTTTGTTTCTCCCTACCGCAAATGTGATGCTACATGAAACTTGCAGCAGTATTGGACTCGCACATTTGTTTAGCGTTAAAATATTTCACCTGTACTATTACAGTGGATTTGGTCTTAAAAATCCTGTATTAAGTAAAACTGACTTTATGAGCTTTAAGCCATTTTATAATGTTTCCTCCTCAAAAACAGACCTGGAGTTGTGTTTTGTTTCATTCACATGTTTGAGTCACCGTCCAAAGCTCAAATTCTCTGTTGCACCTCATGATGACATGAAGTGGTAGTTTTCAAGTTAACAGCTACATTTTAAAACTGTTTTAGAGACGTTTTTTCTGTCTTAGCCCACCCACTGGTTTCCATGGTTACTAGACTCATGGTTCATTCCTCTGTAAATACCACAGACCGTGTATATATATATAAATATATACTGTGTGTGTGTGTGTATATATATATGTGTGTGTATATATATACATATATATATATATAAATAATACTGTCCCGTCACATGGAACATTTGTGTGTTCAGGAGCTGGTGTGAGACGGAGCTGCAGGCGCCGTGTCTCACCAGATGGGGGCGCTGTGCTGGGCTCACTCTGTGCTGTGTGTGCTGAAGCCTGGGACAGTCCAGGGACCGAGCGCTCTGCAGGAGTCTGCTTCTCCAGTAACAGTGCCAATACTAGAGTACTAGTATCACTACTACTACTACTACTACTACTACTACTACTACTACTACTACTACTACTGCTGCTGCTACTACTCAGTCTAAACATGCAGTGCTTGTGTGTTAAATGTGATTAAAACAAAACAACCCCAGGTTTGTTTGTGATGAGTTAAAGCAGATCACCACAGCAGTAGTTGTGCTGTTAGCCTTGTGATCCTCTGTACTTTACATCACTTTCATCTCATTTATTCTGATCACTGAAACGCTCAGATTTCCTCTTTAGATGCCACTTGTGCTGCTCCATAGTCTGGGCTGAAGTACATGCAGACTGTGGGGCACTCACACTATAGTGATCGATTCCTGGCTCCGACACTTTTCTGAATGTCCTCCCCTCTCTTCGTCCCTGCTTCACACTTACATCTGTCTTGTCACAAAAGCCCATAGAGGATAAAAAGTAGAAAAAAGCTTTATAAAAACTGAGCTGTGGAGTTCTACACGTTCACTTTGACACATTACAAAAACTGTTTGTGCTGTGGACCCTGCCAAAATGCATGTGTGTTTTGAAAGTCCTTTTGCAGTTTGAAAATGGTTATTGAATGTAAAAACTTGTCAAACAATTGTCTTTGTGTGTTTTATTTTCTTGCAATAGAATCAAAGTCTAGAAGAGACGGTAGAAGAAAGAGAGAGTGGCATGTGGGCCAGTCACTGGGTTTTATACAGGTACAAAGTGTGCATACAAGTCATCATGGCATAAATAATGTTACCTGACCAGCCAGAACCACGTGTTTTGGCAAAACTTTATGAAGACAAGTGGATTTGAAGCTGTATCCTGTCTCCCTGATTTCAGAGGGTGTGATTGACAGGTGAATTAACCAATCAGAGAGATGCATGCCCAGTTTGCATCAAAAACAAACATGGCAGCTTACAGGTAAAAAAGGAGAGAAAAAGAAACACTATAAAGGTAGGGTGACCAGAATTTAAAAATAAAAAACTGGGACATCCCCAATTTTTTGGTGGTTGGTAATAATAAAATTGTGAAATGAGTGTGAAATTAAGGAAAATTGATTGTTGTTATGCAGAGACTAACATGTGAGCCAATATACCGTATTTTCCTATAGAGCGCACCGGTATATAAGCCGCATCCACTCTATTTTAAAAAAATTAAAAGTATATACAAGCCGCAACCGGGCTATAAGCCGCGGATATCCATGTTGAAAAATTAGATATTTACTGCATATACAGAATGATTTTGTTCTGTAAATGTACATTTATGTACCTGAACAGATTCTTTCTGAACAGTGTCTTTTAACACGGAGCAACTGTGCTGATTAAAACAGGTCAAAAACAGAAAAGAGCCGGTAATTTATTAGCTTAATTTCTCCTGTGCAGTGAAACCACAAGTCACTTTAATCATCTTAGCTGAAACCACTGACCCGAGCTTATGGGTAGCAGCACAGTAGAGGTCTGCGCGGGACACAATTTTCAGTCCCACTCCCGCCCGCTCCCGCATTCTTCAGTCCCGCTCCTGCGCTGTGCGCTCGCGCTCCCGCCCGCAATAAGCATTCGGAATGTTCTTTCAGAATGTTCTTTCAGAATGTTCTTTCAGAATGTTCTTATTACATCCATGGTCCTGCGCCGCACTGTTTTGTGTTGGTCCCGCGAGTCCCGCGGGTGCAGGGCTCTACAGCGGTTTCCTTCCTGGAGCAAGATCGATGCCTTCAACTTAAAACTTGCATCATACAAACTCCTCCGTGTGCTTTTCATGATGAAGGAGTGAGGATTTGAAAATAATTACCAGTTAGTAATTTGTCGTGCGTGTTATATCTGATAAATAAAAAGTAACGTATTCTTCTTTGCATTAATTTTCCGTCTATCTTGTTTTTGAAATTCCGGTTAGAGCGCCCCTAGCGGTGGAAGAAAAATCCACAGAATAGCCGCACCTTTGTAAAAGCCGCATGGTTCAAAGCCTGTGAAAAAACTAGCGGCTTATAGTCCGGAAAATACGGTAGTCATTTTCTTTGTGTTTTGGTCATTTTAAGCTGCTTTTTTGTATTTTACCTACACAAATGACATTTTATGCCTCATTTTACTGTTGGCAGGGATCAGATTGGGACATTTCTTGCATAAAACTGTGACAAATCACTGGTTTTGGATAAATCTCCTGGGACAGGGGTCACAGGGCTCAAAACCGGGACTGTCCCTGGTAAATAGGGACGTCTGGTCACTCTATATAAAGGACTGAGAAAAAGCATGGTTTCTCCGAATCAACAACTGAAGCACCAAACTATTACTTATCTCAGGTAAAAGAGAAACAAATTAGTGGCTGTGGTTGGGTCCACTCAAGTTTGGACAGAAGATTTGAACCCTCTATTGTCCGGTTCCAGTCCCTTCTGGATTCAAACCAAATTTACCTGCTGGTCAGGGAATGACTGAAAAAGTACAGACTGAAACAGGGGCCAGATATTTTTTAGAACAAATGTTAAAATGTAGATATTTTTTAGAACAAATGTTAAAATATCCTTTGCTATTACCCTACATGTTCACATTATAGTGAAGAAGTAATGGGTCCTGATGCATCCTGATTTCAGATATGAATCATTCCACTGGCTTTCACGCCACTGTTAGCCTCTGGTTGCGAGAGCTGAATGAAAAGAGTCCCAGTGTGGTCATGTGGGAGTGAGGGTCTTCTGTGTGTCATGGTTCAGTGTGGATGTCCCCAGAGACACAGAGCTACAGGGGAAACTCATGACAAAGCAAAGCATCATCTCTGTATGACTGCAAATGACCAATAACATCGGCATATAGGTACAGTTGGTGATATCTTTTACCAGCATAATAGTTTGATTGCCTTATATTTTTACTTATTTAAAGAGCCCATATTATTTACAGTATTTATTTTATTTATTAGATTTTGCTCTGATCTATCTTATAATGTTTCTTCATCACAAACACACCCAGAGTTGTGTTTTGTGTCATTCACACATGTTAAGCGCATTCTTCTCTCAAACAGAAAACACTCTGTTCCACCTTGTGATGTCATGTGGCGATGCAGGAAGTGCTCCACTGTGTTTTTAAACTCCATACACCTTCACTAGAATCATTTGGATGAATTCCCATCTGAAATGGTCAATTTCTACTGAACAAAAAGTAGCTGTGAACTTGAAAACTACCACTTCATGAGATCACGAGGTGGAACAGAGGATTTTGAGCTTTGGGGATGTAGACAGAGTTACTCAAACAAACGTGTGAAGGAAACAAAACGCAACTCCAGATGTTGTTGAGGAGGTAACAATATTCTAACATGGCTTAAAGCTCATAAGAGTCAGTTTTGCGTAATATAAGACCTTTAAAGTTAATGATATCTCTGACCAGCGCATTATAGTTTGGTTGCCTCATATTTTTATTTCTAGTGTTCAAGATCGGTGAGCTTTAAGTATTTCATAGTTAGTTATCCAGATGTTTGATTGTATATTTCAAGTCTCCTTATGTTCTTGAATCTTGAACACTGGAATTTCTCCTCTGAGGGACAAATCCAGGTTCTCTTATCTTGAGCTGCTCTTCTTGTATCCTCTTGCAAACCATATTTATTAAAAGCAATACCTTCATACAATTATATAAAACCCTGCGTCAATAAATGAAATTATATATGACTTACTGCGATCGCTGATATTGTGGCTAAATGGGCTTATTAGGTTTGATGGTCTGTCACAGTATAGGCTAATAATATTTACATTGCAAACACTGTGTTAAGCATAATTATTGCGCTAACAGAGAGAAACATACTGTGCAAAAGGACTCTGGTATATTTCTCCATCTGCTAATGTTAACAGCACAGCCCGTCTACTGAAGTGGAATGGTCTTTGTGTGAAGTGTTACCGTGATGCTCAAAATGGCCTCATCTGTTCTCTTGAATACAGTATTGTACGTACAAAGATCTAATATTAAAAATACCGAATTTATTTATTCACTTTGGTGTGAAAGGCGGCCACTTTACTTGATAAAATATTGAATCTGTCAACTTGCTGCTGGGACGTCTTCTTCTTTCCTCAGTAACTCCCTCACTTAGGCATTCATGGCTCTGGCAGCAAAACTGGTTTCCTGAATAGGCTGAAAATTATAGTTAAACCGAAAGCTACTGACCGTCATGACACATCTGTAAATCTGCTCACTCAGACCTTCTCCGTATGTATCATCCAAGTCTTTTTCTCATCTTGTCACTCCTGTACTTTGGTAGTTAGTCTTAAACAGTATTGGAAGGTAATGAAGTACAGAAGTAAAAGTACAATATTAACGTAACATTTTTAGATATTTGTACTTTACTTAAAGAAAGACAAAGAAAAAACTGCAAAGAAACAGAATCTAGTCAAGCTAAAATGACT
Source organism: Odontamblyopus lacepedii (assembly GCA_034769755.1). Classification (NCBI taxonomy): domain Eukaryota; kingdom Metazoa; phylum Chordata; class Actinopteri; order Gobiiformes; family Gobiidae; genus Odontamblyopus; species Odontamblyopus lacepedii. The sequence continues at coordinate 39,693,257 of CM068353.1, read as the reverse complement.
TGGTTTAAGAAAATTTTATCATGATTTGAGTAAATTTCACTTGACAAGTAAAATTATCTCCCAGTGCATTAAGATTTTTGTACTTAAAATATGAAAATACATCTTGCTACACTTAAAATAACAACTTATTGAACTTAAAATAAGAAATACAGTCAAATGTTGCTTGAATTAACCTCTTGAGACCCTGTGGCCCCATACGAGGACATTACATTTTTGCCTCTTAGCACTATGATTTTCAATTATTTTAAACTTTCACCTGTAATCATCTAAAAACCTCTACAGCAGCTCCCGAAAGTAAAAAAAAAACTGCATGGTAAAGTTTAGATGCAAAATTTATGAATAAAACCAATGTATTTATGTACAATAATGTCTCTTCATGTATCTTAATGTCTCTTCATTTGGCATTAAAATTTGACACATTTTATTGACCACAGCAGACGAGAGCATCAGTAAATGTCATGTCCTCGTTTGAAGACATTGGGACTGTTATATTATTGATTGTACATGTTGTTAGGTAAACTTGGGAATATTTAGATGAGTTTACAGTTATAAATTGCTGGACGTTTCTGCTGCTATAGGGAAACTGCTGCTTGTCTCCACTTTTTGCACCTCTACTTTTTTTTGTAACGATTGAAAACCAGAAAAAATTTAAACTGTGGACCACATTTTCAGGCCTTTTTGTGTGTTTTTAACCTCACTCACTGAACCCCAACCCGCTCACGGTCGACCTACGTCACATTTGGCAGGTTTAGGGCTTGAAATAAACAGCTAATTGCTGTTTGTTTGTTTTTTGTAATTTATTTATACATTTTAATGTTTTTACATTTTTTAACCAATGGTGTCATACAGAAGACTTACTTAGTAGGTCCTACTTATCCCAAATAGCAAGAAGAAATGAAAAATGCACACCAGACAAAAGCTCGGGTCTCAGGAGGTTAAGAGAAAAACACTTATTCCACTTGCAGATTATTTTACTTGTCAATATTAATCTACTCAAATAAAGTAAAATGTTCTTAATTTAAGTCATTTTAATTTACCTAGATATTGTTTTTTCCAGTGTAGAAACTTAAACTGTTTGTTAATGCAGTTCAAACATCCTAATGTGTTTGAAGAGGCAGAGCGGAGGTTTGCAGCAGCAACATCTAGCATGCTAACAGCGCACCAGCATTACTTCCTCGTTCATGGATGATAAAAATGCTTTACAAAGATAACGGGCTATTTTTTACCCCAAGAGCTGCCTCTGTACAGGAGCAAAACAAATTAGATTTTATTACAATAAAAAAAAAGGATTATTTGTTTACTTCAATCTTTGTTTAACATCTGAAAATAATAAAAAGAAGACATATCGTGCTTGAGATGTGCTTGATATAACTATAATCTATGACACCCATGGATCATTATGCTATATTTTGGACATTTTAAATACTAATATTAATCTAAAATGACTTAATAAAAGAAACAACACCGGTGTCCAGTGGGAGCCGACAGCACCATAAACATCATCACAACAAAGAGCAGTGACGTTGTTAGCCCCTCCTATGTACAGCAGCACCTCACGCTAGAGAGTAGCAGATTTCTTTTCATCTGTACCAAAATAACTATGCATTACACATTACATCTTATCACAGTTTGGAACATCTGGTACATATTTGGACACTTGTGCCGAATTGACATATTTTTACAAACAGGGTCACAGCACCAAACCCTTAGGCCTAGAGTCTGAAATTTTACACAGTTGTTGCCAACAACTTCAGCAGTGAGTGCAGTGAGTCACAAATGCCGAGGATGCCCAAGTTAGAGCCTTTATAATTTTGTTTATTTTTTTCCGAGGCAAAAAAATTAAATTTTTTGAGTTTTTGAATGTCTGTACCGTAAGTTAGCTGCACTCACAGTCTTCATATGCATATCTACAGAAACTAGACGGTCTAAGCTTTAAAATGATGCATCACACAAGCATGTGGGGTCTAAGATTTTCTTTTAATAAGCTGTCACATTTGGGTATCTGTTACCGTTGTGCACAGACAAAAATAGGCGAGTGGCAACAGGTTATGCTATGTATCATCTATTAAGACAGTTAAATGGGAGAACAAGAAGCAGCAGTGGGTGTGTACTGGTGGTGTTGAAAACGGAGTTGACTGGCAATATAGCGTCTTGGAAATAAGCTATTAAAGATTCCTCAAACATCACAAACTCACTTCAAATGCAACTCCGAATGAGTAAATGGTGAAGGGAAACTACTAGTATAGCATGGTGAATAAATGGATTTCGAATAACAGGGCTGCTTTAGCTTTAAAGGCTGCGGATAGAGTGAAATTTGTCCAGAATAAGAGAGACGGGGGCACACGACAGCAGGGCCTTAAAGAAGCAGTTTGTTGGACTTTGTAACAAGATGTGTCTATGGCCGAGTGAGTGGAGAGGCAGCTGCTCTCCGCCTGTCCAACCACGGGCCATGGCTTTTTACTGCGAGAATCAGGAGTGATGGAGAGAGACAGAGGAGAGGAGAGAGCAGCAGTAATTAGGAGAGAGAGAAGAGAAAGAGAGAGAGGGAGAGAGAAAGGATGATGGGAGAGAGGGGAGGCGAGAGAAGAGGGAGAAAGGGGAGAAGGGAGGAAGGGGAGTAAGGAGAGAGGAAAGAGATGGAGAGGTGGAGAGCAAGAGAGAGAGAAGAGGAGAGGGAGGGGGAGAAGAGAAAGAAGATGAGAGAGAGGGAGAGGAGGAGAGAGGAGATGGAAGTGAGAGAGAAGACGACTAAGGAGAAGAGAGAGAGAGGAGAAGAGGGAGCAGAATTTAATCAGAGAGAGGGAGATGAGAAAGGATGATGGGAGAGAGAGGAGGAGAGGGAGAAAGGGGAGAAGGTGAGAGAGGAGAAGAGAGGAAGGGGGATGAGGACAGAGGGAAAGAGATGGAGAGGTGGAAAGCGAGAGAGAGAAGAGGAGAGAGAGGGGGAGAAGAGAAAGAAGAGGAGAGAGAGGGAGAGGAAATGGAAGTGAGAGAGAAGAGGAGAGAAGACGACTAAGGAGGAGAGAGGGAGAGAGGAGGAGGAAAGGAAAAGAAAGAGGGAAGACTTTAGAGAGTGCCAAAGAAACTGCAAGCGGGAAACACAAAGACGGAAAGAATCCAGCAGAGACAGTTCGAGCTGAAAATCATTTAGCGCTAAGCTAAATGCCAACTAAGAATAGACTTTGAATCAATCAAGCCAAAGCTATCTGGCCACAGAATTAATACGTCTCCTGGAAAGCAACGCCTTTGGCCCGTGGAGAAGGAAGCACTTGTTCCACACATCACTACGCAAAATAAGACAAATGACTCAGGGTCAAGTACAGCCATATAGTTACAGGATTGTCTGGTTTTTAAGTCTTATAGTTGACTGATATCGGTGGATTTTCTTTGTACAGATGTGTTCATTTGCTGCTCTTGACCTTCCTTCAGTGCCACCGAAGTTGGAAGTTGGAGGAGTCGAAAACACTTTTTCAAATCTTCATCCAGAACATTGAATCTGTGTGATTGTCTGAAATAGATGACAGATATACCGAGGAAAACAGACAGCATCACCACCCCGCACACACGTAAGGGCTGTGACGCGAGAGTCAGCCCCAGCACTTCTGTGCAAACTGCGGTATACACGGACAGGACACATTTAATCAGACATTTTCCTTCAGGATGCAGCTTACAGAGTACGACTTTGGTTAGGTCCAGCACATTTGGATTTGGAGCTGAACAGGGGGCTGCATTCCAAAGCACCAAATCACCAAATCTACACTGTTTACCCGACAATCCAGAACTACACACCTCAAGAAAGACGAGTGGATCTGGAGCCGTGTTCTGTCTCCTTGATTTCAGATGGTGCGACTGACAGGTAGATGAACCAATCAGAGAGATGCATACTCCATTTGCATCAAAAACCAACATGGCTGCTTACATATAATGAGGGCAAAAAAACTACAAAAAAATATTGAGAAACAGTGCAGATTTTCGCAGAATCAACATTTGAAGCACCAAACTCTTATTTATCTGAGATAAAATAGTTATTTATTGTTCTGAATGTTACAAAATGTCTTCTGCATTTGAGAGACGTGTGCTTCAAAGTAGCAGCTGTGGTGGGATCGTCTCAAGTTTGGACAGAGGAGTTTCATGGGTGCAGTGGGTTAAGCTTGTTACCATCAACCAGACAGTACATTTTGCATTCATGTTTATATTTCGTTGGGACAAGATGAACATTTGACATAAATGTCAGCAAAAATCGAGTTAACTTGAAAGTACATTTTTTAGAGATAGATTCGTTGTCTGAAAACATAAAAGGTTTGTGGTAAAGGTCCATCCATCCATCCATCTTCTTCCGCTTATCCGGGGCCGGGTCGCGGGGGCAGCAGTCTAAGCAGGGGCTCCCAAGCTTCCTTCTCCCCAGCCACTTCCTCCAGCTCCTCCGGACGGACCCCGAGGCGTTCCCAGGCCAGCCGAGAGACATAGTCCCTCCAGCGTGTCCTGGGTCTTCCCCGGGGTGTGGTAAAGGCACAAACCTGTGGTAAAGGTTTGTGCAGTAAATTTAAATCAGATAATTTGGGGAATTTAATCACAATTCTCCCTACATACTGACCCAAAAATATCGGCAGATCTTAGCCACCAGTTGCTCTAACCAGTCAGCTATGAAAAAACCCGTCGATTTTGCCCTCGTTCCATCTGGAAAAATATCCAGCGTTCAATGTGACACACCCCACCATCACTACCCCATTTTCCCTCATTATAGCCAGGGTACAATAACATTGGTATTTAATTGGTCCATGCTTTTGAGAATGTGACAAAGTGCTATCCAATTAGCATAGAAATCTTCCTTTGGCTCAATTAAACATTCATCATAGCCTCCTTGTTTTTGTCAGTGTGCATTTTAAAGATAACCACTTCAAAGTAAAAATGCACGCACGGGTCTAGTTTAGGCTGCAGTGTGCGTGCGTTTCTCCAGTTTATGGGTGAACTTTCATCTCACCATTTCGTGCCATTGAGCTCATAACAATTGTCACATGAAACCCCAGTCAAAAAAATAGTCCCTCATTCATCATTCTTAATCATTTCCTGCAGATTTCTTGAGCCCGCGTTTATTGAATGCATCTATCTTTCTCTCATTGTGGCCATGGACAGAGATGGATGGTACGAGGCGAGAGACTTAAGGACTGCCCAGGCCAAACAGAGCCCAGCTGACACTTCCTAATTCTTTTAAATGCACACCAGCACCTCGCCTGCAGCCACCGTGAGATCACATGATTTTGCATATATTTGTCGAATAAAAACACATCAGGATTAAGTGCGTTAGATTTGGAAAACTGCTTGGATTCTTTTACAAGGGGTCAAAGTTTGAATGAGTGTAATGAATAGACTGCAAAAGGAAATTGAAGTTTTTGAGAGTGAATATGTTTACTCACTCATCCTACTAGCTTCTTCAGTTCTGACAAGGTCCTGGTATAAGTTACTATATACTTGTTTGAAGGGAGGAACTAACTATACTGAAACTAATGCACCCTAGTCATTTACAGCAAGAACTATGTGTGATCTAACACCTAGCATACTTTGAATATCCCTATTGGGTTCTTTGCTTTGAGTCTGAGGTTGTCCCGTAGACCACCTTTTCTGTTCAGTTTGTCTATTTACAGTGTAACTTATTTAATGCATTGATATGAACTGGACTGACTTGAAATAAGCTCCGTCTCTTTGCAGGGTGACAGGTGCCTCATAGTGTGAAGACCTAAATAACTCTACACAGGGGTATTCAGAGTAGAACTGACATACATCTTGTAGCTGGTGAACTTCGGAATCATCCTGGAGGAGCTGGAGGAGGTGCCTGGGGTGAGGGAAGCTCAGCAGTCTGCACTTTATTACTTTGTGGGGATTAAAACCTGTATAGACGCTTTGATTTAGTTACCCTATTGAAGATGACAAATAACTTAAAGACCAAACAAACTACTTCAAAGTTAAAAAACTTTGGACCTACATTGTGCAACTAACCTGAGTCAACACACTGACATGTGTAGCTCTGAACAGAGTTTCCCATATCAACCTGGGATGACTTTCACTGGAAGTGATCAAAAGCAATGACCAGAGTGTTGTAATAATTACTTTCTGTTGATTGGTCAGCACAACAGTGGAACAAGATGAAAAACCAAACTTTAAGTAAATCCAGTTGAGAGAAATGCACAGGCGTCTTACCTGTCCACAAATGCACAAAGCACTTCCCTCTGCACATTTTTCATAAACAAAATAGTCCATATTTCTGCTAAAACAGGCTGAATGTCTGTTGACTTGGCCATATTTGCTTTGTTTGTTTGGCGCTGGCTTCCACCCAGTGGCTTCCACTGTGTTGTCATTGGTCAGTCTCCTCACCACTGGTGGTGCAAATGCTTCAGTTGGAGCTGAATCAACAGTTTGTGAACTCACAAAATTATGAGAATTCATCTTGCTGGCAGGGTTATTGTGCAACTGCTCCTTAGAAAACTACAGTCCTTTCCGCTTGTCCCTTTGTCAACCTCAGTAAAGTTTTCTTTTTTTTTTTTTTTTTGAGATTCTTAAGTCATGAAAGACTTTTTGTCTAAATTAGTTTTGACCTTTGATTAACTCTGCTTGAGCCAGAAAGTTGTGACTTTTGCTCCACTGTTCCACTGCTACAATTAAACCCATTCAGAGCAGTTCACTGAGGAGTCTTTTGTGCTCCTCTTGAATGTCTCCTCTGCTTTTCATTCATTATTCTCCTGCTTTGGGATGTTCTATGCTGCAAGGGGCTAATCAGAGGACGGAGGTCACAACACCCGGAAGACTAGAGACGATGTGGACAGACATTCTGAAACGTGTCCTGCTGAAAAAGACTTTGAAATTATGTTATGTGTGTTGAAGTTGCTAAATTGATATGCAGACTTAAGAACTGATAAGTACTTAAATGATTTGTGTTTTGTATGAGACTTTTTAATTCGTACATGCACTAGACTAGATTTTATGTTACTTTTAATACAATATCTAAGTTTTTAAGTTGAGAAAACTGAAGAATTTTTGTTACCTTACGATACAGTCACTTTTTTGGTCAGAATTAATACACACAACCAGTAACATACATGACCCAAAAGAAAAGCATTTGGGAAAACTATTACTAAAGTAAAAGTAATTGCAAGAGTTTCTGTGTGAACGCCCGAACGATCTTATTGTAAATGTTAGGTCTATTTTATGGAACAGAATATCAAATAGTCCACAAAATCTTCTTTTTTTTCCTTTTTTTTTCAACCAATAGACCACAAAAATTAGAACATTTGAATCATGTCTGAAGAAGCGGAGCAACACAAATATTCAAGAGTCAATATAAAAGTTTTCTCAGTTGACCAAAACTAACCAAAACTTTTATTTAAAGGTGCACTATGTAACTTTTTGGGTAGGGGGTCTGTCACCTGCTTGATTCTATGGATGTGTCATTGCTCTGATATGTTCCACAGTGTGACATTAAACAGTTATACTTTACATGCATTAATTAAAGTTAGTTTTATAGCTAGAAAATTCCAAAAAAACAGGCATTCTGACTGTGAGCGGGGTCGCCTCTCCACAGATCTGACCTGTAACTTGGTCTGGTTTGGTCTCCATGAGGATAGAAAGGTTTAATACCGCACTGTGAAATATTCCAAACAAAGCAATAACATTTCGACGGAAAGAAGCACTTGACGAACCATTTTGAAGTGTGAGGAAAAGTATGACGTGAAATTTTACTAAAAAATATAGTATTTTTCGGACTATAAGTCACACTTTTTTTCAGGGTTTATACTCAGGTGCGACTTATGTATTACATTTTTCACACTGACAGCCCATAGATCATGTATATGAATCTTATATATGAATTAAAACGTTATCCGTTTTTTTCATTTTGGTTTTAGACACAAATAATAAAGAAAAGAGTTGTTTTATCATTTTCTTTTTTTTTTGTTCTATATTGAAAAACGAATGAATGAATGATACACGGATTGTTCTCTAATGGGTTGTTTTTATTACTATAACTTCTATAACTCGCCTTTCAAGATGAAATGTTGGTTCTTTTATAAAATAAATTTCCCCCAAAAATAACATATAGTCCAGTGTGACTTATATATGTTTTTTTCTTCTTCATTGTGCATTTTTTAGCTGGTGTTATATACTCCAGTGCTACTTATAGTCCGAAAAATACGGTAAGCAATTAAATGTAACTGTTTATCACAACCTCTGAACTGCTGGATTACTCAACAATGTGCAAACGAAACAAAACACCACTCCAGGTATATTTTCAGTGAGGAAACAACTTTATAACATTGTCTGAGCTAAAAAAGGAAATTAAGAATATTCCGGGTCTTTTAAGAGCAGTATAATGCTTTAAGTGGGTGAGAGAGATTCCTTCCTGTTTTGCCCGCAGAGTCATTTCACTATGTAATCACCTCACTAGCCTCATGAAAATTGCAAAGCTGGTGAATAATTTAACGCGACTGTTCAAAATTACGTGTTGTACGGTGTCATAACAATGGTGGTCCAGACATGGAGAGGAAAATGGGAGGATAGATAAAAGAAAATCTGGCTCAAGTACTTTTCTTCAACGCTCATTTAGTATACTGCTCCCAATATGGCTCTATTGTTTCTGCAGGGCACGCTTAAATTAATATGAGATCCGAGATGCTGTGTGGCACAAGTGAAAGGGAACATACTTCACCAGTGGCAGTTCCCAATTTAGTTTTCGGAGTTTTTTTTAAAGATCTTGGTGTGGGCGGTGGGATTAGATGGATGGCAGGTGAAAAATAAATCGAATACAGGTACGTGGAAGTATAAGAATTTATAAAGAAAAAAGAAATAGACCCTTCTTCTGCGATATAAGCGTAAAATTGTGTTTGCGCATCAAAATTGGGAATAAATCGGGGCTAATCCAAAAGTAGACCTGAGCTATGATATGACTAAACCAGGACCAAACTATAACAGGACCAAACCAAGGACTAATCCGGATCAACCACAGTGTGAACAGTTTTCTTAATTCTTCACTTTTCTTTAATCAGTTCCTCATATAATGTAGACATTTGACTAACTTCAACACTATCATCTAATGCTTAAATGTAAATTCTGTAACTTTGTGCATAATAATGGAAAAAGAAAGTTAAAACTTGCAAAGCACCTGCTCCAATACTGGTATCGGATATCGGCGCTGATACAGGAAAATGTGGTGGATCGGATATCTGCTTCCTAATATCGGTTCAGACAATATTCTGGTTGGACATAACACTGATGGAATTTGATTTTTTTATTTATACAGAGCTTTTCTTAAGAGATAAATAACAGCTATATATAAAATATCGGGTACTGGCAGATCCTTAAAGGGACAGTTCAAAATTTTGGACATAGGACCTCATTTGCTAGTGAGCCAGAGTGTTGGAGACGTGTGGAGACACTTTATTAAATATTCCATCCAGTCCTTGTATTTGCAGAGGTTGCTGGTGCTAGGCTAGTGCATGTCAATGGCCGTAGTTGTCCTGCCACTAAAAACAGTCTTACCCACTCCACAGGGCACCCGAGGCAAAACAATTATTACGCCAGACTGTCTATTGAATGTCTGTGTTGACAGAATAATTTTAGAAGTAAAACCAACCGTTGCGTTTGAAGGATTTATGTCTGAGCAGCAGCAGCGAGTTGTACTTCCTGATAGAAGCTCGGCAGCGGCGGACTGATATATTCATACAATGCAATGTTGGTTTTATTTCAAACATTATTTTATCAACACAGACATTGACTGTTTTTAGTGGCAGGACAACTACGACCATTGACATGCACTAGCCTAGCACCAGCAACCTCTCCAAATACAAGGACTGGATGGAATATTTAAAAAAGTGTCTCCACACGTCTACAACACTCTGGCTCACGAGGAAATGAGGCCCTATGTCCAAAATTCCAAATGTCCCTTTAAAGATATAGTATTTGTATCAGTATCGGTATCGTATCTGAAATAGCTGAATTGGTGCATCTCTAGTTAAAGCCTCAGAACATTCGCCATGGTGGTAGATACAATATTTTCCATACAGAGGAATAGCATAGCAAAAAGAGCAACATTTCCATGGAAGCAGGAAGTCCTTGTCCTGGTCAAGTTTGAGAGGGCGCAGCTCCACTCACATTAAGGACATATGTTTTCAAATCCAAAATGGGTGAAAACCATAGACCGTATGTATGATTGGACAAAGCTATCCCGTTAGCCGCCGCGTGCCAAATAGGAAGTGCTCCAGGAGGCTCTTCCGGCTCCTTCTCTCCCTTTTTCCCATTGACTTACATTGAGATCTTATCGCTCGTCTCTCTGTACCTGTTGTTGTCACCCTCGTCATTTTGGTTTTAAAATGTTCGTATAAACCTGCTCTACATGGTCCTGAACTTTTTTTTCCATTACTTTCTCCACCACAAAAAACTCTATTCATAACATAGAGCCTGGCTCCAAATTCCCCCCTGTAGCCGTTAGCATCGCGAGCCTCATTTGAGTGGCGCTAAACGCTATGGGTGACTTCACGCTCACTTAGTCCACTTCTTTTATACAGTCTATGGTGAAAACATGTTTTTATTTTTGTGTTTTTTTTTTTTTTTTGCTAAAAAGTTGCATACTATCTTTAAGTCAACATGTCATCACTTTTCCACAATATGCTGCTGTCATCACATTACAACAGACTCTAATTTGAATAAAAACCTTATTTCACTAGACTCCAGGAACGTACGCTCACCATTGTTATTATATTCACATGCTAAATTTCTTGTTGCATTATCATTTTTCTCCTTCGCTAATCAGAAATAATGATGATTGCAAAAGCTATTACATACAGTATTATATAAAATCTTTAAATCATGTTTTTGCTAATGCATCTCTATGGCAGTTTTGCGCAGCTACTTCAAACATGGTGGATTTCCAGAACAGTTTTTTTTTTTTTTTTTAAGGTTACACCCAGAGTATATTTTGAATTGCGCTGTGACTATTGAGTGGGGTTTTTAGCACCGATTATGTAATGGCTGTAATGTGTACATCTGCAGACACAAAACGCACTGAGCCATTCGGACATAATGGCTCGGGTATTGGGCATCTGAAGCACTGGTCAAAATGTGCCTCTCATCCTCTTCACATGGTCCACTGCACTTCCAACATCCACTCAGTCAAAATCTGCTCAAATGCATTTCTGTATCCGGTATAATGATGCAAATGGAGAGGGGAGGGAGTTTCATGCTGTTTGATGGTAAAAAAAAACAACAACAAAAAACCTGCAGCTGAAATGAAACACGAAAATGAGCAGTTTTTAAACGCCTAACCTGACAATGTGACAGTCCCTGTAGTTTTAATGGGCCCATCGGGCTTCCAAATGACAGTGAATTATCAGTGTTTTAGACCGTTACTGTCACACTGAACAAGGTTTTCCATGAAGCTATTGCTATTACTATTTGATTTTAATATCAGTAAAATAATTTAGCAGGATTTATACAAGCGCAAAAATATGAATTAATTTAAAAGGTCAAATTTAGGGAGACGCACCATTGGGAGATAAAGTTGTTTATTGTGCGCTACCAGTCAAATGTTTATACACACTTTTTCATTTATGTTTCTCCTTTACCTCCATGATTATTTACATTGTAGATTTTCAATGAGGGCATCAAAACTACGAAGGACACGTGTGGAACGCAAAACTTATGTACAGACCTCTATAATGTCCATACCTTGACAGGAGAGTGCAGCTGAAATGATCAAAATCTGAAATTTATAGAGGTCTAAGAATCTAAAGTATAATCTCTACAGAATACCTAATGAACCTAATCGGACGAGTCAAAACTTATTTTCGATTTTAGATAGTCTAAGCTAGTCACCCTTTACTTTGACCACTGCTTTGTACTTTGGCATTTCTTGATCCTGACAAGGCAAACCTATGAAGTGAAAACCATTTCATGTGAATTTATCAAGAAGCTCACTAAAGGCCGCTACACATTGCAGGATTTTTCGGTCTTAAATGATTTTTAAATGTGCAGCAAAAAGTACACACCACAGACACGAGGAGAATCTTGTGAGATGTAAAATTTCCGATTGCAAAGTCTGCAGCGGGATCTGTCTGCGGACCATAGGATATAAAGTTGTGAGCGCGACCGTGCCAGCTGTTTCTTGTCTGCAATAAAACCACTCGCTTTGAGATTCTTCAAAATATCAGAGCTCTGCACTTCTAGTTTAGATACAAGTCAAAACTGTGTTATTATTATTTGTGAAGTGTGGTGCAATACTTCAGATACAGGATTTCTAAAGCATAAAAGAGGAGATAAAGTCCACAGGAAGTAGAGTTATCAGTGCTAATCTGCAGCTTCACCTTGATCCGTGCGCTGTGTGGAAGTAAACAGACACACATGAGGATCTACTTTTACCTTTTTACTTTGAAAGAATGATTAAAAGCACTGTTTTGTGGACTAGATGTCATTATTTACGGAGGTCAATTTCTACGGATGTGGATGAGATGCTGCTTTTTAAATTTACCACTTTACAGAGGTGAGTAATAAAATCTTCTCATCATTTTCGCTAAATCCTGAGTTTGTATCTTGCGCCTCTGTGTCCGTCACTCTCTGCCCCTGACGCTCTGTGTTATTGGCTGTTACTTGTGTTGCTGATGTTTGGCGGTTACGATCTGACAGTGACATCGCACACACGAGGAGCTCAGCGGCTTCAGAATCGCCTTCACGCCTTTTCGAACTCGGGGAGAAGAAATCGCAGCCAAAATCGGGCAAATTCTACTGTAGTGTGTGGCGGCCTTTAGAGAAGGCCGAGGGTTTGCAGCACTGTTGACAAAGCAAATGTGGGTTCTGGCTGGCCTTGGCCTAGCGGGGGACTAAGGATGGAAATGAGCTTTGACTACAATCCTGCATATTTACAGGTACATATTTGTTTTTTCTTGTTTTTAATACCCATCGATGCTTCAGTTAAGAAAAAAAAAAGTATATATGAATAAAAAATAAATACAAATACAAAACGTGGCTATTTTGAGGGTTTAATTAAAAATATTGAGTTGAGATGTGTCTTCTGTGTGTATATACAAGGTAGAAAGTGATCAACTTACAGAAAAGCTATAGTGAAAAAGAAGGGGTGTCCAAACTTTTCACTGGTAGCGGATGTCTCCTAATAGGCTCTAGTCGTCACAAACCAGGAGGACGTTTGGAAACATGCGATGACAACTTTTTTTTTTTTTTTTTTTTTCTGCTTTATTTCGAGCATGAGAGAAAACATGTTTATATACACATACACATATATACATATACAGATATATATAAACACAAATAAACATCTATATATACATATACATAATACAATTCTTATAATAAATAATAAAATGTGGTACGCTCGAAAGGGAGTGGGAAGAAGTAAAAACTTATTGACTCCCACCCCTAATTACTTTCTTTATGCTAAACCATAAGGTTGCCTTCCTTAATTCAATCTATATAGTTGTATATTCATTATATATTCATATGTTCTATAATTAACCACTATAGATGACTGCTATTACTATCACTGTCGAATTCATACCCTATAATCATCACTATAATACTGCTGTATTATTATTATTATTATTATTATCATTACTATTATTATTATTATTATTATTATTATCATCGTCATCCTCATTATTTTCATCATCATTATCACTATCACCATTACAACCACCATTGTTGTCATCATTGTCATCATCATCATCCTCATCGTCATTATAACTACAAACAATGTTCTGTTTTTGGTGAAGATGGTGGATCTTTCAGGAGATGTGTGTTGTGCATTAAAAGAGGCAGGATGTTTTGTGGACCTGCTGCCGGAGAGGGGGCGCCCTCCAACAACAGGACCACCCTTTGCCAAGTGTCCTGTTCTGTGCATTAGAAAAGCAAGTATTTGTTGGCTCTGCTGCGAGAAGGGGATCATCTCCCCGCCACAGAGCCACAACTTGCCAAAGCCCTGTTCTATAGATTGTGTTGTACATTGAGAATAATTTTATTTTAAGATAATTTGTTTAGTACCATGTACTGTCAGGACTTAAATAATAATAATAACAATAATAACAATTATTTATTTATTAGTTATTATTATTACTAACTAATAACTTCTGGTGGAGTTACTGACTCTGGGCTCGCCGACCGACTGTGATAAAACCCATTGAAGTAAATGTGACCAGCGGTAAAATGAAGACTGCAAACGCATGTGCTGTTTGGAATAATCTTGAATTTGGCGCTCTCATCTCTTCTAATCGCATGAACCCAGTGCGCTGAGCTGTGCATCAGTGGGGAAATGATGAAAACTGAGGTACGGTTGTAAATGTTGATTAGCCGAACATAACGGGACACTACAATGGCATGTAAATGAAGAAAACTGGGCTATTTTTTCTCATTTTCTCTCTCACTCTTTCTTCTCTCTCAGATTTTGTCTGACTACTGTGAACAGAGCCCGCCAGAAGTCGTCATTGCATGTTTCCAAACGCCTTCCTGGTTTGTGACGTAAGTGTGAATAGAGCCTCTTCGAGCGAATCCCTGGATAGAACATGGCCCTGTAGGTTTAGAGTGTATTCACCCTGACATGTACCGCATCAAAACTGGGAATTAAAAGTGACTAAATCTGGATCTAAACACGGACTGAACCAGCAATAGAATGGGATCAAATCAAGCCTGCATCAGGATTAAACTGGACTGAAACCAAGACCAAGCCATAAATACTCTTGTAGTTTTATTTTTTTCTAGTATCATAATTTTAGTGAAGTTTTCGCCTTTCTCTATAGAGCTGTTATTGCCTTTTCTACCTTCATGGAGAGCAAACCACACCAAGTTACAGGTCAGATCTGTGGAGAGCTCGATGCTTGTTTTTATTTTTGAGCCACATGCACTTTAATAAATGTAAGGTAGAGCTGTTTAATGTCACACTGTGCATGACATATCCATAGAAAAAAGCAGGTGACAGAAACCCCAACCAAAACATAGTGCAGCTTTAACAAAACATTTAAACTGCACATTATTATTGGACTAATGTATTTTCAGTGGGTCAGGGGTATTACAAGTTAAAACTCGCCACTATTTCCTGTATTTTTGTACTTTTCTGCTCATCTTTTTTCCACAGACTGACACTTCACAGATATAAAACGATGACACACAGCTGCCAGATACTGCGCCGTCAAACCAAGAAACAATTCTGAGGACATGAACACTTGTCAAATGCACTTTCCGTCTCAGCCAAGTGTCTCAGTGAGTCTATCCGATGTGCACTAATGATGTAACTCCTAATTAAACAATAACCTTTGTATGTTTTTAAATGTTACGGTTTGGAGACATACCTTTCCAAACATGACACTTGTGACTCTGATGCAGTCTGTGAGTCTAGAGTTATAAATGCCATCACGTTAACAAGGCTCCAGGGATTAGACTGAGCCATTATATTAGCCTCTGTTTGCTCAGATGTTTCTATCACACAATGTCCACAACAGAACTATCTCTCCTAGGCGCCTATTACGCCATTTTCTGATCTGTGTAATAGAATAATGCTCTTTCACCATCAGAGACCTACCTGGAGTTGTGTTTTGTTTCATTCACACATATTTAATACACACAAACCCTGCCAAAAGGGAGCCGTTAACAACCTCTTCATGACATCACAAGGTGGAGCCGGGCATTTTGAGCTTTGGAGATGTAGACAGACTCATATTGAAGTGTCGCGCAAACGTGTGAATGAAACAAACACCACTCCAACAATGTTTTTGATGAGGTAACAACATTATAACAAAATCATACTTGAGTAAATTTTGCATAATACAGGACCTTTAAGATAAAGGTTAGGTTAAGGTACAATTTATTTCCCCTGCATTTCACATCTGCATTTGACCCAGGAGCAGTGGGTATTTAGTGTTTTTTGCATTGGCATTAAAAGTATCAAATGTAGTGGACAGTGTTTTGAAATTGAGATGTTTCTTCTGTCACGAGGAAGTCCATTTCAATCTGAAAATATCACGTCTGCATTTATATGATAAGAGCTTTGCATGTCTTAAAAAACACTATATCCATTGCATTACAACTCATCTTGATAGAAGATTGAAAAAAAAAACGTGTATATGGTGAAATGTCTCAATTTCCAAAACATTAATCAGATGAATGCTGGGACCTTTGATACCATGGACCACTCTCCGAGCCCCCCCCTACCCCAGATTCCATCCGCCTTCCTACCCCACACAGGCTTTTGACGTGAGTGCATCTTTTGTGTTCCTGTAATGATGAATTTCAATAACAACTGATACTATTTTTTTTTTATAGTGTATTTTCGTATTTTTTAAAAAGTGGATTCATAAACATTTTTTGCACTAGGAAATCATTTCCAACTTCATGCAGGCCTAATCGAGGCGACCTTTAACCACACTGAAATCAGAAGAGCGACCCAAATCAACAGAACATGCTTAACATTTGCAATCGGTGCCAAAACTCCTGCTGATGAAACCTGATGACTGAAATCAGCACGTTTCTGGGCCTTAGATTAAGCGCTGCTGCTGTTCCCCGTACCTGGACTGAGGGTCCATTCCTTGGTCTTGTGACGTCCTCCACGTGCTGGTTCCAGATGAGGCAAGTGAGACCAGTGCGCAGTGGACTGGGTCGTTCTCTGCGCACTGCTTCCATGTGGGGAAAGCAAGAATGTGCAGTGGACTGTAGGTCTGGGAGGGTCGCTCCGCTCCTCTGTGCTCGAGGACTGCGGCTGGTTCTGAGGTGGTGCAAAGCATCCAGAGAAAAGCACAAATCCAGTATGGTTTGTCGTTATATCTTGTTCTGAGCCGTCTGTCCTCTGCGCTTTTGGTTGTGTTCTGTTCATTGAGAGACTGAGGTATCGGACAATGTGTTTGCTGATGTCTATGTTAGATGATGTTTCCATGTTTTTCACTGTGAAGCCCATTGGGGTAACTCTTGTTGTGATTCTGGGCTATAGAAATAAAACTGAATTGAATTGAATTGTGCCCGGGAAAAGTGCTTCTCAGGTCGATGCACCGATGAACCACTGTCTGCTCCAGCTCCTCTGATCCCGGCCTGAACCAGAGCTGCTCCCGCTGGTTGCATGATGTTGTGGCAGAGGCGCAGTCTCAGAACTCGACCAGGTGAAACCGAACTTTAAATAATCAGGATCATATTTCCTACGTTTTTTGCTGGGTCCTCTCCTTCCTCGCTGCTGATTTATGTTGAGATGGAATCAGAAAACAATGCATTTTACAACAATGCATTTTACGCACAATTACCAATATCAATACTGCTGCAGATGTGTACAGATGTGGACCTTTTTTTGGCACTCCCCAGGGGAGACAGGCCTCACCAGTTGAAAACCTCTGGTATAGCCCACTGTCCACCCAGTAATATTTGGGAAATGTAATGGGCCTGTGTTATGCTAAACCAATACTTTTTATTTACTGTATTGATTTATTTATTGAATTAGGACAAAGCATATTAATCAACATATCAGCAGGTGAGCATCAATGTAAATACGCCAGAATTAGCACAATAGCTAAATTGCATCCGCTGTCCTAAGGCAGGCTCCATAAAACAGTAACATACAGATACAAACATAATATCAAGTGTAGACAGACAGTGAACCACAAAGACCAGTTACAGTTAACACATTAAAATCAACTTGTGATCAGAAAACTGTGTAGATTAAACACGAGGACATGACTGGCTTGTTTTTAACCAATGTTTTAGGCTTTTCTTGAATGTTAGATCATTATTACTGTTTCTAACATTAGCTGACAGTGCATTCATGACTTTGCACCTCTAGTAGACGCCACCATTCGGCTGAATTTAGTCCTACGGCGTTGTGTATTGAAATCACCCTGGGTTAATGCTCTGGTATTGACTCTGTTGTTAGTTTTCTCTACATAAATTTAGTCACTGATCTATAAAGCTCCTTTCTGTTTTTAAAGTCTATTCACCATCATTAGTCTTTTCCATACACTGTATATATATATAAAAAAAACATATCTTATCTGCTCGGAGCCACTTTCCAAATAGGAAGTGAACATGGGGGCTCTTCCGGCTCTGTAACTGCTGCTGTGAGTCTTGTCATTTTGGTTTTAAAATGTTCATATCGATCCACTCTACATGACCCTGGTGTTTTTATTTCGTTATTTTGTTCGTAAATAAATTCCTACTCCTATAACTGCTGGCCTTGTGAGCTTCATTTGTCCACTTCACTCCACTTCTTTATTCAGTCTATGGTCTTTTCTTACCATTTATGCGCTCAAACATAAACTAAAGCTCAGTTGTGTGTTTGTGTTACAAACTTACAGCATATTGCATTATTGGAAATACAAAAATGAAGATGTTGAAAATGTAAAAATGTTGTTTTTTTACATAAACGAATAATATAACAGCAGCTAAAGCTAAAATAACAATGAATAAAACGCGTCAAATTTGTTTTTCTTCCGTTCAGACATCAACATTCACCACTCATCATTGTCACCGAGTCACTATCAAAGGTCTGGCAGCAATCTCCCTTTATGAGAACGCAAAAAATGAGTTGTTTTCTGAAGCTATTAACTTCTACCCAAGGTCATTATTTTCTTTCAAGTTTTCAAATAATAACTGTTCTATTTAATCTTTCCTCCCCATTTGCCGGTGGCGAGCGCTCATTCATCATTATGCACACACGCAGTGTAATCACGTCATGCAGCTTATTGCTAAAATACATAAATAAAAGTGTGGCTGGAAGTGTGCATGAAATCTGCATTTAGGTTAAAACTCACCTGAATTAAAGGTAAGAGAAGAAACAGATTTTGCAGGGATGATGGAATTTGCTTGATAAATTCTTGGGTTTTCGGTCATTTGTTTATGTTCAGAGTGGCAGAGTGGTTAGCACTTCCTCATACAATTCAATATGACGACATTAAGAGGCTTTTGACCATTTAAAAGACGGAATACGCTGTTTTGAATTATTAATTATGACGGAAACAGTGCTAAATTTTCATCACATGGGTAAGCTGTGCCGATTAACCCATGGAGTTCAACAGTGACCGTCCACCCCACGGTTTCGGAAGTAAATTTCTCATTCATTCTTTCCCTAGACTTTCCAAAAAGAAAACAAAAAACAACAACTAAAGTATATTAAAAGTCTGAAAGCTTGCTCAGGACTAATCATCTACGTAATGACCTGTAATTTTATTTAAAATCTGATTCTAAAACCTTACAAACAAGCAAGTTATTAAAATATTTTGTTGAATCTTAAGTCATTTTTGGATTTAAAACAACCGCGTTATGGATATTATATTTGAACTCTTAATATCTGAGTTTTTCAAAATGTCTATGGGGAAATTTACTTTAAATTTACTTCAGGAATCGGAGCAGGGAGTCACTGTTGCGCTCCATTTTCACAAGAAATCTTCTCAGGTAGTAATAATACTGGCCATTTTAGTGAAGTGATAATCTTCACAACCATTATCCAACCACTATTGGGTTTACCATCTGCTGTCTGCAGCTAATTCAAACTGTGTCTGTGTGTCTGCTTGGTCTGCTCGTCTACAGATTGTGTAACTCTGCTCCTCAGACCTGTAATGGAGTTTGAACTTTTGAAGATCCTCCACTCTGGGGAAAAACCTCCGACACAGAGGGACAGAGAGCGAGAGAGGGGTGGGACGGGGCAAATGGGAGAGGGGCATGAGAGCAAAGAACGGGGGAGAGAATCGAAGAAAAACGAGAATTAGAGAGGGGACAGGGTGGGAGACAGAAATCGAAAATAAAGAGAAAGGGCAAGACTGTCTGGAGACGGGTAGAGAGGGGAAAAAAGAGGGAATGAGAGAGAGAGAGAGAGAGCGGCAGAAAAAAGAGAAGGAGAGAGGGAACAGAACGGGAGACAGAAATAGAAAACAGAGACAGGGGCCGAGAGAGAGGGGGAAACAGTGCAATAGAGAAACGAGTGGGAAAGAGAACAAGACTGTCTGGAAATACAAGCTCTCTTCAGGGGACCACTCTCCTGTCCTGTGAAATAAAATTAGCTCCTTCTCCTTACGGTAGCACCTCTAGTTTTAAGGTTAGAACAAATAAGAAGCTCAGTAGTCATAGAGAAGAGGGCCACTAAAGGTTTACACGGACAAGAACACTAGTCACTAAAACAGACTATCGCACTATTTACATTTGGCCGAGGAAACCGTTAGTTATTGGTGCCACTATGTAAAAACTGCACCTTAATTAGCTCGAATAAAATAAGAAGTCAGGGTTATAATATTAACTATGTAGCTACTAAGCTTGAATCATTCTTAGTAAATGATTTGTTCATTGTGATTTAAAACACATATTATGCTAAATTGACATTTTTCATGTTAGAATAGAGTTCCCTCATTAGAAACATACCTGGAGTTGTGTTTAGCTTCATTCATGCTGGTTTCAATAATCCTTTGTCTCTGAGCCTCACCAAAGACTGGATATTTTCAGGATTGTGACATCACAGGTAGAAACACAGGTTTAAAGTCTTTAAATCAGCAGCAGGATGTTTTATGCTGCTGTCAAAGGCAGATAACAACACAAGTATTACATAAATACATAATATTTGTTCTTTCTGTCTTTTCATGCTTGTTACGTAATAGGCAAAAAGCCTCCATTCATCAGTGTCTGTGTTTTTAAGTTGTCATCTCAAAAGAGCTCTTTGTAATAGATTTTATTGCATTTTATCATCTATTCTTCACAACTACTGCATTTATCTTTTCAGACTGTTACAGTTTCTGTACTTTATGCTTTTAAACTGTTCCAGCTACTGCACGTTACCTTCATAATTGATCTTTATCTTAAGTGATTGTTGCTTTCTTGTTTTTATTTTAATTGATGTTTATCTTAATTGATTGTTGTTATTTTAAGTGGTAGTTGTTTTCTGCTCTTGTCGTGTGCTGCTGACCACTTGGCCTGGTCACCTTTGTAAATGAGGTCTGGATCTCAATGGGTCTTTACCTGGTTAAATAAAGGTTAAATAAATGCTTCATGCAGAGTGGCAGAGTGGTCAGGTCTCCCTCATACAATTCAATATGACATTAAGAGGGTTTTTGACCATTCAAAAGACTAAATATGTTGTTTTGAATTATTAGTTATGATGGAAAAAGTACTAAATCTTCATCACATGGGTAAGCTGTGCCGATTAACCCACGGAGTTCAACAGTGACCGTCCACCCTGCGGTTTCAGAAGTAAATTTCTCATTCATTCTTTCCATAGACTTTCTGGTTAATTGGTTAATGAAAACATTTTGTAGAATCTTATGTTGTAAACGTCCTTTTTAGACTTAAAACAACCAAGTCACAAGTCCATAAATCAGCAGCAGGATGTTTTAAGCTGCTGTCAAAGGCAGATAACAATACAAGTATTACATAAATACAGAATATTTGTTCTTTATGTCTTTTTTCATGCTTCATCAAAGCTTTTACACGTGTATTGTATATAGAGTGTTACCTGGCTTTTGTTTTGCTTTGCTTAAAAACTCTCCATTTAACCAACAGACAAGCCTGTTTAGATAGTTAGTGTGGTTGAAAAGGAAATGGTGTGTGAAACAAAGTGGCAAAACTGCTTTCAACCACTTTGCACAAACTAGTACACTCCAAAATGTGTTTTTACTGTAGCACAGCCATTGCAGATACTCCAAGACCGTCTTTAGTGTTTGTGGGTTTAAAACTGAGATGGAGGACAGGTCAGAACTTTATGGTAGAATTTGCTGTTTATTTGTCAAACTGTAGAACATAAAGTCACAATTTAGCTTCTTAAAGTGCAATTTTCGGACCCCAAAGTTTGTTGACGCAATATCTAACAAATAACATGTGCGCATTTTGTGAAGTTTGGATAATTCTTTCAAACACAGTGAAGCGGAGGGAGCGGCAAAGGGGGAGTACGCTGAAAAATCTTGCTCCTGATTGTTTCTTATGCTATGAAATGCTTGCTTGACCAGTCGGTTCTTTCTACATTCTGTTTAAATACAAAAGGGTGTGGAACTGGACCATAGAGCGTAAAAAAAACCTCCATCCAAACTTGAGACGATCCAACACAGCCGCTAATTTGTAGCACGTGTCTCTCATCTCCTCTTGAAAATTCTTGTAACGTTTAGAACAAAATATATAACTTCTTTTACCCGAGATAAGTAATAGTTTGGTGCTTCGGTTGTTGATTTGGAGAAAATCCACGGTGTTCTCAGTCCTTTATGTTGTAAGTATCCGTGTTTGTTTTTGATGGGAACAGAGCATCCGTCTTTCTGATTGGGTGATCCTGTCAATCACGCCCTCTGAAATCTGGGAGACAGGAAACAGCGCCAGATCCACTCGTCTTTGTACAGTTTTGTCAAAGCGTGTGGTTCTCAAATTCCAAATTTGGAACCGCTAACCTCAAGCGGTTTAATTAGCTAGAGCCGAACAATATGGCATCCCTACAGATCTACATACAGTCTATGGCTCAGATAGGTTGATATCTGTCTATTTATCCATCCATCTGTGCAGAAAAAAAACAAAAAAAACATCACTCATCCTCTACATCTCCTCTTCTTCACCACTGTTTAAGTCCTGGCACCAAAACTATTCAACTTTTTTATTTAATATCGACTTAATTCACATGTGTTTGCAGCACAAATCCTCATTGCCACGCTCAGTTAACAGAGCGGCCGTGGATACAAACGGCTGAGTGACTGTTTCATTCTCTAAATCCTTCCTATAAAGCCGTAGATTTCAGGGTATAGCCGGGGCCAATACTAATGCCACAACCCTCTCCATAAATCCAGCCTGGACAGTGCAATCTCATTTAAATATGTTTGCTGAACTCATAGACCAAACCATTCCTGCTCTGTGCATTGTGGGAGAAACGTGCTACTTATTTGATGCAGGTGAGAGAAGTGTGAAGGCTCGGTTTTTTTGTTATAGTTATTTTGATGTACTGAGAGCTGTGAAATCAAATGTAAAAAAAAAATCATTTTGGAGTAGTGGAAGTAGAAGTAGTAGTGAAAGAAGTAGTAGTGGAAGTAGAAGTAGTAGTGGAAGTAGTAGCAGTAGTAGTAAAAGTAGTTGTAGTGGAAGTAGCAGTAATGGAAGTAGAATTAGTGGAAGTAGTAGTAGTGGAAGAAGTAGTGGTGAAAGTCGTAGTGGAAGTAGAAGTAGTTGTAACGGAAGTAAAAGTAGTGGAAGTAATAGTAGTAGTAATAGTAGTAGAAGTGGAAGTAGTAGTAGTAGTAGTAGTAGAAGTAGTAGTGAAAGTAGTAGTGGAAGTAGAAGTTGTAGTGGAAGTAGTAATAATAGTGATAGTACTAGTAGTAGTAGTAGTAGTAGTAGTAGCCGTAGTAGTAGCAGCAGAAGAAGTTGTAGTGGAAGTAGTAGTAGTAGTAGTAGTAGTAGTCGTAGTACTACTACTAGTAGTAGTAGTAGTAGCCGTAGTAGTAGCAGCAGAAGAAGTAGTAGTGGAAGTAGTAGTAGTAGTAGTAGTAGTAGTAGTAGCCGTAGTAGTAGCAGCAGAAGAAGTTGTAGTGGAAGTAGTAGTAGTAGTAGTAGTAGTAGTAGTAGTAGTAGTAGTAGTAGTACCATTTTCCACCACCCCTGTGCTGAAACAAACAATAATGTAAATATTTACATGATTAACAATTCCAAATATTTTGAGGTATTATTTGCTCTGGTCTTGTAGGTAAATGCCTCAGATCAACTCATAAGAGTGTTAAAATGTGGCCTCTTGTGCTCACGTGCATTCTCCATCCTTAGACTTTAAAAAGTAAAACTTGAATCAATGACCCACAAAGGAAATTAGTTGGACCCTGTACCTCACTCACAATTTACAATCTAATAATGAAGAACAAAGAGAAATGTTCATAATAAAATTCTGAATTAAATTAAATTATTCAAGGACATTTTGTTACCACTAGAAATTACATATATATTATTGTACATTTGATGATTAGGCAAAGAGTCCAAACCAGTTATCAACAGCATGAATCTCCAGAAGTGCAGATAACTCATTAGTACGATTATGAAATGTGTTTTGTGTAGCTCCAATAATAACCTACATTTCTTTTTAAAGAGCTCATGTTACGCTATTTCCTGTTTTTTTATCATCTTTTCTTATCAAAAACTTTCCAGGAGTTGTGTTTCGTTTCATTCACACATGTTTAATACACAAACCCTGCACATTTAGGGCCAAGTTCTTCCCTCAAACAGAAAAACACGTGAAACCACCTTGTGATGTCATGTTTTAATACAGGAAGTGCTCCACTGTGTTTTTAAACTCCATACACCTTCACTTTAATTATTTGGATTGTATTTTAGCCAATCTCTGCTGAACTAAACCTAGAAGATGGTTGTTAACTTGAACTATCGCTTCATTTTTGAGCATTTTTGAGCTTTAGAGACAACAGACACTGAAGACTAATAATGCAGGATTCCTCAAACATATGTGAATGAAACAAAACACTAAACACAGAGTGTGTTTTTGAGGAGGTAACAATATTCCAACATGGCTAATTCCAGCTGTGGCATAATTCTTACAAAAATACAAGTATATATTTTTGTTCTGGATCTTGCTGTTGAGGAAATGCAGAAGAAGCTTGCAAGTTGAAATCCCCCCGAGCCGCATCCCCCTGGTAGAACAGATGTGTCCTAATACTGTGTGTAATTACAGCAGTGGTTCAGTTTGGGAAGATGGACGAGGCCGGGGTCTCCTCTGGGCTCCTGTGATGTCTAAATACAGCCCGGAGGAGGGACCGGGGAGGCGAGGACAGTTTGAAGAAGCAACAGGAGAAATTACACATGGGTGGGTTCTAATTTTGGAATCTGGCCATTTTTTTTTTCAGAATTTGGTGATTTTTAGAGGGGAATTCTGTCATTTTTTGATATACAGGGAGTTATTAGTGTGTCCCCGCTCCCTTCATCGCGCCTCCAGCCGGATTCACACAGTGTCGTACAGTCAGATTTGTGTGATTTTTTCTGTGGTAGAAGTGAAATGAAGGAGCTCATTCCCATCATCCCATCATTTAGGGGACGATGAGAGGATGAGGAGAGTAAAGGGGACGACGAGAGGATGAGGAGAGTGAAGGGGACGATGAGAGGATGAGGAGAGTGAAGGGGATGACGAGAGGATGAGGAGAGTAAAGGGGACGACGAGAGGATGAGGAGAGTGAAGGGGACGATGGGAGGATGAGGAGGGTGAAGGGGACGATGAGAGGATGAGGAGAGTAAAGGGAAATATGAAAGGAGGAGGGGAATGAAGGAGACAATGAGAGGATGAAGAGAAAGAAAGGGACGATGAGAGGATGTGGAGAGTGAAGAGGATGATGAGAGGATGAGGAGAGTGAAGGGAACAATGAGAGAATGAGAAGAGTGAAGGGGACGATGAGAGGATGAGGAGAGTAAAGGGGATGATGAGAGAATGAGAAGAGTGAAGGGGACGATGAGAGGATGAGGAGAGTAAAGGGAAATATGAAAGGAGGAGGGGGATGAAGGAGACAATGAGAGGAAGAGGAGAGTGAAGGGAATGATGAGAGGATGAAGAGAGTGAAGGGGACGATGAGAGGATGAAGAGAGTGAAGGGAAGAATGATTGGATGAGAAGAGTGAAGGGAACGATGAGAGGATGAAGAGATTGAAGGGGAATGATGAGAGGAAGAGGAAAGTGAATAAGATGATGAGAGTATGAGGAGAGTGAAGGGGACAAGGGACGAGAAGATAAGGAGAGTGAAGGGAATGATGAGAAGATAAGGAGAGTGAAGGGAATGATGAGAGGATGAGGAGAGTGAGGGGGACGATGAGAGGATGAAGAGACTGAAAGGGATGATGAGAGGATGAGGAGAGTGAAGGGGACGATGAGAAGAGTGTAGGGACGATGAGGAGATAAGGAGAGTGAAGGAAACGATGAGAAGCAGGGAGGAGTAATGGGAGTGAGGTGATGAAGGCTGAGGAGCAGGTAAACTCTGAAGAAGCGTTGAGGTAGATGGGAGCAAACTTCGGTCTTCCAGGCTGAATTTCATGTCAGTTCCATAGTTTCATATCTGAGTTTAGTGTTTGGCCAATTTATTCTGCAGAAATGTTCCAGTTTTTCAATCCCCTGTGATTTTCTTAGGAGCAACAACTAATCCACCCGTCAATCACGGCCATCTGAGCTCCAAGTGAATGTTCTGGATTCCAAACAATTACCACTGTTACCATTTCAGTTGTAAGATTTTGCGTAATTCTGCCGAGCTCAATAGTAAAAATAACTACACAAAGTCAGGTTAAAGCCACACAGGGAATGGGTTCTGAGTGCACATGAACACTGGACATTCTTCTTTAGATAATTATTTAGTGACAAGACTTTTCTCTATTTAAGTGGGTTAGGCACAGTTAATAAAAGAAATGTCAAATCTGAGAATCCAGTGTTTGTTTTATTTCAATTATGTTAATATATAAGCAAAATTTAACCAAAATAAAATAATATTTCCATGTATTTCAGAATCATGAAACATTTTCATGGTCGTTATAGCAATTAACAATTCAAAACACAATATTACAACTTTTTAATGGTCAAATGTCCTCAAAATGGCACCGGAAATCAGAAAACATTGACCGCAAATGTAGCCCACAGATTCAAACTCACAATGCATAAATACAACGTGGTCAAGGGCACAGCAGTGGTGCACAACGGGGATTGAACCAACAACCTTGAAGTGAGCGGTTGAGCATCTACTACTACAGCCTCATTAGTCTTAATGATAAATACTAAATAAAGCGTCTTATTTATAGGCACCTTTCAAGATCTTGAGAATCAACAGGAAAAATACACAAAAAAACATAATGAGGGAAATATAATTGGAGGAAATGGTTAGTTGGTTGGAAACAGGAGTGCTCAATTAGTTCTGAATGGGAGAATTTTGTGTGTTGATTGTGTGGGTACAGAAAGTATCACAAGCGTGTACTGCATGTATGTCTATGGCTGAATGTTGTGCATTGTATTTGTGGTCAGATTGTGTAAAAACAAAGCACAAATAAAAGGTCCTATATGATGCAAAATGGATTCTGTGAGCTTTAAGCCATGTTAGAATGTTGTTACTCTTCAAAACATACCTGGAGTCGTGTTTTGCTTCATTTACACAACGTAATCCACACAACCTACATCTCCAAAGCTCAAAATGCGTAGCCTACAGAGAGCTTCATTTTATAGACACCCTGAATGTCAAAGTGAAATAATTAAATGAAATAATGCTAGTCTATTTTGTCAAAATGTAATTTCTGCAACTCAAAATGCTTCTCATTATCTTGTGTGGCCCCCACGTGTTTGTGTGCATGTTTGACAATGTCGTATCATGCTTCTAATGAGACAACAGATGGAGTCTTGTGGGATGTCCTCCCAGATCTGTTTAAGGGCATCACTGAGCTCCTGTAGAGTCTGAGGAGCAACCGGGCGGAGTCTGATGGACCCAAACATAATGTCCCAAAGGTTCAGGTTTAAGTCAGGTGATTGTGAGGGCCATTCGGTTGTATCCATCCCTTCATGCTCCAGGTACTGCCTGCAGACCCTTACCACATGAGGCTGGG
The DNA here is from genome assembly GCA_034769755.1 of Odontamblyopus lacepedii. NCBI lineage: Eukaryota > Metazoa > Chordata > Actinopteri > Gobiiformes > Gobiidae > Odontamblyopus > Odontamblyopus lacepedii. The sequence goes on along the minus strand of CM068353.1, from coordinate 39,665,733 downwards.
CATTGTTGTGCACCAGAAGGAACCCAGGACCTACTCCAGCGTAGGGTCTGACAGTGGGTTCAAGGATTTTATCCCGATACCTAATGGCAGTCAGACCGTTTTCTACTCATTAGTGGATATGCCTCCTCAGACCATCACTGACCCACCACCAAACTGCTCATGCTGAACCATGTTGCAGGCAGCAGAGTGTTCTCCTTGTCCTCTCCAGACTCTTTCACATCCATCACAGGTGCTCAGGGTGAACCTGCTCTCATCTGTCTAGTAAATGCCAGTGGAGCTCCACGGTGCTGGGCGGTGAGCACAAGACCCACTACAGGACGTGGTGCACTCAAGCCACCCTCATGAAGTCTGTTTCTGATTGTTTGGGCAGAGACTTTCACCAGTGGCCTACTGGAGGTCATTCTGTAGGGCATGGGCAGTGCTTAACCTGTTCCTCCTTGCTCAAAGGAGCAGATATGGGTCCTGCTGATGAGTGGAGGACCTCTCCAGCTCCCCTAGAGTAACTGCCTGTTCCTGAAATCTCCTCCATGTTCTAAAGATTGTGCTGGGAGACACATTCAATCTCCATGTAATGGAATGTTTGGATATATGCCATTTTGGAGAAGTTGGACAATCTGTGCAACTTCTGTAGGGTTAAGGAATGGCCTTATACTTCCATTAGTGATAATCACTCTAGCCAAATCCAGAACTAGCAGAAAACTAGGCAAAAAAGACCAAGAGGGAGGATCTTGAAATGACCTCCACATGTAAAAGCAGTCGTTTTAGGGCTTGTCTCATTGTTGCCTCTAGTGCACCTGTCGTTCATTTCCATTAAAGTGGTGGCGTCCTTTTGTTTCTAAAACACTTCCCTGTCCATATTTGTATAGATATCCAACTTTTTTCACATTAAGATCTGATGTGTTTTCAAAGTGTTTTTTGAGCAGTATAGTTCTTTATAATGATCATCCCTGATGAGATTTGCCATTAGATTCCATTGATAGAGGCAAAATCAGGAGTTTCCTCTTATTATTTCAGTGCCATCTCACATTGGGGGACAGATGCTGAGCGCTGCTGTGAAGTGATGCACTCTGCTTATTAAACATGTTCAAACTCAAGTCAAAGACCACCCACCAATGCTGCAATTACTCCGCTCTCTCCGCCTCAAATTACCGCTTCATTGAACTTTGACACTCACACCCGCACTAGAAACTCAACCTGGGGTCAAAGTTCACCAGATGGCACAGGGCACAGAAACTTAAAGACATCATTATCACTGCCTCTCTGGTAATTATCCCCTAAGACTGGTGGTCCGGTTCACGCTAGAGGTCAATTATAAATATATGGATTAGCATGTTAGTGCGCACACGTCGCTGTGAAATACAATGAGACAAATGACATTTATTGGCAGTTAAATGCAACACACACGACTCTTACTAATAGTTGCCATTAGCTTGTCCAGCAGTCTGGCTTTAAGTGACTGGCTGCCATTTTTAGAGGTTCATATTTTTGTTGCTGAAATTACAGTGAAGTGCATATGATCTTTTTTGTTCATGCTTTTGGAATTATTACTTGGTTTGGAGGGATAGTAAACGTACTTCGCATACTTCTACATACGTTGTGGCAGTTTGCGGGGAAAATGAAGTACAAAAATATACAATAACAGTGAGTTCTAAATCAACACAACATTGATCTAAAATGTAGGGACAATTTAAGCTCAAGGATGGTTGTAGCAGTCACCATGTCACATCTGCTTCACATGTTCAATAAGGAGGTAAAATACTAAAACATACAACATGATCTTATAATTAGGTTACCCATTTTTGTGTGTGAAATTAGCAGTATAATCTGTCTTTCGAACATGAATGTTATATAGGGCATGTGACATATACTGTCTTGAGGACATTTAGAACTGCTTTTGTTTTATCTCAGATGCCCTTCCTCTTGGCATTGCACAATCACGTTGGTAAACAGGCGTCTGGCCACTGCTGCAATAATATCAAGGAACTTTATTGTGTACATATTTACTCTGTGTATACTTAACTTATATTTCGATATTTTTCAACATGTTTTGCTCGATTTACTTATTTCATCAATATAATTTTTAAACAACTTGCTTGCTAGACTCCACCAGTCACATTCATTTAGTCAGTTAAGAGTTTGGAAATGAAAATTAAATCTAAATTAATTTTAAAAGCAACTGGCAACTTTTTAGACTCCTTTATGGAACATGCCCAGAATACTGCATATAACATTAACTAATGTTCAAATACCTTTAGTGTTTTTTTAAGCTAATTACTAATTACTTTACATTGTGGAAGACTAGAATAGTTTTGTATAAGCCGTGATGATATTGTCTAAGGAGAGAGCATAGTCTAAATATTGTAATTTTTGTCATATAACAAATTTTTCTGGTAAACAAACTAGAACAAAAGACTGCAAAGCCTGTTTCCGAGGATTTCATCCTTTTGGTCCACAGAATGTTTAGTCAGACAGAAACGGTCGGAAATAACATCTTTGGAGGATTTTTCAATAGGAGATCAAAAAGCAAAACAATGGACTTAATCAGTGTATTCAGAGAAATTGTGGCGTCTTGTGAAGTAACACAGAGCTTGTTCCATGAATAAGTCATCTGCTCCAACACCGAGGTAAACAACAGGATGCAGCGGTGAGAGTTTGGACTGACACAGGAAAGCTGCCTATGTGAACATTTTTTTACTTTAACTACATAAACACAGTTTATGCTATAGAAACTATGTAACTATATAAACACAGTCATCGGATTTATAAAGTCATCTAATTATCCAAACACTGCTCCCACACTTTTAGACGTGTAGCGTGAGGAAGTCAGAGGCCTGTAGGACCTGTATATCACACTGATTCTGAGGGTTTGAGGGGGAGGGAAATGCATCTAAATTCTGTGAGACTTAGACCTTGAAGTCTTTGAATGAAAACCTGGTTCACATAAGTTTTCACTACAAAACACTTTTACGTTACGGTTTCTAGTTCCTCTGTGCCTGTCTATAAAATCTGTTCATATTATGATTCTTGTATGTTCTGTTTTGTCCTTCGTGTCTTTGGTCTATGGAGTTTGGTGAGAGTGTTCAGTATTTAAGTACACAGACTATAGCACATGCAGAGAGAGTGGCACAGCTGCACTCAGAGCTTAAATACTTGATTGTTCTGTTTTAGGTTCTGCGAAAAGTGTTTTGCAGTTCTAGTCATTAAAAGAAATGATTGGTTTCAACATTTGTGAATTAAACTTTTGGATATTTTATGGCAAAGTAGAATCTTAGGAAAACTAGCTTTTTCCTCCCTATCTGGAAGTAGACATCATCCCATTCTAGTCTCTGAAAACCACCAATCTTTTTCTCCTCAGTATTTGATTAATTTTGCACTCAAGTGAAAAAAAAATCACCCATTGGTTAAAATAGATAAAACATAAAACAACCCACAATGTTCTTACTTTGTTCTTACTTAGCATTCCTCTTTTGGTACTTCACACCTGACTATGAAGTAAAATCCACCTGTCTGGTTCATAATAGCACCTTCATATTAAAGACTAATCTGACTCCATGTTCACGTTGATCATTCCATCTGTCTAATTCTGGTTAACTATGTCCACTGCCTTAATCTTTTTAGGACAGGGACAAAAATCTTCAAATGCATCATTAAAAAGCCTCACAAATGTCCAACATTACATAACTGACAGAATATCCTCATTAGACACTGAAATCCCCATGGTGGAGCTCAGACAATACCAGACACTGGCCCCAAAATCAGATGAAATAATAATCACTGTCTTATTCCCGGTAATGTTCTTGGGCAGTGAACATGAATATTTCAGTCTCACTTGGAAAGCTTTTAAAGTTATCACTCATTTGACCCTTTAGACAACACTCCATCAGTCTGTTCCTAAGACCACCTCGTGTTGGAACTGGACGTCACTGGAAATGAGGCGCCAGTCACAAAAACTCTCATTGTGTCCTTAGGCAAGACACTTCTGTGCAGCTGTGGCTACAACAGTATCTTACCAAGTGTGGAGTGAATGAACAATGAACTGTAAAGTGTTTTGGGTGTCTTGAAAGGTGCTATATAAATACAGTGATTAGTAAGCGTGTTAAAATAATTTTGAGACAACTTATTAACGTCTCACATATGAATTAAAAGTCTGTTTCATCCAAGCAAGTGGCTCTTTTACTCCAAAACCCAAAACCAGGTAATCCAGGAAGTACTCCAGAGTGTTTTAAATTCATTAGCCTGTCCTCTCTATTGATCAGATGCTTTAGTTTTCCGTGCATATCCATTCCTTTTAAAAAAGAAAGAACCCCAAGGCCACACACCACTGCCAAATAAATGGTGGAAGAGATGAGAAAATAAATATGTGCTTTATACATGTTTATGAAATTAAAAGTGTGTTTACACTGTGACATCTACCATAATAATCAGTGAGTCTTGGCAAACTTTAGTATAAACATAATAGGGCTTTAGTCGACTAAAGAAATGAACATGTCCTGTGCATGGATTAGTGAACTAAATCTTCCAAATTATTCCTAATTCTCACTTGTGATATTGTGCCCACTACATGGTAAATGGTTACATTCATGAAATAATAATAATAATAATAATAATAATAATAATAATAATAATAATAATAATAATAATAATAATAATAATAATAATAATAATAATAATAATAATAATAATACATTTTATTTCAAGGTGCCTTTCTAGTCACTCAAGGACACCGTACAAAGACAATCAATTAAAACAAGCAAACAAAAGCAATAAATACAAAACAAATCAAAGCGAATGGACAGGGCAATACAAGTAAAATAAAACAATCGGCAAGGAGACGGATGATTAAGTGGGCTAGGCTATTTTCAAAAGATGGTTCTTAAGTCTGGATTTAAAAAATTGTTAGCGATTCAACATTACGTAGGTCTGGGGGGAGTGAGTTCCATAGATGTGGAGCAGAGGCGTTCAAGGCATTCAAAGCACTTTACATTATGGAACCACTGACACACACATTCACACACCAGTGTACACAGATACTGGGCAGAAATGTCTTGCCCAAAGATACAACAACAGCATCTACCTGTGGAAACTGAAACCACTCTTATATGTTCATGCAGAGAGCTGGATTCAAACCCCAACCTTCGGATCAGAGGGTGAATCGTCTACAATCTGAGCAACTGCCGCTGTGTCACTATGAATCTGGCCTCCACCCCAACCCCGGCCTCTGTGACGGGGTCTGGGCTGAGAGAGAGAAAAACAGAGTAAGAGAGAGAGAGAGAGAGAGGTCTTTGTGTGTGAAATATGCACAGATCCCAAAGCTCGGAGTGTGATGAAGTGTCTCTTTGAATCCCTACAGAACCCTTCTTTCTCAGCGCTCTTGTTCAGCCACAATTAGACTTTGAAGACAGAGAAACGGTGAGATCACTGGGCCATTACGTCTGCCACCAGAAAACAGCAATTTACAGTGTTTAGGTTCTCATGAAGGAGAATGACGAAAAGAGCCACCAAAACAGATTGTAGAGAAGAATAGAGAGACACAAGTCGCATCGCACAAGAAATACACATTATTATTATCTGTGGAAGTGGTGCTGGCAGTTATTTTGAATGGCTTCCTCAATAAAATGCTCATCATGATTCTGAAAGATGATTTGCGCTTTTGGCTTAAAATAAGAACAGAGGAAGATGCAGGGGACAAATGTAAAGTATACCTTCATTAAATAATCCATTGTTCTATGATGACGTAACATAATGTCTTTGTCAAACCACAGCGACAGGCATTTAGGCATTAAAAGTTTGTTATTCTTGCAGCTTTAGAATAATATAGTTTTGTTTTTTCATTTTAAAAGGAGCACATTTCTAGTGAAGCGTCCGCCACCTGTTTGTTATCATGGAAATGGTATTGCTTTGTCTAAAATGTTCCGCATTATAGATTAAACCTATATATCACGAGCGAGACAACACTACGGCACTATGCTATTTTACAATTCAGATCTGCGGAGAGTCGCCCCTATTCGCAGAAGAAATTATTGTATTTTTGAGCAACAGAAACGGCCGCAGTGAATTAAAGCTAAACGGATATGTGTAATGTCATACCACGTAACATTCCCGGTAAAGCAATGACATCTCCATGGAGACAAGTAGCGTCGGACCCTCCACCACAAAAGTTACACGTTACACTTTGGTTTTTAGCTTAATATAGCACATACAATATAAACCTACTCAGAAATAGTTCACTGCAGTTCAATGTGGAGTGATCCCAAAAGTATCTCATTAGCCGCATAGTTAAAATATTGCAGTTTTGATTATTTTATGGATACTTTAATACATTGATGATAAATAAGTCATTGAATGGCATCTTGCATCTGTAACAATAACTATATATGTCTTTTTCACAATCAATATTCATTTCCAGAACATATACAAACACAAACACAAAAAATTAGTCCTCCAAAGTCTGAAATCTCTAAACTACAGGCTTTTAGTGGCAGGAAATTGCCTGTAGACCTCCTGATTAAAGGTTCATTGTGTAACTTTCCTGTGTATGGTCCGTCAAATGCGTTTCTTCATGGACATGTTATTGCTTTGTCTGGAATGTCTCACAGTATGGCATTAAACCTTTCTATCTTCATGGAGACCAAACCAGGCCAAGTTACAGGTCAGATTTGTGGAGAGGCGACCCTGGTCACAGTCAGAATGCCTGTTTTTCTATGTATTTCTAAGCTATAAAACCACCTGTAATTTAATAATTGTAAAGTAGAGCTGTTTAATGTCATACTGTGGAACATTCTAAGCAGTGCAATGACATATCCATAGAAACAAGAACTGAAAAGTGACATATTGCACCAGTAAAAAGATGATTATTAAGCTTGGATATTGATTAAAATTGTAATAATTGTACTAATATAACGAGTAAACATATTACATCAATGATCCACTAGTAATGTCATTTTACAGGCAAAATCCATAGCATCTGCGCGTGCTATATTTTTTGTATATTCTCTAAACCTGCATCTCCCCATAAATCTCCTCTCTGGGTTCTAGCACAGATCAACCTGACAACATCAAGGTCACGGTAAATCCAACATGGCCGCATCAGCCCTACCCCATCCGCTCCAATGGCCCCTGTCAGGTTTTTTGGAAGCCTTTAAAAATGGATTATCCAATTACAGCCCATCAAACAAGCTGACAACACAGAGGAGAGGAGGTCCAGCCTGGGTAATTTAGGACACTGCTTTAGATTCAGTTCCTGGGATGAAAATGGACTGCAAACAGGCCACTGTACTAGGGTTTTATTTTTGTGGTGATGGATTGGCTTTGATTTGAGCTGTGGTGTGGACCTCATAAACTCATATTGTTCTGGCTGAATGGGTCGGCAATTAAGGGAGATACAAACAACCCCAAAAAAATGGAGATGGAGCAACGCTGAAGTGAGATGTGAGGCCACAGCTGATTTGTTCTGACCCCAGTGTCTGCCCCCCTCCAGCTTCTAATTGAATTCCAATAAAAAAATATTCTGGGCAAAACAAAAGACCACTGGAAAATGTTTTATCTTGTTTATCTTGTTAGTCTTTCTCCACAAACCCCTGATAGCGGCTATGTTCGCACTGAATGCACACTGAAATCTGATTTTTATATTCATATTTTGCTTTTATATGTGCAGACCATGTGTGTCCCTGATTGGCTAATTCACCTCACACATCAGAACTAGGAGAGATTCACCGGTGACCAGACACACATCTTTGTATTGAAGAAAAGTATGCACTGGATCCCAGGCAGTTGCAAAGCGGCCGGCGTACCAATCTCTTGCAGGGCTATAACCACAGTAACTTTTAATTCAAGTCAGAATGAGCCTTATAAAACCTCCATGCTATTGAACTCTTTCTATCGTGTGCTTTTGACTTCCTTCCTCTGTGCACCTCATGCTCCTCAAATACAAAAGCTGTTTTACATATCCCGGGCCTCTCTTTGCCTGTGCCATGTTTTGGCTGCTCCATAAAGGCCGTGGCCTGTTTGTCCACTGTTCTGAAGCTACTAATGCTCTGACGGGGCTGCTGACAGAGGGTAACCAGGGAGCAGCCTCCGAATCACCAAACATCTACAAAACTGTGAAAAGACACTTTATGAGTCATTGTCATACACTGAGAACTCAAATGTGAAAATTCAAAAGCAGGAAAGGGTCAGGTGTGGGGTTTTTTGTGATGTTATACAACAGCAAAACATTCAAATAAAATTAAAATGATTATTGCCAATGTCAAAAAGAGGAATTTTCGTCTAAATGTCTTTAAGCGCTGAAAGCTGAAAGAATGTATTTTCGCTCTTGACCTCTGCTTGACAACCGTCAGAACCTTATAGATGACATCCTCCACATGCTGCCTCTCATTCACATCAGATTTCCTATTCAAAGTATGACTATGGATGGTAATTGAAAATGTACAGTATTTGAGTGTATGACCCAGTGAAAGGTCCAATAACATGGACTCTGCATTTCTCATATCGAGGATTCAAGGATTTATTTTCATTGTCACAAGCAACAGCAAAATTACATTCACATCCACACATTCACATGTATTTGTTTTAAACCCGAGCTCACAAGCTGGCAAATGGGCTGCTGCACTCGTGCGCATGAAACAAGTCTGTAGCACTCTCCCTAGTCAAGTTAAGCCCCAGCAAAAATGACTAATTAGTAATAAATTCACTTAGACTTATTCTAAAAAACGGATTTGGTCTTCTTTTCTTTCCAATTACATTTTGTTTCATCTAACAGACTTGCCGGCCAATTTGAGGGAGCACTCTAAACTGGGATGAGGGGGCGTTCTTGCTTTCCCCCACTATTTAAGACACATCACAGCAACATCACTCTTCTGACGATAGCTCAGACAAGGAGCTAAAACATGTCACAGTAAACAAACAAACTGGTCTGAAGGATGAAAACTAAAAGAAACCAGTAACATAGTGAATTGGTGGAACCCACAAACAATGTGCACAAAACTCCGCATGCCCCCCTTGCAAAAATTTTAGAAATGCAAAGACGTGGACAGAAATGCACTCCTAAATCCTACTTTTTGACCTCAACTTGAAGACCTCCTTACCATTCTGCCCCTGTTTTCCGGTATCTTATTGTGCATTCGCTCCGCACATACAAATGACAACAACTGCGCCTTGCATATTGCCTGCTGCAACATCCTCAAAAATCCATTTCAGCTATTGGCATGACATTGATTCCCTGTGAATGGATGGTGCTCGTGGGTGGGGGACTGGGGGGGCGAGGTGGGCTGGCAGTCACGCACACACCCAGAAAAGAAATGTGTTTGATAAGTGTCTAGCAGGTGCCATGAGGAGCCTGTCCATTGCACCTCCATTAATTCAGTACAATATGTCTGCTTAATGCTGTGTGCTGCGATGAGAGGCCCCACTTATCATCCTCACTGTCTCCCACAGGACAGGGCCGGTTGAGCGTCAGCCACCCCCCCCCCTATCCTGAACCGACCCGAAAAAAAAAAAAAAAAAACTGCGAAGGAGTGGTTCATTTTATTTTAGGAACATCATTTGAAGGGTCATTTCATTCAGTCACGTTTCGTATTACCTCAGCTATTGTCGATACAGAAGATGCGTGACATGGAGTATTAACCCACTATGGGGAGTATGCTGAAGCAGCTCGATCAGTGAGCGGTTTCGTTTCATAATATTATGTCTACTGATGTATGGTTATGGATATTTTAAAGCTCTACAAGGCTATCATCTGAATAACATTAAAGGCATAATCCAAAATAAATCATCTCTCTCTCTCATCGCTCTGTAAAATGTTATCCAGCAAGCGTATTTGGAGTCAAAAGGTACTATGCTGTCAACTACAAAATATAAGAGAAACTGAAAAAACTAAAACAAAAAAACAGCAACATTTGAAGAAGTAATGCTCTTGAGGTTCTTGAAGCAGATTCCTTTTCAAACCCAGTGTCTAAACATATGTGCAAAGGAGCAGAAGTTACACAATTACAATGTGCCACAAAACAATCCACAACCTTTAAATAAATAAATAAATAAATAAATAAATAAATAAATAAATAAATAAATAAATAAATAAATAAATAAATAAATAAATAAATAAATAAATAAAAAAAAATAAACCAAACCAAACCAAAACAAAACAAACCAAAACAAAACCAAAACCAAACCAAACCAAACAAAACCAAACAAAACCAAACAAAACAACAAAGGGCAGCACTGGAAGAGTCCAAAACGCACCGGGAACAGGTCTGACTTACTGCCGGCAATGCAAACACACTTCCTGCTCCAGTTATATAGGCACCGGACAACCCTTTCCCCCCCCCAAAAAAACAGCTCGTCCATAAAAGTTCATTTAAAGGTGCACTGTGTAACACCTGCTTGTCTCCATGGAGATATAATTGTTTTGTCTGGAATGTGCCCGATCTTGCATTTACTCTATAACGTGGGTTTTTACTGAACGAAAAACTTGCATTCTTCCTGTGAGTTGGCTCACCTCTCCACAGATCTGACATGTAACTTGGCCCTGTGGTGTCATCTGCTGTCTCCAAAGAGATAAATAAGTGTAAAGCCATACTGCAGAACACTCCAACTTATATCTGACAGACCCTCCACCCGAAAAGTTACACAGTGCACCTTTAACACGCTTTGAATATAGTTTTACAAATTCATGTACACATATTTACTCTGATTTCTAGTTTAGTTTGTTTAATATCCTGTTTGGTGTTACAGTCAAAACAGTCCCCAGGGAAACACACCAAAAAAAAAAAAAAAAAAAAAAAAAAGGGAAGAACCAACTCAAATTTTGTAGAGGGGTGTTTAGAATTTGCCCTGGTATTTTTTTTATGTATTATGTTTTATTATTTTGTGGTTAAAGGATCGTGAATATTAGTATCTTAGTTAGGTAATACAGAGATAATACTGATAATATTGTGGATCTTATTTTAGTGTTTTCAGTCATTATTTAAACACACCTACAAACCTGCCAACAGTATTTGGAAGGGGCTAAAATGTGCTAGCTTTCCTATTTAAGCTAGCTCAACTTTTTGCATGTTCTCACAATGGCAACCACAATGGGCAGAATGTAAAAAATGAAAATATAAACTCTCAAAACTTAAAAACCAGAAAGGCCTTCACTATTGCTCTGGACAGAAATGTGAATAAAGGTAAGTCTGAAAACTTAATTTCAGAGATAGATTTGTACTAAGGTTTAAAGCAACATGAAAATTGCCAAGGATTTATGCAGTGTTTTGTGCAATTTTGTTTGAGATAGACTTTCAGGAAAAAAATAACCACTAGTCCATGAACAGCCTGCTACTGTGTATATTTTTGGGTCAATTTGTCAAATGCACTTACTAACTGTTTGTGAATGGTCCATGAATGAATAGAAAGCCATACTTTTTCATCTACTGGGTCAAATTATGATGCACATTGCGCATAAATTAAAGAAACATCATAGGGTTAGCATCTTAGCATGACAACACCAACAAAGCTAATGGCGCAGGCAGATCAATTGAATCGATACGTGAGTGTATTCAGTCATTCCTGCTGACACCGGTATTATTTTTTAACTTTAATTATGATTATGGCTTGCAGTGGATGAAGCGTTCCTTTAATCTATTGACTTACTAGCGTAGCGTTCCCATCTAAATATTACCTTCATGCGCTTTCTGCTAAATGCAACTGAACAGACTTTGAATGGGGTCATAACAAGTCTACAATATTGAGCTTGAGGACTCTCTATGGACACAGGCAGTTCAGTCGTCTGACCGCCCAAGACCAACTCATTTCCTTTTCTGTACAAAAAAAAAAGGCTACAGATTAAACGAAACATGCATTCTGACGTACATTTGGGGTCACGGTCAATAAAGATGTCTTAGCAAAAGGTTAGAAAAGTCATCACTAAAGATTTATAGAAAGTTATCGAGGCAATGGATCCTCAATCCAGACCATTCATCCTCACATTGATTTGATTTTGCATGTCCTGGTACAGTGGAAAACAGATCTGAAACTGAAATACTTGTGAGAAAGTAAGACTGCAATGATCAGTTATCTCTAGGAATTTCAAGCTGAATTGCTCAGTTTTTCTCTTATGAATTGGTACGTAAAGTGTATTGTAAGAGCTACAGGAGGGATGAGACACAATTCAATGTGTTTTGGAACGACAGCTACTCAAGAAAGTGTAACTCACCAGTGGAAACCTGTTTTTGCCCAAATCAATAGATAAAAAAACAAAAAAAAACCTCTCAAAATAATCTTTTTTTATGTGTGCAGTTTTGTCTCACGAGATCTTGTCCCATTTCTAGTAATACAATAACAATACATTTTTGTGAACATTTTTAGAGTTCGTTATTCTTACGGTTGGAACAAATATCCACTCTTTAACTCACAGTGTTGTCACAATATGACAATTTCAGACACTATCATGATATTAAAGTGCATATGACAGGTTTTTATGGTTTTCTAATTATTACCTTTATTTAGTGGGAGAATACTTGTGGTAAATATGTATCATAGTTTTACATCTATTAAGCAATTTGTGGAAAAAAAAGGTGTAAAAATTAGCACTGAGTTCTCAAATGGAATGTTATCAATACCCAAACTTTTATCAAAAAATGCAGGGAAGTTAGGTGCAAGGAAGGCATTTTTTTAACCTGACAAAGTTGTGTTGTTGGTTATTAGGTAACAGTTATGGGCTTTGCTCTACTGACGTCATATCTGCAACTCGTGTCCAAAAAAACAAAACAAAACAAACAAACAAAAAAATTTGGTCAAATCATGGTATGCACCGCACAGTTCGATATTTATTGTGATATGGTGGTGGGGAGGCTCATGATATTTCAATATGATACATAATAACAAGAATGTTTTGACCAGCCATTTGGTACAACTTTTATTGTCTTTAAGGATGTAACAATATCCACATCTCTCTGTATGATATTTTCACGATATTCAGTGGGTACAGAAAGTATTCAGACCCCCTCAAATGTTTCACTCTTTGTTATAATGCAGCCATTTGCTAAAATCATTTAAGTTCTTTTTTGTCCCTATTAATGTACACACAGCACCCCATACTGACAGAAAAAAACACAGAATTGTTGACATTTTTGCAGCTTTATTGAAAAGGAAGAACTGAAATATCACATGGCCATAACTATTCAGAACCTTTGGTGTGACACTCATATATTTAACTCAACAATTCTGTGTTTTTCTGTCAATATGGGGTGCTGTGTGTACATTAATGAGAAAAAAAAAGAACTTAAGTGTGTTAAGGAAATAGCTTCAATTTAACAAAGAGTGAAAAATGTAAGTGGGTCTGAACACTTTCCGTACCCACTGTACATCTCACGGTACGATATTTATTGCATTATTTTGCGGAGACTCACAAAACTGTGAATATGCAACTTTTTCCTCTAAAAATGCCTTTACAAGACTTAATCCGAAGAATTAAGATGTAAAAGTGCTTAGAACTTAGTTATTTCTTCATGTCGTCTGCACTGAAATGGAGAAAAGGATCATGGTCTATGTAGTTCCCTCTGTTTTCTCTCATTTTCTGCATCATAACTATTCATTTAAGCAAAAAGACTTGTGATTCATTATATTGTGAGACCTCTGATGATACGTTATCATGATATTTCAGCTATTGTTACTGTCATGCATTTTAAGGAAGAAGGTCTGATACTTGATAATGATTTTGATAAAAATTGGGGAAAAAAAGTATATGCATCTATATATTTCAGTATGGCTACTTCATAGGAGTGTCTAGTTTCAACACCAGTATTGATTAGTTTCCAGGCATCAACATTTGTTTCTAGACATCAACATTTCTGCGTTTTCATGCCTTTTTATCCAAATACCACACTTTACCCAAGCCCTATTCAAACTCCATTCACACAGAAGATAAAATTGCAATAAAAAGGCCGATAATATGTCTGAACTAGAAACATGTGGCCAGTCTAACACCAGCCCAAATGAACACCAGTGAGCATCGCCTGAGCTGTAATCACCACAGATGGGTAATTACCAATATGCGACTTTGATCAAACTACAGCCCCACTGCGAATCACTTTAGTAATCGAAACACACTCATTCCCCTATTAGCGAATATCATTTCAAGCCCCGTCATTTTGAGTCTCACATTTGTGGCAGTTTTTGGATGTTTTTTCTTCCTGCCCAGGGATGAATCACTCTCTCCAAGCACAATGGATTTCCTGTGCTGCATGCGAACCAGAAAGCCTCCAGCTGTTGCAGTACTGTGGCCATTGGCGTCTCCCTTTTGTGCCACTAAGAGCTCATCAGCAATCACCATAACCCCCAGTCATTAGCCCACTCCAGCCCGCACAAGGAGGGAGGGATGGAGGGATGGAGGGATGAAAGGGGCAAGACATCACGGGTTTGTTTCTGCCAGAGCCTACAACAAACTATGGTGGCATGGAGAGCGGGGAGAAAATGTGCACTCTGAATAATATTTGGATTTAAATTGCACATGTTGCGCTGTTTTCTATGTTCTAATGTTGTTTCCTCATCACAAACATACCTGGAGTTGTGTTTTGCTTCATTTACACATGTTTAACGCACAAACACTGCGTATTTAGGTTGAATTCTTCTGTCAGAAAACACTCCTTACACCTTGTGATGTGTGATAATACAGGAAGTGCTGTGTTTTTAAACGGAATACACCTTCACTAGAATCATTTGGATGATTTCAGCCCTGTAATTGCAAATCTGTGGAAGAACTAAAGGTAAAAAGGAGCTGTCCACTTGAAAACTATCGCTTCATGACATCACAAGGTGGACCAGAGCATTTTGAGCTTTGGAGATGTAGACACACGAATAATAAAGGATGAAACATGTGTGTATGGACCAAAACACTACTGCAGTCATGTTTTTGAGAAGGTAACAACATTATAACACGGTGTATAGCTCACATACGTCGATCTTTAAGTAGGTTTGAATATTTTACCTGTTTGTTGACTTGATGTTATTTCAAAGCAAAGTTATCTGTCAGTGGAATAAGATTTTGTTGTATTCCGTGTGAAAGATGTTTTTTTTAATATTGCACACACAGGCCCATTGCAGATAATATTGTGGGAAAACGTATTTAATAAGCTTAGTTATTAATACTCCCTGGACGAGAACACCAGACCAAGGTCCATAGATCAGATCTGCGGAGAGGCTAGCCAGTAAGAATGCATATTTATCAAGGTATATTTCACACAAAAAAGTAACTGAAATGGTCTTGAAATGTGACACAAATTCATAGGTGAGATAATATGCTTAATTCACATGTATATAGGCTGAAGGTCCAACCATTGCTGTTCCCAGAGTGGGCAGTGACACAAGTGTCAATTGTTCGTGGATGGTGCTTGAACTGGTAAGTATCTGATTGGTGGGTGAACACTTGGCCCACTGAGCCACGTTTGTAATTATTTTTAATTAGATGAAATTGTTTCCTTACTGACCTGACAGACTTAGCACAGAATAGTTAGAGTCACGAGTAGAATACAGAACTTTCACAGCATGACACATTTTTCATTTAATCCGCCCAAAAAGCGTCACCTGGATAAGGAGCTGAACTCTATTAAACGTATCCAGCATTACAAGCTCAAGATCTTTTTTTAGTGTGTGCATAACCAAAATCTCAGTTGGCGGAGCGTTTATCCACTTATCTGAAGGTTGGCGGTGCGATTCCACCTCCTACACATGAATGCTGGTGTTGTGTCCTTGGGCAAGACACTGAACCCACTTGTACACAAATATATGGATGTCTGTGTGAATGGGTGAGTGGTTCCTTGATGTAAAGAGCTTTGAGCGTCTTGAAGGTGGAAAAGTGCTATATACAAATAATAATGTTTATTATGGATATTATATTAGAATTAGCCTAATTATTTTAGGGTCATTTGCACCGTAATTTGGCACAGGTTTTTGTATGGTTTCTTTAACGTGGCCAATGTACTGGGTATGCAAATGGCACAATCTACCTTGATCCTTACTATTTTATCTTATATTTCCAACATGAAAATTGCATGCGAGGTCTTGTCCTTACAGCTTCAGCTAGATCATGATTATCTCCCTTCATTTTAAAACTGTTAACTATTAAATAATATGCGTGTTGCGTGTTGGCCCCATCCAGACTAAGCCCAAAGCGCGTGGGGAAGTGTCGTGTGACCCGCGTGATGCCCGCGCGTCGTGTTTAACAGCACAAACCCTAACTTCTTAGGTTCCTTTCTAAGACAATGTAGCCAAGTGTATTTTTACCTTGTTGACATGTTTCGGCTGCTAGCTGCGAGCCATCTTCAGAACTGTCACCGGTGTTGGTGGTGACGTGTCGTATATCAGCTGTTGTTACTTCCTGTAGGCGTGGTCAGCCTGATGGGACCTGCAGGTCGCCCAGACTGACCACGCCTCCTGTCGCCCGGTGGTCTCTGGAGGAGGGTGTCCCAGGTGTGTGAAAGGAGGAACGCGCCGTCGTCACGGTTGATGCTGTCAGTGCCTCGTGCATCAACCGTGACGACGGCGCGTTCCTCCTTTCACACACCTGGGACACCCTCCTCCAGAGACCACCGGGCGACAGGAGGCGTGGTCAGTCTGGGCGACCTGCAGGTCCCATCAGGCTGACCACGCCTACAGGAAGTAACAACAGCTGATATACGACACGTCACCACCAACACCGGTGACAGTTCTGAAGATGGCTCGCAGCTAGCAGCCGAAACATGTCAACAAGGTAAAAATACACTTGGCTACATTGTCTTAGAAAGGAACCTAAGAAGTTAATGCATTAATAAGACAAAATGAATATTTTTGGAGCACAAACCCTGTTCCTGGGCGGGCTGCTGAATACTTTATTGGCGTTTAATAAGTCATAAAATCTCCCAGCCTTGACACTGCGCCTAATTGGGAGCGTATTAATATGTTCCAATTAGAACGATCCCCTGTGGAGAATAGAACCATCTCCCAAACAGGCTTTTCGCAGGTAAAAAAGAGCGCTTCATTTGTTAAACGAGGACACTTATTTCCTCTGAAGGGCGGATGTGTGTGCGCGGGTGTATGTGTGATCCCATCAGCGCTGGGGCACACGTGGAATGAAAGGGAAGAGTGAATTAACGCGGGGCAAAACACAGGCACAGCAGTCGCAACAATTTCTCTCTTTGGCTCCTCGGCTCCTCCCTCTCTGCCGCGCTCATCTGATCAAATCCTTCAACTTGGTCCGTTTAGACTCGGGCTCACTTTTAACAACACCGCATTTGGGCAGCGTCTCAACTTGCAGCAGCAGAACAGTGGACACGACAGCTACACGACAGATACACCAGCGTACAAACACTTTAAAGAAGCAAAAGGCGAAGTGGTTGGTTTTGCGTTTTGGTGTGCAGCAGACATGGAGTGGAGGGTCAAATCGAGCCCGAAGTGGCACCGTGACGCGCTTTGGTTTTCCATCCTCGTGGCGCTGGCTCTGCTCCACGACACCAAATCGGACATAACTTGCAGGTCGTGTCAATCCGGACATATGTGGCGACCCAAGGAATTACTGGTGCGTTTTGACCCGAGCGGAGAAGTTTTGGCACGGAGCGGCAGAAGCGCGGAAACACCTGCCCAAAGTGTCCATTGCGCGAGCGGTGAATGCGCGACAGGATCTGAAAAGATGCGGAATACAGGCAAACCGCGACTGGAGTTTAGCGGAGGGAAAGTTGCAATTGATGATTTTAAAGTGAGCGGAACCAAAGCAGAGATGGAAGATTTGGACAGCGGGACAGGACGCAGAGTGAGACGATCGGAGCTGCGCTGGAGCGGAGAGGAACGCAGAGGTGCAGCGGTGCCGAGGCAAGACGAGCTCAAACTGAACAGCTCAACCTTCGCCCTGTCCGGAGACTCCTCACACAACCAGGCTATGGTCCACTGGTCCGGGCAGAACAGCAGCGTAAGTGCCCCCTCCATTCACTGTGTCCACTCTGAAGCGCTCACTGTCGGAATAACGCAGCGGTTTGGGGACAAGCTGCTCCACAACACAGTTAAAACATCAACCACATAGCCTATAATTACCACAAAACTACATATGAAGTAGCCAGCAAGTTGTCAACTTTCTAACAACACTTAGATCGTGCAATGTTTAAACGTGCAAACCCATCAGATACCCACGTTGTTGCGGAGGAATGGCATTGTCTGTGCGCAAGAGCCATACGTGACCTTAATGAGTTTGATCATTATTAACTGCCCTGATAACATGTCCAGTCCACACATAATTTTTTTTTAATCAAATTTAGATCAAATTTGTGTATTTGCTTGTGTTTACCATCGATTTTTAATCATTTCATCATTTGCCTTTGCTGGTTTGTTCAGTCTTTCCACTCTATAATCATTTTGGGACTTTTAATGGATTTATTATCATACTCATTCGGTGGTGGTTATGCAGTAAATGTTTTTTTCGCATATTTTTTCTCTGCTAGGTACAAGAATTATTCGATGATTTGGGATTTTTATGTTTTAATCATTTAGAAGGATTCTGCTGAAAGTTCACCTTTTAAACGTGCCCAGACGAATTGAGAGCAAAGACTGAAATATGAACCAACGATATTTGCACAGAGCTAAACTACAGGGTTAGCAGCTTTTATGCAGAATAAAAAGAATATTTTGTTCGTGGAGGAAATTGGTATTCGAGAAATGGCAACCAGTTATCAAATTTTGTCGTTTCGAACCGCAACTTTGATTCAATTTTGGTTCGTCTTGTACTTTATTAAACATTTAGGTCTATATATTCGCATGATAATTTATTTTGAGCCTATTCAACAAAGCACCATTTGTTGTATCCTAGAGTAATATAAATATCTGACCTTGCTCTGGTTCAGTATCGGGGTAGGACTTTTGAAACGAGCCGCTAAAGGTTGTTCAAGAGGTCAGACTATTCTGGTAATGCCTCTTTCCTTCCTCCACCAAGATTACAGGGGCGGGAGATGAAGATGGAGAGGGAGAACGCATTACCTCCTGCACTTTACAAGTAATTTAGTTGTAAGTTGAAAAGCTGAAAACTTGGCGTGCCAAATGGCGTGTTCGTGGTCAGTTTACCTCACTCTGCTTTTGTAGGTTCACTTGGTCTTGGAAATGTAACTGACCAATCGGAAATAGTTTCACTTGGCCTTATCTTGGTCTTATCGTCTTAATTTGCTACTGGCCATTCTGCGTGCACTTGTATTGCAACTGGTGATTGAATGGCACTGGTAAAACGTACACACTTTACATTTTAGTACAGCTACTTGAAATTGCTAGTAATTGAAGAATTTGATGTGATTGTTTAAGCTTTAACTCTTTGGCAGTAACTACTAAGGGTGTGTAAAAATATCAACATATTTATATTGTGATTTAGGGTTGTAACGATATGGAAATCTCTCTTACGATATTTTCACAATATGCATCTCGTGATACAATATGTTTTGCGATATTTTGTGGAGACTAACGATTGTGAATGTGCTATGTTTTGCTTGTAAAATGCCTTTGGTTCTGTCATAATCGAAGAATTAAGATTTAAAAGCGCTTTTAACTGTTATTTCTTCATGTGGGCTGCACTAAAACAGAACAAAGGATCATGGTTTATGTCGTTCTCTCTGTTCTTTTTTCTTTTCTTTTTTTTAGCTATCCCTGCACCAACAAGGGATTTAAGCAGTGAAATTTGATGTGTCGTGAAGCCCCATGTTATTCTTATGAGACTGATGATACAATGTCATATTTTTGTTATTCTTACATCCCTAATGATAAATTTGGTGACACAATATCGTTATAGTGGGCTGCTGTACCAATATCAATGATCTATTTTTATTTTTGCTTATTTAGTGGAAGGAATATATATTTATACACTTGACATATTCACCACTTTGATGATTAAATTAGATTTATTTCATATTCACTTTGCACAAGTAGTAAATTACCAAAGAAATATTGTTGCTAAAATGTATTTTTTTTCATCACAGAGTATCATGTGCAATATATCGATTATCACGATATTGTGATAATATCGTATTGTGAGCCATGTATTGAGTATCGTATCGAAGTGTGACGGACCCTGTGATTCCCAGTAACTACATGTACTACTGTGTGTCAGAGAGTGTGCCTTGGTCTGTCAGGGTTTGGTGTTTGTTGTGTGTTCCCCCTCCCTTCTGTGTCTGTCTGCTCCTCTGGGGGTGTGGCTGGGCTAATGCTGCAGTGTGGATCACCTGCTCGGTGGTTCACCTGCAGCTAATTGTCTAATCAGCTCCACTACTTAGTTCTGTCCCGATCCTTTGTTCTCTGTCAGTTCATTCCTCCTCTATTCCTTGTCTACGTCCTCGTCCTGCTTGTCCACGTCCTCGTCCTCATCCTGCTTGTCCATGTCGTCCTGCCTGACCTTGTTGTCCAGTCTGTCTACCCGTGAGTCTACCCCAGTGTCTTCCCTCCGTCTATGTCTCCAGCCTGTTTCCATCACCACATCCTTCATTCCCGGCAATAAACCTGTTAAACATCTACCTGCGCCTCTGTCTCTGCTTTGGGGTCCTCAACCACACTCAAACCATGACAGAATGAACTGACCACTTGGACCCCGCAGAGTGTGGAGCGTCGGCGGGCTCCGGTTCCCGGCTGCCTCGTTTGTCCTCACCTGTTCCTCTGGAGCGTTCTGCAACAGCCACTAACCCTACTCCTGTCCCAGCTCCTGTTTTCTCTGCCTCCATGTCCCTTGAACATTGTGGACTGCCGCTGGACACTGTTCTCCGTCTGGGGTGGTCGATTCCCTGCCTGGACCACCGCTGGACATTGTTCTCCGTCCAGGGTGGTAGATTCCCTTCTTGGACCACCGCTGGACACTGTTCTCCGTCTGGGGTGGTCGATTCCCTTCCTGGGCCGCCGCTGGACACTGTTCTCCGTCTGGGGTGGCAGAATCCCTTCCTGGACCACCGCTGGACATTGTTCTCCGTCCAGGGTGGTAGATTCCCTTCCTGGACCACCGCTGGACATTGTTCTCCGTCTGGGGTGGTCGATTCCCTTCCTGGACCACCGCTGGACACTGTTCTCCGTCCAGGGTGGTAGATTCCCTTCTTGGACCATCGCTGGACACTGTTCTCCGTCTGGAGTGGTCAACTCCCTTCCTGGGCTGCCGCTGGACACTTGTCTCCATCTGGGGTGGTCGTATCCCTTCTACGGCCGCTGCTGGACACTTGTTTCCGTCCGGGGTGGCTGTGTCCTTTCCTGGGCTGCTGCTGGTCGCCCCTCTCCATCCTGGGTGCCAGTTTACCTGTATCCCTCCATCCAGGCCCCCTCCACCCTCCCGTGTTTGTGTTGCTGTTTGGGACATCTGAGAGCTGTCCCTTGAGGGGGGGGTACTGTCAGGGTTTGGTGTTTGTTGTGTGTTCCCCCTCCCTTCTGTGTCTGTCTGCTCCTCTGGGGGTGTGGCTGGGCTAATGCTGCAGTGTGGATCACCTGCTCGGTGGTTCACCTGCAGCTAATTGTCTAATCAGCTCCACTACTTAGTTCTGTCCCGATCCTTTGTTCTCTGTCAGTTCATTCCTCCTCTATTCCTTGTCTACGTCCTCGTCCTGCTTGTCCACGTCCTCGTCCTCATCCTGCTTGTCCATGTCGTCCTGCCTGACCTTGTTGTCCAGTCTGTCTACCCGTGAGTCTACCCCAGTGTCTTCCCTCCGTCTATGTCTCCAGCCTGTTTCCATCACCACATCCTTCATTCCCGGCAATAAACCTGTTAAACATCTACCTGCGCCTCTGTCTCTGCTTTGGGGTCCTCAACCACACTCAAACCATGACATGGTCTCCAATACCTGTGACTTCAATTTCCCAAATGATATAAAACTAGGCCTGTCACAACTTTTAGGCAGGATATATTGGTACATAGATATACTGATATACGATAATACTTCAAATACTTTATACCAGTTGACACAATAACAGTGATGCAAGATAATCCCAGTAAACCAATTTCAAAATGACTAATTAAAAGCCATGAGCTGCAACAAATAAATGACAGAATGACCCTGTACAAGGCACTTATTGAACCCTTTTACTGCTCAGATCTTCTATCCCATTACAACACAAATACCCCAAATCTACCAATTTTTACAAAGAATTTACTCACAATAAATACTGAGCCCCAAAATACAGTGTCCCAAAAAAATTGACATAATTTCTCATGGCGGCACGGTGGCTGAGTGGCAACACTCAGGCCTCACAGCAAGAAGGTTGTGGGTTCGATCCCCGGGTCACCCGGGCCTTTCTGTGTGGAGTTTGCATGTTCCTCCCCATGTCTGGATGGGTTTCCTCCGGGTGCTCTGGTTTCCCCCATCAACCCAAAACATGCCCGCACCCCTATGAACTAACATCAAGGACCATGACGTCCACCCTCCTGTGGGCTCACCACCTGCAGAGGGGTTCATAGGGGGGGTCAGGTGCTATGAGTATTGGGCAGCAAGCTGCCCCCGCGACCCAGCCGGATTAAGCGGGAGAAGATGGATGGATGGATGGATGGATAATTTCTCATGCCAATAATTTTGGCCCGCAAACATTAAGGTGTAGGATCCTCCAGAGGCAGTTGTGCATAAACCTTCTATTGAGCCATTCTTAAACCACGCTGACAAGCAGAAACTGCTCCAGTGGGCCCAGAAATACATTACAATACAAGAGTCATTTCTAAACAGTCTTGTTCACTGATGAGTGCTGTGCAAGTCCGGATGGTCCAGGTGGATGGAGTGATGAATTGTTGGTGGACGACCACCATGTCCCAACATCAGCCATGAGGTGGCAGAGTCATGTATTGGGTCGGACTCATGGGATGAGAGCTGGTCGGTCCCTGAAGGTGTGAAAATGACCTCTGTAAAGTATGTGGAGTTTCTGACTGACCACGTTCCTCCAAGGTACAAAAAGATGAACCGTGCTTTCTGTAGCAAAATCATCTTCATGTGTGATAATGCACCATCTCGTGCTGCAAGGAATCCCTATGCATCATCGGCTGCTCTGTGCATAAAAGAAGAAAAACACTGTGGCCCCATCCTCCTGACCTCAACCTTATGGAGAACCTTTGGAGCATCCTCAAGCCAAAGATCTATGAGGGCAGGAGGCAGTTCACACCCCAACAGCAGCTCAGAGAGACTGTTCTGACATCCTGCAAGAAATTCAAGCAGAAACTCTCCACAAACTCACAATGGAAGCAAGAATTGTGACGCTCCGATGAAATAAGGCTCCTCTGCTAAAATGTAACTTGACCTGTTTTGATTGAAACAGCTTTTGATTATCAGTTCTTTACAACAATAACATGGTTTCAAACTCTGTTTTGCCTAATCATTTGGAACGGTGCATTTTAAGTTTTTAAGTTTTTGTTATGATTGGGAGGTTTGTTCAATAACATTCGAATTGTTCTCCAAAGGCTGAAGGCTTATGATGACTGTCATTTATATTGACAATTTGGCAAAATCAGAGAAAAATATAATGTACATAATAATTTGGAATGCAGTGTGTATTTTTCCGGCTTTCATATATTGAACAATAAGTTGATATAGTAATTATGGTGAGAGGCCTTTATAAAACTTTATAATCCAACATATTTTACTATTCTGATATTGGAGGGGTATATTTTATGTGAGCTCTGCTACATGCCAGTGACATAATATCTCTAATACCAGCATTGGCATAACTTTAAAGGTGCGAGAGAGTCCACTGCACCACCTACATATCTTAGTCATGTTATTTAAATGTTTCAAAGTATGGGATTAAACTTATCTATCTCCATGCAGACAAGCAAATGCACCACTGAGCCAATTTACAACTTCAACTTGCAGTGCATGTTTTAGTAAGAAAAACACCTGTAAGTTAATAAATAACTTCAATATGTTTAATACCATACTGTGGAACATTCCAGGCAAAGCAAAAAAAAAAAAAAATCACAGAAACAAGCAAGTAGCTGACATTTTACACCTTTAAATCACATTTGAAAAAGCTGGTATCATTTGTTACTGAGGAAAAGGGAAGTAAATCAACCGTGACTCCTTAATTGTGAATCACATCTTGCTTTCCTCTTCCATAATAATTTAGAGCTGTTAAGGCCATTAACTTTCCAAATCAGTTTTGTGGAGTGGTTTATAAGTATTTTATTCTTAATGACAGTGTTCACCTTTGTAGAGATCAAAGCTATCATGGCATACAATTGAAGCCAAACAAAATTTTCATTCTGCCAAATGATTTTAAAAGTGCACTGTGTACTTTTTTTTGGTTGAGGGTACGTCACCTGATGGCTCTTTTAGAAGTGAAATCCTTTTATTGTTACACACTGTAATATCCAATGTATCTCTAGGATTTATTCAGTATCACATATACGTTATAATTGCTCCGAAATACATTGGGAAACATGGATTTTCACTGTGACCATGTTTGCCTCTCCACAGATCTGACCTGTAACTTGGCCTGGTGGAGTCACATGCTCCACAGAAATAAGATAAATTTAATGCCATACTGTGGCACATTCCAGTCCAAATGATCCGTGGACAGGAGCAGTTGGCACACAGTTACAGTGGTACATGGTGTAACGTTTTCCACGAGTAAAGTTACACAGTGTAACTTTACTGTTTCTCTATGTCCACTACTGCTTTGTATATTACATATTTTCACAACCCGATGAATAAGCTTTTATGTTGTTTTTTGGTAACACTTTATAATAAGGTGCCATAATAAACGGCAAACTAATCATTACCTAACACTTCATTAATATTTATTAATTCTTACTAAAATGTCTATTTTGCACAAGTTAATAGTTTTTTCATCATTAACTAAACATCAATTGTTTGCATGAAATCAGTGTATTAATGTTTTAACAAATAGAAAATAATCTATTAACTAATATTGTATTAATACTTATTAATAGTTAACTAAATGTCTTATTGGCTCTGCTTATCTCAGTCTGAACCTCTCCTCACAGGATCACTGTTGGTTAAGTTGGTTCAGCGTAATTAATATATTAGTATCATGTAGGTATCAGTGTCGGGCAACTTATAATAAAGTTGGAACAGTAATTATTAACTATTTACAAATAATACTACTTTACTTATAAAATGTATTAACAATAGCAAATATTTTACATTTTACGCTTAACCAACTTAACCAACAGTGATCCTGTGAGGAGAGGTTCAGACGGAGATAAGCAGAGCCAATGACACATTTAGTTAACTAATAAAGTTAACAAATATCAGTACAATATTAGTTAAAAGATTATTTTCTATTTGTAAGAACATTAATACACTGATTTCATGCATTAATGTTTAGTTAATGATGAAAAAGCTATTAACTTAAACGTGAAATGGACATTTTAGTAACAATTAACAAATATTAATGAAGGGTTAGGTAATGATTAGTTTGCTGTTTATTATGGCTCCTTATTATAAAGTGTTACCTGTTTTTCCCTTTTTGGAGACATAAGAGAGAAAAATGGTGAATACTTTGTCTTATGCTGAATCAATGCAAAAAAAAACATGTATCCGTGGTGATAATCTCCGCCGCAATGTTTCTGACGCTTGCTTTAAATTTTAATTAAGACTGGTAGAAGAAAGCTTTGTGGGAGAAGAAAGTCAACCGATAGCGTGCCTCTGTCTTTTCTTTTGCGTTAAAATGCAATTAGTATGGACCAGGAGCACATCCCGTTTCACTGCTGTCACAATGTAAGGAATGCTTATATTGTCTTATCCGTGCTTGAAGATGCACTGAAAATACATTCTCAGTGCAAATGTTTATGAAGGAAAAGGGCACATTTTACTCATAGGGACTAGTAGGACGACAGGTGCTTGGCTGTTGAGCAGTGCGTATACTGCTGTTGTTGTTTCCTTTGGCAATACACTTCAAACATCTTAACAGAGCATTATAAGATTGCTTTTTGTTATAGTTCTGCACTTTAGTTTTACTTTTGTGTGTGTGTGTGTGTTCTCTTCCATAACAAAATAGCCAAATTTTAGCCCATCTGATGACAAAAAAATGGCTCCGTTGTTGGTTCAGATTGGCAGCCATGTTTGCTAGTCAGGCCCAATGCTGCTGTGGCTATAAATGAGACCTCCTTCCACAGTAAAGAGACTCCAAACTTAACCCGTCTTTAATAACAAGTGTTTATTTTATGTATGTTGGGTATTAACTGCTTACACGCAACATATTTATCACCATGTTTCCTTTTTATTCTTTTGAAAATGCTATATTTGCCAAAAATAATGTCTTGAAACGCTTTATAAGTTAACACATTAGCGTGCATCCTGCTAACGAAACGAATGCACATCAAGTTTGTGCAGTTGCATTGTTTTGTATCATGCTTTTGTATATTTATGGACAATTGTTGTGTAGGAGGGTTTAAATAAAGCTCTGGAGAGAGAGCCAAATTACTCAAACATGCATGGATCATACCTAAAGCCTCTTTAGGCATGTTTTTGATGAGGGGATAATGGCCTGGTAGAAAGCTAAAGAAAATCAATACAGACCCCATGTAAAAGCATACCCTTTTATACAACCAACAGCATCTATGCGTACATCATCCCCAAATAACATATCAAGCAACCTACAACATTTCTATTTATGCGCTATTATAACATTGCCCTTATTCTGACCTTCCTCGGCTTTACGTTGAGCGTGCATTAGTTATGTAAAGCACTATTTGTGTACAATCTGCACAGTGTAAATAAATACACGCGAGTCAACAGTGTGAGAAAAAAGGATAGCGAGAAGCCCTTTTATGCTCTTAGTAGTTCACCTTAAAGTCATTTACTGTCGTTTCTTCGCCAGCCCACATCGCTGCAGAGCTGTGTGGCAGATAGTATTCAGCTCTAATTATGAATCATAATGCCATGGCCACTAGAGTCACATATAACAGCAGGTTGAACGGCACATTAGGGGTAAAAATACATGCAGCAGAGGATAATGTAGAAATAAGACAAGAGACGCGCGGTAGTCCTCAGGCTGTTTATGCATATGTTACTGTTAGTCATTATGGGTTTAATTATAAAATGTGTAAACTAAGGACATGAACTCTGTCTTGGTGTCTTTTAAAGGATTATATTTTTCAGCATAAAACAAAAGTACCTGATTTTTGTTTTCTTAAACCTTAAACAAAGGAGTGGAGTGAGACTTTGGACACAACTGGAAAACCTCTTCTGAGTTGACCTGGTTTCCCTGGACATATTTGCGATTTTGCAAAACGGAGAGCAGGGACACTTTTGTCCTAAGGGCCGTTATTCATCTCAAACTGCCCTGACGTAGGATCATCAGGATTATTAATATATTTTACTGCTCAATGTTCTTAAACTGGCCCTTGGGACAAATAAAGTGATATTGATTAATTGAAAAATGTGAAAAGCAGAGCCAGTTGATTTGATGATGTCCAAACTTACTCACTTTCCTAATGGATTCCTAACATCCAAGTATTCACCGCAATGAGTTCATAAGCACTTTGGAGTGGAAGTTTGCATCACGTAAAACTGACAAACAGCACACAGTATTCTCATTTTGATCCTTTTATACTATAGCTGTACTGTGGCAAGACAAATTCTGGTCAACTCATGAATAAAAATCAAGTACATCACTTTATTTAGGCTGTGTGGGTGGTCGTCTCATCAAATCCACGTTTGATTTGATGTTACTTTACAGTAGGGCTGCAGCTATCGATTATTACAGTAATCGATTATTCTGTCAATTATTTTGTTTGAATAATCAAGTACTCATTTGTTAATGTCGCGTCTACTTTGCACACGTTAAGTACACACCATGTGCATTGATAAATACACGTGTTTTGGACATGAAAAACGTAATTATCGCTAGGCTAAGGTTGACTTACCTCATGGTTTCTTTTCCACTTGATGTAATGTACGGTGCTTTCTGTTTAGATGTAGCAGACGTGCTGTTGTGATACGCCAGCTCAGTGTGACAGTGCTTTGCATTGCACCGTGTTGTGTCCCTTTTTTAATTTAAAATGGTCCCATACTTTCGAGAGCCTCTGTCTCTTCTTCTGCCCACCTTCCTCTGTTTCTCTTGAACTGTTCGTGTTTTCGTTGCTTGAACTGTCTTCCGACATTGTCGTGTTAATGCTGCCGCTGGTCAAACAAATGCTCGGCGCCACCATGGATGTAGTTCTATGGGCGCCACGCTGTTTTATGTACAGTGAAGTGCAGTGGTCGTGCGGAAACTTTACCTCTACCACAGAACGTTCCGGCCATCGCCAAGCGTATGAAAATAAAACGAAGCATCGAGGCAATAAAAATCAATGCATTTTTCTAATAGATTTAATTGATTTTCTCGAAGAATCGTTTCAGTCCTACTTTACAGTTTTTATTTATAACCCTTTTTTGTATGGACTCTCATGTTGCACTTAATCTCCAAGGCAACAGACAGGTCTTTGGTGAACAGTGGAGTGGTAGGTTCCCTATTCGACTGTAAACTCTAACAATTTAAATCCATGTAGTGCAAGTTAAATCTATGTGTGTTTTAAGACCAACAGGGTCATCTCCTATACCCATAAGGTATTTAGAATTTTGAGTGTGTGTCACTGAATCATGATTTGATGTTTGTTTATTTTTTGAATAATTCTTGTTTTGAAGAGTTTGAATTTCAAACCATAGCTGTATTAGTCTATTTTGGCAGCAACAGTGTACATTTATCCTAAGTATGTTGTTGTTGTTGTTGTTTCTGTGCATGTTTCTGTGCTGGTTTTGTTGGTGGACAGAGGCGGTGACTGTCCGAGTAATAATATTGCTGAGTTAAAAGTCTCTTTCAAAGGCCTGTCTAGGGGAAAAGTTTGTGGTAGAGAAAGTTGCATCAGTGCTGAGTGAAGCAGCTGCGTAGGAGGACACAGAGGCAGTGACAGATCTGAACAGCGCCCCCCGCTGGGCGTCAGAGCAGCAGTACTCATCTGTCACCAGTCACTTTAGACGCCTCCCCCCAAAACCTGTCTCTCGGCTTTGTGTGGAGGACTTAGACAACTGATTTTTACTGTCAGTCGAAACATCTTAATACGTCAGCAAAATATCATGTATGAAGATGTTTTATGTTTCTGTTTTCTGCTTAAATATTATTTCAATAACGGTTCTTTTCATTGTTGTAATCTATATCTTGGACAGGCTTGTACTGCTAACCATAAGCAGGATTTGAATAGTGCCCGGGAGAGATTGCAAAGTTACTCAAACATTCATGGAAGACATCTTAAACCTCTTCAGGCATGTTTTGATGAGGGAATAACGTGTAGAATCACATAGTAGAAAGCTCAAAAAAGTCAAAGTTGCATAATATCCCTTCTTTAATGTTAGAAGAGCAACACAGTTAGCCTGTGAACCTTGAATCTGCCGTATAATCATAGTTGTGCATGTGTCTTGTTTATGCGAGATCCTGACAGGAGAAGCGTGGCTGTGGTTGATCATTCTGATGCTTCCAACCGAGTTCTTGGCAGCGCAAACACTCACATTGGCGGCTTCATGGAAAAGGTTATAGTCTTAATGCGTCCCTTCTCTCCGGGGGCCCGTGCCATTCTGCGGGTATGAATGTACAGCATGAAAGGGACACAGTATTTACATTAGCAAATGTCAGGTTTTATGTTCAATAAAGATCAGTGGATTGTCAATCAGAAGAACATGTTTGCATTGAGAGGTAGCTGCTCCTAGTTACAACATATCTCACATATAGATACCTTATAGATACCAGTAAAGCTATTATATAGATAGATATAGTTCAATAACCAGTTCTCTCTCATATTCTATAACACAGAGTTCGCAAACAAAAGCGACATGCAGAGATAAAACTGAAGATTGATGGTGAGTGGTCTTTAGAATTAGCATGAAACTCCATCTGTAGTTTTAAAGGGACAGTTTGGAATTTTGGACATGGGGCCTAATTTCCTAGTGAGCCAGAGTGTTGGAGACGTGTGGAGACACTTTTTTTTTATTTTTTATATTCCATCCAGTCCTTGTATTTGCAGAGGTTTCTGGTGCTAGTCTAGTGCCATAATTGTCCTGCCACTACAACCAGTCTTACCCAATCCACAAAGCACCCGGAGCAAATCCATTATTACGCCCGACTATTGATGTAAATGTCTGTGATGATAGAATAATGTAAATAAACCAATAAAACTAACCTTGCATCGCATGAATCATTGCACGTTGAGGGACTATTTTCTCATATTAATCCGCCACTGCCAAGCTTTTTATCAGGAAGCACAATTCGCTGCTGCTGCTCAGGCATAAATCCTTCATATGCAAGGTTGGTTTTACTTCTGAAATTATTCTATCGACACAGACATTTACACCGATAGTTTGGAGTGATAATTGTTTAGCCTCGGGTGCTCTGTGGAGTGGGTAAGACTGTTTTTAGTGGCAGGACGACTATGGCCATTGACATGTGCTAGCCTAGCATCAGCAACCTCTGGAAACATAAGGACTGGATGGAATATTTAAAAAAAGTATCACACGTTTCCAACACTCCGGCTCACGAGGAAATGAGGCCCTATGTCCAAAATTCTGTACTGTCCCTTTAATATATGGGACAAAATAACGAGACGGTAACAGATTTAACCCAGTACATTTTTCCTGGAGGTCGATGCGTCTTGTGCGGAAAAGATCGCACGATTACTCAAACATGCATGGATGACGCATAAAACCATTTCAGGCATGTTTTTTGATGAGGGAACATTACTAGCATGGCATAAAGTTGCTAACACCCCCTTTTTAAACAATGTCATTCACACAGAAATGCAGAGGACCGCCGTTTGAGAACCTCTGATCCAGTCTAACCCCATATCGTATGTTTCTCACCGTTTAAATCGTAACTTTACAATTTCATCCCCAGCACCCCAGACTGGCACACTGCAGCTCTCAGGCTCACACCCGCTCTCCAGGTGTCGGCTCCGTCTATTCCTGTTCAGTACTTTTCACTGTTACCATGGCGACCTTCAGTTTACAGCCAGCTCCTTGTTTCTGTGAAGTCACACTCATAAGTTTACAATGCTACCGCGGATCTTTTCAGGCATTTTCTGCTCGTTTCCGTACTATATCAAAACATCTGTAGCACTGTTTAGAGTATGTTTAATGGATTTGGTGATGTGAAAATGTGAGGACCTGAAATGGAGGGGGGAAAACATCTGAAGTTATTGCTATGTAGTTCTACACTAAAATGCATTTTGTAATTTTAATGTATCACTGTTGTAGCTCCATATAAGTCTGTTTTGTCTATTAGATTTCATGTTTAATGTTTTATAATGTTGTCTAATTGAAAGTTTTTGTTTGTTTTTTTTGTTGTCACCTGCCTGAGGACAACACGTGAAACTTTCACTGACTCCTGCATATTTCTGTTGAAGCTGCTTACAGACACACTGACTAATATGCATCATCCACATTTAAAAAACATAAATAAATAATAATAAAGTAAAAGGACGGATTCAAATTAGCACTGGCTGCTCTGTGTAACATAAGATGGCTTTAAAGAATTTTAGGAGGAGCTATTTTTAAAGAATTCCTCCATTAAAACCTAGTCAGTTCTTCCACCTGCTTGTCTTCATGGAGGGTGGTAAGTTAAATGTCGCACTGTGGAACATTCCAGGCAGTGCAGTAACATTTCCATGGAAACAAGCAGGTGACAGACCAACCACCAAAAAAGTTACATAGTGCACCTCATGTTTAAAATCACTGTAATATTTGACATGTTTAACGTTTGGCAGACACCAGAAACAGCTCGGCTTTTGTTCTCACTGATAAGTGGAATGAAATGTGATGTGAGGAAATGTAATGAAATACACTGTCACACATACAGTATTTACTATCTGCTCTTTGAAGATGGTGTCTCGGTCACACACACTGGTGCAGATTCAAACATGACAGACATATGGCAAAGTGACACGGATCATCTGTGAATTTGACAAATGCACTAAAACATCATCTTCATCAAAAGCTGATTTGTTGGTACAGTTAAAGTGACAATTTACAGCTGATTAGGGTAAATTAAATTAGGAATGCTTAAAGAAGACATATTGTGCTTGGCTCTGCTATAGAGTTATGATCTATGACACTTGTGGATTCTGTTATAATTTGGACTCTTAAAAACAAGTCTGCTGACTTCCGGGATTCATGTGGATTCTCCACCTCTCATGGAGCACATGTAACTAGCTGCACATCACGCTTTTCATTTCTACCAAAATGACTATGCGATGCTGCCCAGTCCTTCTCATACCACTGGTTAAGAAAACAAAATTGGAGACCGAAGCAAATGGCAAAATGGCCTTTTGAAAATAAGTGATTTAAAGATTGCTCACACATGCACAAATTACTTCAATGAGTAAATGCTGATGGGAATCAACTAGAACATGGTTAAAAGCTCTACTGGCTCTTAACATTTAAGGTCATTGTAGTGCTGAATTAAAGTTGTCAGTTAGCCGCTAGCTTCTCCAAGTTTATGCATGTTTTGGTTTACTTCCAGAAAAAAAGGAATATATATTCTCTTCTTAATGAGTAAACTAAGCAGAAAAAAACATGGTTTATGTAGAGTGTAAAAGCATTATCTTTTTTGAATAAGTTACACTTTGTATTTATTCAATGTGATAAAGCTACAAAAAAGAAGTAATGAATGAATAAAATAGATACGAATGGTTCTGTGGTATTAGAAATACCTCACTGCAGTCTTTGTTTTGGCTTAAATGGACTGCCTCCTTCTGAATGCATTTAAATAGTACTTGATTCAGCACCATGGACAACTCCTTCACACAAAGCCTTTAATACTGTGAGTTTACTCTTAAAACAGACTTTGAGAAACACATCTAGGAAGTTTAAAATGTGTCCACAGATGGATGATCATTTGACACTTGAGAATCCACAAAGAACAAGTCTTGTTTGTGGAGTATTTGTCTAATAAGATAAGTAGATTTTGTTTGAGAAAGTGGAAAGTACTTTTGACAGGCTAGAGCTTCTGTTGGAGAAAAACTCAACAGCGTCACACATCCATTTAGCCTGATGTTGGCTAACTTCAAGATGATGTACAAGATGTCTAACCTATATGACGTTGCCATGATGGATTGAATCACTTGCTGTTGACTGGTGTCTTTGTGTGTGTCATTCGAGCTCTTGACAAGTAATATTTTGCATACATTTGCCAAATCTGAATTTTAAATAATGCATGAGAGATTATTTCCAGAATATATGAATGTTAGCAGAAATGTGCTATGAAGGTTAATGCTAAATTAAAGAAGGGCGAGGCAGTAGGACAAATGATCTGCAATGTTTTTGTTTTGTTTTTCTTATTGTTAAATCTAGGTTTTCAATTTGATTTTAGTTTTTCATTTCAAAAGCAACAATGGCTTTCAATATTGATTTCATAAACCCAAAACAGACAGACTTTATTCAGAGCAATTTAACACAAAAGTAGCCAAATTTCTTCCTGCAGTTTTGTAACTCTGCTCCAAACTACATTCTTTTACTGACTTTAAATGGTTGGCTGCAGACCTCTAGATGAAGAAAAAAAAAAAAAGAAAAAAGAAAAAAAACCCTCTTCATTGACATTTTAAATGATTGGATCTCTATTTGATTATAAATTAACAGCCCAGCCCCAAGTTAAAGTTACAGGACATTCAAAGAGACTGTGTTTTAAAAGTATTGAGTTCAGCACCACGGACAGCTCCTTTCACCTAAAAGTGACATTGAACACATAAACTCCTCCCATAAGCACATTTCAAACACAGCTGCTAAACTGGGTGGTACCTGGAGGATTAAAGAAGAGAGCGAGAGAGGAGGAGGGGCGGAGTCTGGGGTATAAGGAACAGTGTGATTGGTCTAACAGGTATCCACTTTTCAAACTCTGCCCCAGCAGCGCTGCGTTTGTATTTGCATGAACACTTAAAACTGGTAAGTGAAGGCAACACAAAATTTGAGCATTTAAGCATTTTTGACCAGAAAACTGCAGGTTTAACTTGTTTGTACTCAAGTTGCCAAAAATTAGTTAGTTATTATTAATGCTATTAAAACACCCTATACACAGTTTAGTAGTTAAAAAAAAGTGGATTTCATATTTGCTGTTTTTTTTTTTCACTTTAAGCCCTTAACACAGTAAAAGTATTCTTAGAGCGATCATTATCTGCTACTTCACAGTCTACAAAGTCTTTAATTATGAAATGTTTAACAAGTTAACTAGCTTTGTGAAGAAAATAAAATATAATGTACTTTTAATGACATTCCCTTCATTTAATTACATTCTGAATAATTTGTCTTTCAAATTAGATATAATTTTAAAAATTACAACAGCTCTATTTTGATTTTTACATAAAGCCATTTTCCCATTTGAAGTAATGGTAAACCTTCTTAAACACAATATTGTGGCTGCTCAGTTTCATTTTGTCGCCACTGTATTTGGATTATTTTGTACGTGTACTCCAGTAACATCACTTTTAAACGGTAGTATCTCATTCAAGCATAATTTATTCAATCCTTACTATTATCTTATAATAGCATGCACCATTTTACGTTTGGTATCCGCCTATTTTCATACATCAGTCATATATATTTACAAAGCCAACCTCGGCATCTTATAATCATCATCTTTCAGACCTGTTACTTAGGGCTCCCCGCTGAGATGACAGTGAACAAAACAAACACACGCACACCCACACACATGTTGCGTTTCCATGCTTTTTGCGGACATTACATTAGCTTACATTCATTTTCTGGAGACTGATCCTAACTGTAATGCATTTTAACCCATATATGAACTTAAAACATATCGTTGATCTGTGATAATGAAGGATTTATGCCGTGAAGACTCGATTTTTGTCCCCATGTTGTGAATGTGTACCGATTTTAGTCTCCACACTGTGCTAGATACCCGTTCCCACTCGCACACATTCGCCTAAAACAACAAACAACATGAAGGATTCTGTGTAGGCTTTGGGGTCCTTAGGGTGCGTGCCTTGCAGAGATCAGGCGGGCTAGCACTGTCACGCTCCATAGAGTCGCTACGGGCAACGCCATACCAAAAAACTAACTACTCCCCCCCCCGAAAACATCTATTCTCCTTCAGGCATTAGTCATTATTTTCTTTTATTTTGAAGCTTTGTCACTAAGGCGCCAAGAAAGTTTACAAATTGAGTAATGGACAAATTTGGACACTTTTTTTTTTGCCCACAAGCCCCGTTGGTGGTCCACGGTGTGTAGTTCCCATTGTAAAGTGTTACCACCTCCTCGCTTCTAATTCAGATTACTTACACTTATGTACTATATCTGTACCCACTCAGTTTGTAGCCTCTTCAGCTCATAGTTAAGTGGAAAAATCTATCCCTTGTGGTTTCTTTATTATAGAGAAAATGGCTGTATACTCGAGTGGCAACTGCTGGAAATATTGTAGACAGATTTTATCTTTTGTGTGAAAAAAATAATAAAAATAGTCTCTGAACTCCAGACGGTGTGACAGGAGTGCTGGGGAATAGCAATGCCTTTTTTGAGGGGACTTGGTTGTCTGTGTCATACTATAGAAAAGTTTTAAAGGTGCACTGTGCAACTTTTCTGAAGGAGGGCAGCCCACTGGCATTTGTCCGTAGATAATGATAATAATAATGCACACTTGTTACAGTCTTTTTAAAGGTGCATTGGGCGACTTTTCTGGGGGAGGGTCTGTCACTTGCTTGTCTCCATGAAGATGTTATTGCTTTGCCTGGAATGTTCCACAGTATGACATTATCTGTCTAGAGCAGTGGTTCTTAACCTTGTTGGAGGTACTGAACCCCACTAGTTTCATATGCGCATTCACCGAACCCTTCTTAATTGGAAAAATAAAACATGTTTTTTTCAAATTCAAACATAGGTAGATATATTTTATTGGTGCCCACACATGAATCCCTATTACACATGTTTGTCCGGCCACTTTCTTTTTTTGCTCGACATAGTATCGTTAGTATGAAAGGAAACTATTAAGAAAGAAATTGCACAACACCATCATGACAGACATAAGACTATTGCACACACAAAATTCCCTGCAGCCAATAACGGCCAAACGGGGCGTGTCATCATGAATCATATGAGTTGGATGTGAGTCTTGATCCCAGCCGAACCCCTGAGACTGACTCACCCGAACCCCTTGAGTTTGATCGAACCCAGGTTAGGAACTGCTGAGCTGGAGCTGATTCATTACGGGTGTTTGTGTTGCTCAAAATTACAATAATTCTCTCTGTAAATAGGGTCGCCTCTCCACAGATCTGACCTATATGTGGCCTATAGTCGTCTCACTTGAGATAGAACATTCAAGACAAAGCAATAGCATCTCCACGGAGACAAGCAGGTGAAGTCGTGCAATGCACCTTTAAAAGTGCTACAGTGTAAAGGGGCACTATGGAACTTTTTTGGTGAAGAGTCTGTCACCTGTAACGCCTGGAATGTACAGTGAAGTATAGAGCAGTATATGGCATGTCTAAAAATGTCTTCAGTTTTCATTGCAAAAATACCTTGACAAACATGCAGGAGTATTTTGGGCAGGAGTATTTTCTCTGCAGATCTGATGATGTGTAACTTTGCCGACTAGAGTCACCTGCTTGTCTCCGTGGAAATAAATTAGTTTAATGTCACACTGAGGAACAAACCAAATACACTATGGGCTTATCCACCAGAAAAGGTTACACGGTGCAACTTTCATTATTATTAATTCACTCCGAAGCTACTTCTGTCTTCCTTTTATATAGAGAAATTCATCGATGTAGACCAGAGTGCACAGACACCAGAGTGGGTTAGAGTGTCTTGCTAAAGAACACAACAACAGTATACATTTAAATAAGAGATCATACTATCAACCTTCGGGTCAGAATGAGACAATCACAAAGATTAATCGCTTGTATGTGGCATTTTTAATTTACGAAATATATTGGAATAAGTATAATAAAATCCCCATCCCTCTATCTAAATGTGATGTTTAATTTAGCCCGAACCCTGGGACATTTTTATTATCATTATGTTGATGATTAACTCTTTGGTTTAATTAAAATTACTGGCACAGCTTGATAATAGATCTTTTATTACTTGCACTTAAATTACACAATACACAAGAATGGTGTATGGGGTGTGAAAAGATGATCTGACCCTCGGCACTGCTAATGGGAATCTAAAGTTTGCTTGTACACGAGGAGAACATGCAAACTTCACACGCCAAAACTGCAAAATCTAAAAGTTCTAGCCCAATTTTTGTAATGAGGATGAAGTGTACTTTGCAAAAAGTCTAGCTGAGGTTATATTAAATCTAAAAAGAGTCACAAGTAAAACGATCTGCCAAAAATTAAAATGAAAAATATCAGAAAAACAAAAGTGTGGGAAGGTTGAAAAATGGTAATTACAATGGACGTCAGTGGGAAATTACACACATTTCCAGCATTGACCATATAAAGTAAAATAACATAATCCTCCAAAAATCACATCGGAACACAAATTTGAAGCCAGAGGTTTTAGAAAATATATAAAAGTTAGATATTGCACGCTTTAAACTTTGTACAAGGGCAGGCTGAAAAATATAGTATTTTTCTTGCATGAATTACAATAGACTAAAATTTCTGCTTGTAAACTTGTTAAAACACTTGAAGATACTTGCATCAAAAAAGCTACGCAAGAAACAAAAGCAAAAAAGCCAAAATATGCGTCCTCGCTGAAGTGTGATAGCAGGTTTAAAAAGTACCGTATATAATTTGTCCAAGCATGAAAAATGTATTTAATGTAGGCGCATGTCTTGAACTTCCATTTGAACTTACTGCACATACAATATTGCCTTTTGTAGAGTATGGCAGATAAAAAATGACACGCGAAGAAACATTCATCGTGCAATGTCTTTCTCCGGTAATAAGTACATGCGTATCCTGCTCCATCACGCTGACTGTCAGGTAGTGCTTTTCTTGTGTAACCTTACCATTGTCATACATCTCTATATGTAGATAAATGTCTCCTGCTCTCAGTACTGCAGTGACGATCCCTCTTTCCGAACAGCAGCGCTCCCGTTCCCCGCTGGTCTGAGCGCGATTGCGGGGACCATCCCTCGCCCCGCCCGCCACGCCCACCCCCGTGCCCACCCTCCGCAGTTTGAGATGTGATTGACAGTGTGATGTGAGTAACGCTGATGGTGACAGTGGCCTTATAAAAGAGCGGAGGACAGGACGGAGGCAGGTCTGGAGTCCCTAAATGGGATTCCTCACTGGAGTATGCTGTATTGAAACAAATGAGCCATACAATACAGATGCGTTTAGATGAAAGAAAGGACTTTGACGGCACTATTTTGGATTTTAATGGTTCAAGAAAAACTATAGACTTAAAGGGCCCATATTACTCTATTTTCTGATCTATGTTATAATGTTGTTTCCTCAGCACAAAGAGACCTAATGTAGCTGTTAACTCAAACTACTGCTATATGACAGGACCAAGGTGGAACTGAGCATTTTGAGCTTTGGAGATGTAGACATACTAATAATAAATAATAATAAATAATAAATAATGAGGTAACACAATTGTAACATGGCTTAAAGCTCACAAGAATCCACTTTGTGTAATATATAGAACCTTTAAAATGAGCTCAGTCACATTTCAGTCTTGTATTCAACACTAGTTTGATGCGAATGTTAAGGGAATGTTAAAATGAAAATTCAAATGCATTGCAACGTTTCTAAATATATTCTTCTTTTCATGTTTTCATGATAATTTGCACATTTACACACACAGTTTCTGTTCTCTTGTACCTGATCTTCAAAACTTGAAAAACAGAAGATTTAAAAACACTTTGCAGTGCTCCAGAGTTCTTCCTCTCTTACCTAATGCAGTCAGTTTAGAAGCATTTCTCCACAACTCTCAGAGGCCAGAGCGGATTTTTGCAATCAGGGTAAAGCTAAAAACAACTAGCATCCTAACAAGCACTTCCTGAATATCGGACAATAGACACATCAGTTCATCTTTATTCCGGACTCATGGTCCATTTTTAAACACAAACAAGGACAGTGACGATACAAAACAAACATTTATATTTTTAAAAGAGCCAGACCAGTGTCTCCACATACTGGACTGATATCGTGTTGCACTGAATCTCATATTTGTGAGTGACTTTATTATTTCATTGTCTGATTTGTTCAGTCTGCAGATAAAACTGTACATTAAAGTTCTTAGTAGAGCCTGCAGACTGTTCACTCTGCAGTAACAAACATCTCCGTTGCACTCGTCCATCGTGGCCTCCTCAAAACCACCTGCAAAGTGTCATTGTGGCACCTGTAGCCTTTGCAAACTGGCTTTTTTGTAATTAACTGTGTACAACGGTGTGCAATATGATTTAAGCAATAACAACTTTACATCATTCGTATAAGAGCCAAACTTATGCATAAGAGTGTTTGCCTGAGCGTAGAGCGTCCTACACTATACATATCATCATCTATACAGAGCGTCTTCTACTGTCTGTACACATTATCATCATCTGCCATGTCCACACTGATGATGTGCCCAAGATATTTCATTTTTGTTGTAACAGAAACACAACATTTGACAGGCAAAAGTCTGGATATCTCATATTCTGCTATGAATATGCTTAATTAGATGAAGATATCACACGGACAATTCAGCTGTACTGAGGGAAAAAACACATGGGAAAAAACTTGAATATTTGTACAATTTTGACTTGCTGTTTTTTGGCTGTAAACTGTAAAGTACAATCACTTCCTCATGGATATCCGAGCCGCCTCTATTTCCTGAGGAGGCTGAGGTCCTTTGACATCTGCAGGACAATGCTCAGGATGTTCTACGAGTCTATGGTGGCCAGTGCCATCATGTACGCTGTAGTCTGCTGGGGCAGCAGTCTGCGCGTGAGGGACACTAATAGACTCGAGAAGATCATTAGGAAGGCTGGACATGTTGTGGGGGAGGAGCTGGACTCTCTGGCGGTGGTGTTGGACAGGAGAATACTGGACAAAATCTGGACTTTTCTGGACTCTCCCTCCCACCCCCTCCACAAGGTGCTGGCCAATCAGAGGAGCTCTTTCAGCCATAGACTGCGGCTGCCGCGCTGCTCCACTGAGGGACACAGGAAATCTTTCCTGCCTGTCGCCATCAAACTGTTGAACGCTGCACTTTAACTCACAAACTACTCAATCCTTTCATCCTATTCCCTGCTCACACATGTATATAGTCATAAATATGTCACTGATGTAAATAGTTTCCCAGAGAGAGCTATTTTATCTTTTATCTTATTGTATTCAGCTTATTTTGTAACTTGTTCGATGTACATGCTCTTGGTCGGTTGCATCTGTAACAAAGAAAATTTCCCCTCGGGGATGAATAAAAGTAATTCTGATTCTGATTCTGATATCAGCAGCAGTGATGGAAGAAGTACTCAATTTTGTTACTTAAATAAAAGTACAGATACTGGAGCAAAAAAAATACTCAGCTGAAACAAGAATAAAAAGCACCTACACTTTTCAGTCCAGTAAAAAAATGTTGTGCAGTAGTGAATTAAAAGTAAAAAGAATCCACTTGAAAATGGACTTGAGTAAAGTACAGATACCGAACATTTTTAATTAAGTACAGAGCTTTACCCCTAAGCTCTTGGTACATTCCACCGCTGATCCTATGTAATACTACCTGGAATATAGCCACACAATTCTCACATTTAAGTTTGCAGATCTTAGCCGTTCTCAAAGTAAAATCGATTGAATTGTAGTCCGTGGTATTTAGACATTCTGTTCTTTGTCCTTTTTGCGCTCTCCCTCTCTGTGGCTCAGACCAGGGGCCCCTCTCTCTCTCTGATCAGGGGCAGGGGCGAGCGGGACCATTTGGTGTCACAAATTGAATCCCTGGACGTCTGTAAAACTGCTGCAACGTGTCGCAAAGTGAAAATGAACAACGTGCGTGTGTTTTTGTCCTGGCTGAGAGAAGCCGAGATGGAGATGGAGGTTCGCAATTTCAAGTGAAAAACTCCTGTTGCAATGTCAAATGAACCGTCACAAAAGTATTTCAACATGGCGCTTTTACGCAGTGTAATGAATCACCGAACATGCAGTAGTGGAAGGTATAAAAGTACAACATGTAAGCAACTCTACATGTTAAAAGTCATGCTATTTGATATTCCAGTCACATGCCCGTCGTGCACTGTTTCTGTACTGTTCTAAGGTTGTAAAATCATGTGGAAGGGCATCTGGTGTAATTGTGGAGATGGTATATTGGGATGGAATGTATAAAAAATGCACATTTACACATTTAGTTTTGAGAACAGAAAATGGCTGAAAGTCGTTTAGACACGGTACCAGATTTGAAAAATGAAAAACAAAACTAGTTATTTTTAAACAGTTTGCAGTGATCCAAATGTATCCCTCACTTTTCTTGTAATGTATTGATACTTTGGAGCTCATGTCATTTAGATTCTAAGGGAATGTGATGCTAAATGAAGGCTCTGCTCTGTCTGAAACTCTGCGACTCAAGTTAGACTTTAATCTGAGCTTCGTTTTAACACAGTCTGACCAAAAAGAACGGACTTGGCTGGAACCAAAACAAGTGAGATGATTTGTGCTCTGAAACAAGTCTCTCTCAAAGCGTGTTAGCATTAGCCAACAGTTTTTCAGTCACTCCTAAAAAGACCAAGAAGCATCATGTTGATCAGACCTGAACATTTGGGGTTTTTTTTACATCCATTTTGTATTTTTCAAAACAATCTTAACTTTTTTGGCCGTGTGTATTCCTTCATAAACAGGCAAACGGAACACCCCCTGCGTGATGTTACTGGAAAATATCATACGCAATTTTCTCAACTTTCAGAGGCCAGACAGCACTAGCCTCAAAGAACTGCTTTTACAATATATCTGTACTTTTCTGTTTTATTTTAGTTTTTTATCTTTACTCTATTTCCTGAAAGAAATGCAGTATAGTCCCTTTAAATGTGATGGGGACATGGAAGGTGCAGGGGCCCTTAGTTCATGTGAAAAGTGACATTGTTGCACTTGTGTTTTATCCATTAAAAACAATATATAATTAATATTTAGCATTTATTCATTTGAGAGTATGTGAAAATGCTATAGTTGCAAAAGTATTTTTAGACCGAATTTCAAATCAAATCAAATAATAGCTTAAATAAAGATGCCACACAAAAGATGGACCTTTAAAAATATTTGAAGTGACAGGCATACAGATCGGTGTAATATTATTTTCCATGTACGCTTGAAGTACCATTCGACTGATGACTCATTCCTTAATACAATAATACAACCTTGTGTGGCCCACTCACACCATTAAAATGAACCTCCATCGATTTAAACCAAAACGGCTTTTTGTCTGCGCTCCTCTTTACCTCCTCCACTGCCCACGCAAACACAAACAGGATTTACATGTCTTATGAGGACATTGCATTGACTTGGATTCATTTCCTGGAGACTGATCCTAACCTCAAAAGGCCTGTATTATGCAATTTTATGATCCATGGGTTTTTTTTTTTCCCAGGGCTGATGCAGATACAGATTGTTTATAACTTGGAGAAACTGATGGCCAGTGAGCTCTGGCTGATATGATTGGGCAGATTTTGATTATTTTCCTCATTTAAATTGACTACGGACTCACCCACATCCCCTTTTTTGTCACAAACGTAAAGGAGAGCAGTGTAGTCGGTCTGTTTCGCAGTTATTTCTTTGCACTAAAGTGTTCAAATAAACCTTTTTGTATATCTTCTCGACATCATATCGACCAAAACAAAATATCCACCTATACTGGACATTAAAGGCAGATACCCGATACACTAAAAAGTCAAAATATTGTCCTGATATACGACAACGATCCATCCATACACCTTCACTTGAATAGTTTTTCACAAGGTGGAGCAGAGCATTTTGAGCTTTGGAGGTATAGACAGCCCAATAATCATGTGAATGAAACAAAACACAACTCCAGGTATGTTTTTAATGAGGTAACACCATTCTAAAATGCCTTAAAGCTCACAGTTTTGCATAATATAGGATCTTTAACTAAAGTCAACTTGTCAGCTTGTCTAACCTTAATCTACACCGTAACCTCATAGTCAAATAATGTTCTAATTTTAATATCTACATTATGGGGACCTGAGTTTTGTCCTCATAATGCATTCAGCTCCGCAGGACGTCAGTGTGTACACAGATTTTAGTCCTCATAATGTCCTAAATACCCAGTCAAACACACACGCACACATCCTGGTCTGCTGCCAACACCGCCGCAGTGTTAAACAGCAAATATGCATCGTTAGTCAAAGCACTATTTTGTCATGCAGCAACACCGGAGAAAAGACAAGCCTTAATGTCTGAGTGATGGCTTTCATTTGTGTGTTACCAGGTGGTCAAGTTCACACAGCGATTCGCTTTTTATAGGACGCAAAGGTTTTCACATGCTGCCAGAGAGGCCACTGAAAATAACGTGGGTGCGTGTGGGTGCTAAATGCAAAGCCAAGGAACGTGAGAGGAAATTGTCAGTATGTTATTGTCAGTATGTTATTGTCAGTATGTTATTGTCAGTATGCTATCAAGTCTGAAAAATGGCCACTTCATAATGATCGAGTTTAAGAGTCCTATATCACTCAAAACTGACTCTTGTGAGCTTTTAGTCATGTTCTAATGCTTAACCTTATTATTAACCTGCCTACATCTCCAAAGCTCAAAATGCTCTGTTCCACCTTGTGATATATTGGCAGTTTTCAAGTTAACAGCTCCTTTTACCTTTAGTTCAGTAGAAATAGCCCGTTTCAGGGAGAGTGTTTTTCTATTTGAGAAGAACTCGGTGTAAAAATGCACGGTTTGTGTGTTAAACATGTGTGAATGAAACAAAATACAACTCCAGGTATGTTTGTGATGAGGAAACAACATTATAATATAGGTAGTGTTAAAAATACAGTCCTAAGTCCTGATATAGTCCATATAAAAGAGCTGGAAGTGGAAAACACAAAATTTTCAACCACCAAAAATAATGTAAGTCAAAGTAATATAACATAAAACATTTACATTGCACTAGTATTGTCAAAATTTTCAGATGCCAAGTCAATTTTTATAAGGATACGGCACTAAACAATGATTTGGATACCACAATGACAATAAAAAACATTATTTTCTGATAAGAAAATGTCATTTAAAGGACACATCTGGTCACTAGTCAAACATTTATTATTCCATCCATCCATCCATCATCTCCCGCTTAATCCAGCTGGGTCGCGGGGGCAGCGTGCTGCCCAATACTCATAGCACCTGACCCCCCCATTTATTATTATTTAACCTTATTTGAAGACATGTTGCCAAACTATTCAATATCATTGTAGTTTTTGTTTTTTTTAACCCATATTGCAGAGATTATGATTCAAGCTTGTTTAGTAACAGATTTGTTCCGCATATTTACACCGTCTCCCTCGCGTCTGAGACAAACTGGGAAATTCTTTATACTTTTATGTCGGCGTTTGAGCCCTAACAGTTGTGAAATGTTATTGCGCTTTTCAACATGCCGTTAGCATCTCAGGAAAAAAATAAAAAACAAAGTAAACAAAAAAAATAAATAAAACCAAGCCAAAAACGTATTAGCTCTT
Organism: Odontamblyopus lacepedii; assembly: GCA_034769755.1. Lineage (NCBI taxonomy): Eukaryota > Metazoa > Chordata > Actinopteri > Gobiiformes > Gobiidae > Odontamblyopus > Odontamblyopus lacepedii. The sequence continues at coordinate 39,621,213 of CM068353.1, read as the reverse complement.
GTTCTTTGGGGAAATGGCAGACAAACATTTGGTAGCAGTGTTCACTTATTGCTAAAATCAAACATACTTTAATTTATCACAAGACTCAAGTGACACTGAAAAGCCATCTGGAGCACAGCAAAGATGATTCATAGAACAGCAAGGCACACGAGCAAGAAAACCTTATGTCTTTGGTGATTTATTCAATAACGTAGTATAATTGCTTAAAGGAAGATGGCCCATATTGCGTTTTGTTATATTCACACATCTTTAACTCACAAACCGTGAATAGTTAGGCTTCTCTCAAACAGAAAACACTCATGAGGAATCCTCTGTTATTAGTCTGTCTACATTTCCAAAGCTCAAAATGCTCTGTTCCACCTTGTGATGTCATTGTAGTACTAGTTAATAAGTTAATAACTCGCGTTTACCCTTTGTTTAGTAGAGATTGCCAATCCCAGGTCTGAAATCATCCAAATGATTCTAGTGAAGGTGTGTGGAGTTTAAAAACACAGTGGAGCCCTTCCTGTATAACCACATGACATCACAAGGTGGAGCAGGGTGTTTTCTGGCCAATCAGAGGAGCTCTTTCAGCCATAGACTGCGGCTGCCGCGCTGCTCCACTGAGAGACACAGGAAATCTTTCCTGCCTGTCGCCATCAAACTGTTGAACGCTGCACTTTAACTCACAAACTACTCAATCCTTTTCATCCTATTCCCTGCTCACACATGTATATAGTCATAAATAGGTCAATGATGTAAATAATTTCCCAGAGAGAGCTATTTTATCTTTTATCTTATTGTATTTAGCTTATTTTGTAACTTGTTTGATGTACATGCTCTTGGTCGGTTGCATCTGTAACAAAGAAAATTTCCCCTCGGGAATCTGATTCTGATTTTCTGTTTGGGCGAGAACTCAGCGTAAATATGCAGAGTTTGTGTATTAAACATGTGTGAATGAAACCAAACACAACTCAACTCAACATTATAACAGATCAGAAACTAACGTAATAGGGGAACTTTATTTGATTTATTGCATTTTATTGGAATGCCCATCGAGATGCTGATGCTTTAAGTTGTTTTAGCTGAATAGTGCGATTTAAAATGTAAAGTATAACCATGGGTGCCATAGATTATAACTGTAGCAGACTCTAGCGCAATATATCTTGTTTAATGCTGCTGCTGCCTCATTAGGAAGCATTTCAGCAAGAATACCTGTGCAAATCTATGTATTATTTATTATTTAGCACCAAGCATGTGGCTACATCATTCTGTACTTTCCTTTTTTACGCCGCTGGCTCTGCACTGCTGGAGGTCCCCGTGTGTTTCTCGAACCTGGATTACTTCCTGGTATTTGGCAGCTCCCATCTGCGTATAGAGACATCTCATAAGACACGCAGGGGACGCATAAGACATCTGGAGCTCCAGTACCTGCTCCAGATGTTAACGTCGCTACGCATTTAGCCAGCGCCCGTCATTAGCGTGTGAAATTAGCATGTAGCGGCTGCATAAAGCTTTGATGGTGCCTGCCTCGCCGTGTCACCGCGCTCCCAGCCTTCAGCGACTGTTCAAAGGCCATTATCAAGCAGTGACAGTAAAGGAGCAGCACGTCGAGGGCGCAGATATGACTGAAAGTGTGAAATGTAACCTGTAAAATGGAAATGCTTCTCAAACTGTGGGCCAAGGGTAATGAGGTAGAGCACTATAGCAAATCTGGATGAACTTAGAAAGAACTTAGTTGGGTTTGGCACGTACATGTTTTTGTTTACATGTTTTGCTCTGAATGGAAAGGCCCCACAATACATTTCGGACCTACATCCCCATTATTCTTTGGTTTTTAACACCGCATGAGTCCTTTGTGTCTTTTATTATTTGTTATTTACTTTTATTTATACTTTAACTTATTCTATGGTTTTGCTCTTATCTTATTTTAATGGTTTTATTGTTTTAGGACTAGTATGATTTAATCTGAGCGTATATTTTTTGCTCTTATCTTATGCTTTTATTGTTTTAAGATTAGTATCATCAAATCTGAGCCTTTATTTTTATTTTATTATTGTTCTTACTCTCTGTATTTACACTCTTACACTCTGTATTTGTGCAGCACTTCGGAAACTGTTTGTTTATGAAATATGCTATATAAATAAAGTAGATTGGATTGGATTGTGTGTGAGTGAGTGAGTGAGTGTGTGGCATTAATGAGTTTGTTGACCTTCTCTGCAAATTCTCTCAGAAAATGCAAGCAACAAGTCATTTTGGAGAGAGCCAATAGTGGGGCAGCAGCAGCTCATTTGGTTATTTGCTCATTTGGAGTGTTTGTCCAGTGATCCCAAAGCTGCTGGTTCGATTCCCACTCTTGACATAAACGTCACTCCACCCATCACCCATAGATTAACCCTTGAAGACCTACGTTATCGTATACGGTAACGAGGAATATGTTTTATATAACCGCACATAACTTTCTAACCGTAAAAGGTAGAAACTTACTTTTTTTTCCCTCTGAAAGTGCAGACATAGAGTTTTCCGTACATATCTGCCTCATTATCCTGCGTCACACTCACGCTGTGTGATGACGTGCGCAAAACGAGTGTCCAATAGGAACTTTGTTTTCAGCCAAATTTTTGCGCTCCGTCCATTTTGATCGACCCAAACTTTTCCAAAGAGTAAAGTGAGTCAAGCTGGTCGACTCCTCTCGACTGTGTTTGCTTTTAGCGATTGAAAAAGACGCTGTAAGTGGAGTTAATTCTCACATACGAGTACATGGCAAATTACCCATCTTGGTGTGCGTAACTGCGCATCCCTTTCTATTTTTATTTGAAATGTTTATTTCACTCAAAATGAACAAATACAAATGTAATAAACAAATGTAATAAAGTGATGTGGCTCTGTTCTATGCTCTGGCCCTGGACCTGACAGGAGCTGTTTCCAGGACTGGACCAGAAAAGTCAGATTACCCTTTTTTTTGTTTTTAGGGCAATAAGGATATTTTAATTTACTTACAGACTTGATATTTTGCATTTTTTGTAGCTAAGGCTTTAAAAAAGTTGTTTATACATGTTTGCTGTGTGTTTTGTATAAAAGAGTGTGAATTTTATTTTCAGTTTTTTTTCTGAAAATATTTCTATTCCTGGCCCTATAGCTTTTATTACAGCCTCATGACACAACTACAGCAGCAGATTGTGAAATAACAGGTTGGACTGAACAAAAGGAGGTAGAACATTTCATTATAGGGTAAAATGGGCAATTTTAAAAGCAAAATGAAGAAAAAAATCCAGGCGAGGAGAAATGTACTAAAATTGCCCTTAGGTCTTCAGGGGTTAAATGCTGTTGTTGTGTCTTTGGGCAAGACATTTAACTGAAATCAGCTGGAAAGTCCCCCTGGCTGGAAGATCCCCACGCTAGTAAGTCCCCCTGAATTGTAGTTAGTTATATATAAATTAAAAACATTTAAAATACGATTTTATAGTAAACATCTGCAAGCAAATGAGGATTATACTGATAGTACATACTGAAAAAAAAAGTTTGCCGCTTCGGGAAGATTGGTAAAATGACATAAACAAGGCCTGGCATTTGGTCTCGCTACATTAACATTTCATTTTATTATGACATAGCCGATTAAAACCCACCAAGAACGTACCCCCTTTCCCGGGCACAGCAGTTCCCCGTGTGCTGCCCAAGAGAAGGGGGCACCTGGAGGGAGGAAGGGGACGTTCCCGCCGAGACAATGGGATGCTCTGGGACTTTCAAGCCAGGGGGACGCTCGAGCCGGTTTTCCATTTAGCCAATTTCATTCCCAGTGAACGGGTGAGTGGTTCCTTGATATAAAGCGCTTTGAGTGCCTTGAAAGTTAGTTAGTTTATTAGTTTACTAAATGGGGCCACTAAAGCATAGTTTTACATTTATGAATGTGGAAGTGTGTGGCTGGGACATGTGTGGGTGTGAGGTTGTTAGGCACTTTTATGTACTGTACATAGTGTCTGTATATTTGTATCTTTTTACTATTTTACCATTTTATTGCCTTTGCACTGAACGAGGAATGCACTTAATTTAATTGTATTTGGTACAATGAAAAATAAAGCTATTCTATTCTATTCTAAAGTGGAAAAGCGTTATATAAAAATGGCACCATTTACACAGTAGGTTATGATTTTTTGCAGTTGTTCTTGTTATGCTATTGTAGATTAAGATTACACATTTCTTTGAGTTTTTAAATGATTGGAAACAAAAAGGAGGTGTTGGTGGGAGTAGTGGTAGTAGTAGTATTGGTAGTTGTGGTAGTGGTGGTGGTGGTAGTGCAGAAATGATGCATGAATTGAGTTGCATTTGTGTTAGTTGCACTTTTCTCTGGTAATCTTGTCATGAAAGCGAATGATAGATGGTCTGCTACACTGGCCGCCTCATTAGTATTACGAGAGTCTTCTTGTTGGACACTGCAGACACTGGGGTCTAATTAATTCTCCCAGTCAGCAGTGAGTGAGTCCAGGGGGCACCGTGGACCTTATAAAAGAGGGGACTGTATCACTGCTCCCATCCCTCCCAAGGCCCATGTAAACTGAGAAGAAATAGCACCAAAGAGGGCCTGTCTGGAAGAGTGGAGCACCTATAGCTTTTCCTTCTACTGCAGTGCAAAAAATACAAACCTTAAGTTGAAATGACTATAGCTGAATTACTCTATTTTTTATCTGTCATAATGCTGTTCCCTCATCACAAACATACTTGGAGTTGTGTTTTGTTTCTTTCCTTTCATACACAAATCCTGCATATTTAGGCTGAGCTCTTCTCTCAAACAAAAAACAATCCACACCCTAGAATTGCCCGTCTCTAAACAAAAAGTAAAAGGTACAGCTGTTAATTTGAAAACTACTACTTTATGACATTGTAAGGTGGAACAGAGCATTTTGAGCTTTGGAGATGTAGACAAACTAATAATAAAGGGTAACTCAAATATGTGTGCATGAAACGAACACAACTCCAGGTATGTTTTTGAGGAGGTAACAGCATTAGAACATGTTTTAAAGCTCACAAGAGTCAATTTTGCATAATATGGGATCGCTAGCGCTGCAGATTGGCATTTCTCCCCAGGGTAAGTATCTTAGCACCAGTGAGGAATGCAGGGAAAAGTGGTATGTATCATTAAAGGTGTTATAAATGTTTAATTTATTTTTATTTTATGTAGTTATTTTATTGGATTGCCCCTTGAGATGTGCGATTTTGTTTTCGAGGGGGTCCAAAAAACACAAAACATTAACACAATACATTGCAAAACACACGCATCCTCTCAACTCCTGCAGCAGTGTCTGATTTATTAACAAAAGAAAGCGTATACATTACATAACCGTGATATAAACAACTGGAAACATAATAATAGAACAAACTGAAAAATAAAATGACAAAGTAAAAACACGAACAAGGAGTCTGGAGATCTGAAAACAAAGATGATTTAAATGAATGGAAAGATGTTAACGTTCTTAAGCGTGTAGATGATCTATCCCAATCTGAAGGGGCTTTGTACTGAAAGGATCTGCAACTTTTTTGTAGATTCGGGGAACAGAAAAAGTGAGATAGTTGGTGCTTCTAAGTAAATATGATGATCTTAAAATACTGACTAAATACTCATGTAGATAATGGGGACAGGTAAAGTAAATACTGACGTCTATTATATGGTTGTAGCCAGTTGAATTTTTCAGATAAAATACAGTGATGGATTTGGTTTGGACACTGAAGAATGAATCTACAGTTAAAGAGAACATTCAGTGGTTTGGGATGTATATCATGTGTATTTTCATAAACTGTATCAGTCATTGTCATAAATCAATTAAAAGTATGTAGTGCTGAGTACTTTTACCTACCTTTTTTTCCTCATAGCTGTTAATGTTTGCTAAGATATTATGCACCCAGTGATTATGACGAGTGTTTCTCAAGTGTAAGATCACATAATGGCCTATGGGACTTGATTAGTGTTAGATTTTGACTCACCGCTTGGCTGCAGCGCTGTGGAGGTGTGGGAGTAGGAGGTAGAGGGCACTTTGAGAACATTAGCAAAAGAGGGAGAAATGTACCAATGATATGAACATATTGGCTAATTATAACACTATTAAAAGACTAAACTGAGAACATAATTACATTTTCTTAATTTTATTGAATTGGCCGTCTAAATTGGTGGAGTGACCTGTTAAATTATGCTTCTGATTTCATCCGTTGCAGTTAGAGTACATTCATATGCTAAAGGAGAAGATCTAAAGGCTGAAAAGTCTGAATGCTCTGCTGCTCTGGTACGACTTTGTGGTTCAAGCATTTCCCTCTAACCCAAAGGTCAACGGTTCAAATTTGGGTTTCGACCAGTGTATACTATTGTCGCTGTGTCCTTGGGCAAGCCACTTCACCCGCCTTGTCTATACTAGAAAGTGGTGTCTTTGTGAACGATTGCATTGGCGAGGCAGTGATGCAGATTGGCAGTTTTTGTCTGTTTCCCTCAAGACAGCTGTGGCTACAGAAGTAACAAGAGCGCCTCCAGCGGGGCAAAATACGCCCGTACTTTGAATTATTGTATATAGAATTAAGTTAGAAATCTGGGAAATCTGGCTCTTGCAGTAGGAGTATGAGTATGACATCATCACATTCTAGAATCGGAATTCCACCAATCAGATTGCAGCAACAGAACTTAAAGACACTACAAAGCTTTGAAGTGTCCACAGACGGATGGACGGACGGACGGACGGACGGACAGCGCCATACCATAATACGTCCCGTCTTATTACAACGGGCGTATAAAAATAATAAAAATATCTTCAATTATAGAGCACTTTCTTAACAGCTGTAAAGTGCTTCATGTACAGATAAAAACTCACCACCACAGGAATAATCAATAGTAACAAAGTAAATACTGAGCAGTGGGTGTGTATAGGGGAGCATATAGTTTAGCAATACATTTTATTCAAACATGCATCATTACATACATAGATACAACTTTGAGTGGCTGAAAAGTCTGTCTTATATAACCTTTCATCACGACACCTTTAAGTCCTTTGTGAGACTTGCATTCATAGAGCATATATGTGATTGAAAGTATGACTAAAATACAACTACCATACTGTGTCTAAATGCTCCGTGGTTAATAGTGTTCAGCACAGTACCGCTTTATTGCTCTGTTTTTCCACATTGATCCATGCTGAGCTGCCGTATCACCTGCAGCTTTGCTCTTTGCCCTTCCTCTTCCGTTTGGTCACTGTCCAGCCCCTGAGATGTCCATATCCTAGTCGTATCTCTGCACATTTGGCCAAATGCCAGGCCAAGTCTTTGTGCCAGTGCTACCAGGTGCAGTGTCCCAGGGAGAAGGGCTGAAGTCAGGTTTGGGTCCTGGGGCAGATGGCCTTTCCATGGGGCCACATCACTCAAACCTCCCCCTGTGCCCAATGTTCCAGGAACAACCACTGGCCAGCACCGAAACGAGTGTGAGGCTGCACAAGCTGGATTACTTACAAGGCAGAAGTGGCTCTGAAAAGAAATACAAAGAACTTCAAATTACAAAATAAATGGCACGAACAGAGAGCTAGGTACCACCAAGTAGAGCTTGTATTAAAGGTCTTGTATAACACTACTTTCTGATGTATGTGCCTGCAGTCGTGCTTTTTTTATGCACACATGCTCTATACATCTTCACTACCACTTCATGACATCACAAGGTGGAACAGAGCATTTTAAGCTTTAGAGATGTAGACTAATAATAAAGTGTTACTCAAACGTGTGAATGAACAAACATACAACTCAGATATGGTTTTGATTAGGTAACAACATTATAAAATGGCTCACAAAGCTCACAAGATAATTTTGTGTAATACAGGACCTTTAAAGATCCACTAAGCAACTTTTCTGGTGGACCTTACACTTGTTTGTCTCCATAAAGATTGTATTGACTTACCTGGATAGTGCCACAGTATGTCATTAAACTGTTATTATGCATTCATTCAGTTGGAGGTGTTTTCCCTGTATACTGCACACATATGCGTCCCCATGCACTCCTCCCATGTGTTAGAGCGTAGTTAACCCCATCTGTCTTTGTGGAGCAGACACATTTGGGTGCGATCAATATGAGCGGAATAGAAATTTCGCCGGACATCTGAGCACATTGTAACTGCTGATGGTTTTACAGCGCATATTCATTCTGTCCAAGTCCCCAAATTAAATGACTGCAATTCCACACACGCTACAGCCAGTCAACGAAGATTGAAATTCACAGTTGTCAATAGACTCTGGGCAAGCCATAGGATCAAGGGATGGGCATTCGATTAAATTTTCTTAATCGATCGTCGGGAAAATTGACGATTGATCATTAACATTTTATATTCAAATTGCTATTATTACTATCACTAATCTGCATAAATAAACGCAACTTTACAACATATAAACCATAATCACTATAGAGCCACATCAGCCGTTTGAGATTAGAATGTGTTTAATGCAGCTTTGGCACATTAGTTTACGTCTTACAGACACGAAGCTTAAAACCGCTTGGCTCATTTGCATAAACGGTACATGCGAAACAGGGATACTCAAAAAAAAAAAAAAAAAACACTCACTAACACTAACCGGGATACTGATGTGCAGGTAAACACACTCTTTGGGGGATATAGTGATCTCCAAGGAGCCAGAGCCGAGACATGGGACTGTGTGGCCACAACTCCAGTGTTTGTGGTGTTTGACGCAGACTCGACTCCTTACGCTACGCTACGCACAGCAGCCTACATTCGGTTTGTCCATTAAAAAGAACGCGATCGACGAAATTTTTAATGATCAATTATTGATTAGTCGACTAATCACGCCCATCCCTAATAGGATCTAATATTATATATTTCTCCCAAATCGTTCAGGCCTGATTTAGTTATTTAACATTGCTAATACTTTTGGAATTGACAGAGACTTAGATTAGATTATGATTAATCTTGCAATGGCTGCATGATTAATCGTAACCAAATTGAACTTGCAATTTGAATAGGCTGAAATGTTTATAAGTACCATAACTTCTTACATAAACAACAAAATAGCCTCTTATTCTGCCTAAAAACTACTAACCCTGTCATTTAGAGCTGTCCAAACATGTTGTGAATCTTATATTACCTTGATAGTTCATATACCTTTAGCAGTCTTTCTGTCACTTCTTCTGGCAGTGTTTAAAATGTGAAATATATAACTACTGTATATTATTAAACCGTTAATCACCAAAAGGGTCAGTTAATGGTTGGAATGACACACACTGCGGTATCCAGCCACTCATAATACCCCTCCCCCTCCCTTTGCCCCCACTGGTCCAACCAAGGTCGAAAGTACTGGCATCATCAAGCAAATCTGACCACTGATTTCTCATAAGGAACTTCCTCCAGTCCAAATGTGATTTTATCTTATAGCAAGATTGTGAGCCGTGATAGAAACTTAAATAGGCTGCACTACGTAAACAAGAGATGGGGATGGTGCTGAGAAGTGTTCAAAGTCATGCACTGCTCCAATCTTAATGTCTCTTTAAAAAAAAACACACCAAAAAACCCCAATAATGAATCTGATGAGGTATAACTAATGATTCAAGAACAATGTTGCTCTACATTTTCAAATATAGAGTCTCAAAACGATCTATACACAAGTTTTTATTAAACAATATGCCAAAAATTAACATTGCACAAATTTAAAGGTGCTTATGTAACTTTTCTGGAGTTTTGCCTGCTGTCTGCTTGTTTTCAGGGAAACGTTGCCTTGAAAATTAAATACTATGACATTAAACTCGTCAATCGTCATGGAAACACCAGGTCAAGTTGCAGGTCACATCTGTGCAGCGATAACCCTGCTCTAGTCTTTCTTATTATTATTACAAAATCATCGCCAGTGCAAACAGTCTGTACTCCAAAGGGTTCAGACACAGATTCATGACTGGGCTCTCTGTCAAGCTGAAGCTCTTTAGTTTAGCCTTTGTCTGATCTACTCTCATTATAAGAGGGAACATGCTGTATATATCCAGAGTTCAAATCCTGCATAATTTTTTGAGGCGGTAAATATAGGAATCGGTATAGCTGGAGTTTGGAAAGATCATCTGACAGAACGTATATTTGTTGGGTCTTCCAATCAATGTCAAAGCTCCAGAATATATAGTTGTGCTCATAAGTTTACATACCCTGGCAGAATTGATGATTTCTTGGTCCAGAAGCTGCACATGGGACATACTTGGATATTCCAACATGATAATGATCCAAAACACAAAGGCAAGTGGAGCTGTCACTGGCTCCAGCAGAATAAAGTGAAGGTTCTGGAGTGGACGTCTCTTCTGACCTCAGTATCACTGAGCCTCTGGGCAGATTCAAGCTGCAGTTCATAGAGTTCAAGAGTCCAAGAATTTACAGGAACCTGAGCCTTTTGCCAAGAAGAATGAGCAGCTTTACCATCAGAGAAAATAACACACCCACAACTATCACAAAAGACTCCAAACTGTCACTGGGTCATTTGTGTAGTTTCTGTTTCATTATGATTTAAAAAGAGTTTGATAATAAACGGCTTCACCCAAACACTAACCATGAGTAAAAGTTTTTGTGTTCTCATTCATATTCTCTGAAAGATGGCCAAGAAATCAGTCAAATTCTGTCAGGTTATGTAAACTTATGAGCACAACTGTATCACAGAAATGAGACTCGGGCATGTAGAATTTTGTATTTCCTGTTAACGTCGTAATTTTTTTAATATATATTTGTGAGTTTGCAGTACAAACTGGCCCAGATTCTTCCCAAAATTTTTTATATGACTGAAAATAAGTGGGCTACAGCTTTTCCATCAAATTTCACACACCCTGGAGCTTCACAGTTCCCTTTTATCAGAAAGTGGACAAAAAAATAAAAATGAAGAATTCAGAGGGCCTCAGACTTTTACGAGGTTAAGACCACCCGTAATTTAATAAATGCAAGATGTTTAATGCTACACTTGGGAACATTCCAGGCAAATAATTAACATCTCCATGGAATCACATATGTCCTGTGTAACTTTTCTGGTGTGGTTAAGTTAAATTAAAGATTCCCATTCATTAGTTGGCTGAATTGTAGCGTTACTTCTACAAATGCTTAAAGGTGAACTATGTTACTGTTTGATTGAGGGTCCGTAACCTTCTTGTTTCTATGGAGATGTCCTTTGAATGTTCCACCATATGACATTAAACAACTCTTCCTTGCATTTATTCAATTCCAGGTGGTTTTAGTGCTCAAAAATATCTAGAAAAACAGGCATTCTGCACAGATCTGACCTGTAACTTGGTCTGGTTTGGTCTCCATGAAGATAGAAAGGTTTAATGCCGTACTGTGAAACATTCCAGACAAAGCAATAGCATCAATCAGAAAAAAAATCTGAAAAAAAGAAAAAAAAGTTGCACATTTCCTTATTTTTACAATTCTGAATTCAATACGCGTTTATAAATTGTTCTTAGAAAAGCCACTTCCAAGTCAATAGTGAAGCATTATATTTGCTAGATTATACGTAACACTATACGACAACTCTTATAATCAAGCCCTTTTTATATCCACTTTGTTGCTTCCGATTTTGCTCCTTGTGTCGAATCAACAATACATTATTCATTATCCGGGAATAGCATGCTAGCGGATATGCGAGTCTTAGCAAACTCTATAGCTCCGACATGGAACTTTGTCTCAGCGGTGGAGGAGAAATATAGACACTTGCTTTCTGTTTGCTTTCTGCTTTTTACATCTCCTTACTCTCCTCCTCCTCCTCCTCGTCCTCCTCACTCTTGCCTTTGTCAGATGTTTTGACTGAATCAGGTTAGGCGCACAAACACAAGTGCCACTGATGAAAATGACAACGTGCGGAGTTTTATATTTATTTATTTATTTCTCCACCCGTCTTTGGATAGCGAGATGCACAAAAGTTGCTCCCCGATCGACTACGGGAGGAGGAAGAGGGCTTATGTAACTCACAGCAGAAGAAGCAGGTGCGCACACAAGGAGCAGGTTTAAACAATGCACGATCTTAGACGGGTAAACGCTCCATTATTTATGTGTGTGGGTGTGGGGGTAGTACAAATATTTTAAAGTGGATTTTGTAACATTGATACTCTTAAATTATGCAATAAAGTGCATATTTTTGGGCCACTTATCTTTGTTTTATTTGTGTAACCCAAATATATTGAAAGCGAGTTATCAGAGGTCTAAAATCTGTGTACATTAAAGGCCAATAGGGGGCACAAGCACTCCAGGTGATGCAGGGGAGTGAAGTAGTATTACTTAGGCTAAAAACAATAGCTGATAATACACAAGTTGGGTAAAAAGTGAAATCTGAGCACTGAAGCAATCAGTGTCTATTGTATTTACATTATCAAAGCATTTAAAGTTCCTATATTTTGCAAAAGTTGACTCTTGTGAACTTTCATCCTAATGAAAATGTTATTACCTCATCAAAAGTGTACCTGGAGTTGTGTTTGTTTCATTCACACATGTTGTTAGTCTGTCTACATCTCCACTGCTCAAAAAGCTCTGTTCCACCTTGTGAAGCGGTAGTTAGATACTTTTTACCTTGAATTCAGTAGAAATTGGCAAATTCCAGGGCTGAAATCATCCAAATGATTCGAGTGAGTACTTCCTTTTTTATCATCACAAGTATTGCGTATAGACCGATATATCGGTTGGCCGATATTATCAGCCAGTATGGGAACTTGGAAACATATCGGTTATCGGCCTAAATTTTGCTGATATGGGCCGATATTCCACGTGGACATGTTTTACCTTGTTATAAAGCTTAGACTCTTTATATTCTGCCCATTTAATCCAATTTATAGACAGATAAATGTCCTAATATGTGGCGCTGCATCAATATTTATCTGCGGAGTCATTTGTCTGTGTCTGTGGCATCGTACAAACGCTCTTGTTGACACCAGCAGCTATAATAATAATAATGCATCAGTTTTATATAGCGCTTTTCTGGACACTCAAAGATGCTTTACAGAGCATTATTCATTCACTCCAGACCCGGTGGTGGTGTTACTATTGTAGCCACAGCTGCCCTGGGGCTGACTGACGGAAGCGAAGCTCCAATCTACACCATCGGCCCCTCCGACCACCACCAACACTCACACACACACCACTTTCATACTAGGCAATGTGGGTGATGTGTCTTGCCTAAGGACACAATGACAGTTTTTGTGACTGGCGCCCCCCTGTGGCACCTGGAATTCCCAGTGTCTCCATCCAAGTACTAACCAGGCCCGGCCCTGCTGACCTTCTGAGATCTGACGGGATCAGGCTTTGACAAGCCAGTAAGGCCATGATAGATCCATGTGCGCAACACTGAGATTATTTTCTTTTTACGGACGATCAGTTTGAGTCTGAATTAAAAGGACAGTTCTTAGTGCAGACTTGTGATCTGAGGAGCCTGTGTGAGCAGTAAGTGTTGAAACTGTGTTGGTTTTGAGGCTAGTTTTGGTTCTTTCTCATTGGTTAGCATTAGCTGCTGTAGCTCCCACACATAAACAGGCTATTTTCTATTAGCGACTGTAAAGTGACTATTGTGGCCGTATATATGTTATTGGACATGCACTGATATATAAATGAGCTGTGAATAGAGGTGTGAATTATTGGCATTTAGCACAGCATTAACCTGATAACACCCGCCTAATTTGGTCTGTGCACAACGGTAACACATACCCAAGTGCCAAAGCTTATTAAAAGAAAAACTTAGACCCCACATGCTTGTGTAATACATCATTTCTAAAGCTTAGACCTTCTAGTTTCTGTAGATATGTGAGTGCAGGCCAACTTACAGTACAGTACAGTACAGTTACAGTCTAAAAATTGAATTTTTTTGCCTCGGAAATTATTACAAAATAATTACAAAATAATAAAGGCTGTAACTTGGGCAGACTTTATCCTAGACATTGCTGGCTCACTACACTCACTGCTGAACTTGTTGGCAACAACTGTGTAAAATTTCAGACCTCTAGGCCTAAGGGTTTGGATGCTGTGACCCTTTTTGTAAAAATATGTCAATTCGGCACAAGTGTCCAAATATGTACCAGAGATGCGTCGCTCATCCATTCAGACAAACTCGGAATTTCAGGATTATTTCTCCACATGGAATTATTTTATGAAAAAAAACTGGATATTCTTTTTCTGTGGACTGTTACGGACTAATTGAGCACAGCTATTCCTGGACTGGACCCGTTTCAGACCGACAGAACCGGCTCAAAGGTAAGAAATACGCAAATATATTTTGAATATTTTCGGGAATTATAAATTATGGCTCTTTGGGCTCGCTGTGTGGCATAAAATGAATGATATGGTTGTTTTACTGAAGAATTAAGCTTTCAAACGATGTATAGCATGTCAATAGTGGAAAAATAAGTACGGTGAATATCTGGCTTGACTTTTGAATGTTGTGTAATCGCCCGCCGGCGGGCGGGTGGGTGGCAAGTGGTAGCAGTAGCAGTAGTAGTTTACTTAAAGTACTTTCTTTACTGGCTAGAATGTCATGCAAAAATGGGCCGACCTACTGTCTTTAAATATGATGTAAAGAGGCAGAATAACAATAAATGTCGCCTAAATAAACCCGACTGAAAATCCAATAGAGCCAAACCTAAGTTAAATAAACGATTGAATATTTACCGTGAATTTTTGCGTCACAAATATGTTGGCGATTACTGTATATCGGCTATCGGCAGCTCCAACTTCCTTTTTATGATATCATATCGGCCGCAACAAAATCCATATTGGTCGGGCCCTAATCACAAGGTGGAACAGAGTGTGTTTTCTGTGTGAGAGAAGAATTCAACCTAAATATGCAGGTTTTGTGTGTTAAACATGTGAAACAAAACACAACTCTGAGTATGTTTTTGATGGGGAAACAACATTATACCATAGATCTCCCTCTAAGATAGACTTTCCAACAGTATTATTGTAATAAGAGTACTTTAGAACGATTATATAGTAACACTGACTCCTTGTGGGAGAAAAAAATGTACCAGACACTGTGTTCTGTCTGCATTCAAACCCAGAAGAAAGAGCCGTGTGCATCGGTATAACACTTTGGGATAAGAACATTTTAGCTGTGTCACTTTGCTGCATATTAAAGTAACCTAAAACTGACTATGCAACTAAAAGTGAAGCATGTGTATACTCGTGAAATGAAAAATCACTTGTGCTCATTTGGATCTTATTGTTTTCAGACAGTGTTGAGATCATTTGCTCTGACTCCGTTTCTGATTTGTCATTCAAATAAATGCTGACACAATGAGAGCAGGTAGTCGTGACAATAAGAGATTAAATGTGTTTGTTGAAGATATTTCCAGCGGCTGTAGTTTCATGTTCCTTTTTCTTCCTGTTTTTAAATCTCGTCTCACGTGTGTCATCTGTCTTAAATCACATCATGTTCAGGCAGTGCTGACGTCAACGGTGAAATGCAGAAGTAGGTTACAAGAATTTGATGTTAAGCCAATTTGAAATCCTGCTTTTTTAAACACTACAAAACCCTGTCAGACTAAACCCTGTACGACTATACTCTCATGTCTTATACAGCATCAGAAGTGCTTCAAGATTCAAGATTCAAGATTATTTGTCATTTGCAGGTTCAACACAAGGTCAACAGTTTAATGAAACGCTTAGGATGAGAAGAACTGTTTGACTCGCTAATATTCAAGAAGTACTAGTAGCTGCAGTAAATCGTACTGTTAAAAAAGTCTTTTCAAATATAAGGGAAATAGTACAATATAGTAAAAATATAATAAATATATATCTATAAATACAGATATAATAAAAATGTAATAAAATATAATAACACATAAAGGTGCAGGTAGGATTAAATAAGTTATAGCTAGAGTATTTCACAGATGAGTTCCATATTGAACATAATGGTATTGCACTTTGTAACTTTTCTAGTGGAGATTCTGCTACCTGCTTGTCTCCATGGAGAATATTCCACACTATAGCATTAAACTTACCTAATCTCCGTGGAGACAAGCAGGTGACGCCATCAGGCCAAAGTAGATCAGATAATAATAATAATAATAATAAATTTTATTTATAATGCACTTTACATTTGATTCCAAATCTCAAAGTGCTACACAAGCTACAATAAAAAGAACATTAAAAACATCATAAAATGTTGTAAGCTTTTCTAAAAAGATAGGTTTTGAGTCCTTTTTTAAAAGCTTCTACCGTCTGTGGGGCCCTGAGGTGGTTAGGTAGAGCGTTCCACAGTCATGGAGCGGCGGCTTCAAAGGCTCGGTCCCCCATGGTCTTGAGGCGTGTCCTGGGCGGGAGCAGACGGTGCTGTTGGCCTGACCGGGTCCTGACTGAGGTATGTAGTGTGAGCAGGTCTGTGAGGTAGGTGGGGGCATCACCGTGGAGACAGTGGTGGGTGTGCAGGAGGATTTTGTATTCTATACGGAGGTGCACGGGGAGCCAGTGGAGGGTGTGGAGGATGGGGGTGATGTGCTCATGTTTCCGCACCCTCATCAGGACCCTGGCAGCGCTGTTTTGGACATACTGGAGCTTTTGGATGCTCCTGCCAGGGATCCCGATGAGGAGTGCGTTGCAGTAGTCCAACCAGATCTGTGGAGTCTTCTGTGAAATCGTTCCCATGGTAAGAAAGCCTGGATCATTGTATTGTAAAAAAAAAGTTTACACTAATCTCATAGCGTCAACAGTAGCTGATTCAGGACTGACCTATTGAAAAAAAATGACTTTTTCCATATAGTACAGTACATGGATGAGCAAGTTTAGAACTTATGTGTCTGATGTTGTGTCTCTGCTGTTCTTAATAATACATTGTGCAAAGTCATGTGGAGTCTTTGGCCTTTCTCTGGGACTCCTGTAGTTTCAATCAAATCAAAACCATTAAACTTTATAGAGCGATTTTCATACAAAAAATGCAACACAGAACTTCACAAACATTGGCCTAATTACACACGCCTGATGTCACGGAGCCCAAAGGGGCGGGGGTAGTGCCACTGCCCCTCAATGCAAAATAACCTCTTTCAACAATTTATGAAGTCAGTGGGTTCAGAAAATACTGTATATGGAAAAGAGGGCTCAATGAAAAATAGCGATTAATGGAAGGCAATGGGGAATTACATGCATTTCCACCACTGGCCTTATAAGGTCAAATTACGTCATCCTCCAAAAATGTATCAGACGAATTTGAACTCAGAGGTTTCAGAAAATATATAGCATTTAGATATGGCACGCTTTACACTTTGGACAATAGCAGGTTGAAAAATAGCGATTATAATGGAAATCATGGATCATTTTGTGCACAAGCTGACACAAAGGAAGTATTTCTGCTGGCATCGATTAGAATAGGCTGGAATGTAAGATGTTCTGTGCAGTGCATGTGAGCTGAAGAAGACGCCATTCCTGTTAATACGAGTTCACACAGAATGGAAACCTTACATTTTTGCCGTGTGAAGCTCCACTTATCGTGATACGCGAGTCGAAACCCACTCTCACAAAGGCTTCTTGCCTCAGCAGCCCAGGAACAAAGTCCCAACACTTTCATCTGTACGATTTTCCACCATCTTTTTGTGACTTCTCTTATGCTATATGTGCTTCATCCACAGAAGTTACCCAAGTGGGAGTTTCAAATCTTGCTGTTTCTTGCAATTTTTTTTTTACTTTAATATGTGGCGATAAATTTGCGTTTTCTTTTATTTTATTTTAAGTGTCACCACAGCACACTGTAGCGATCCAAAGGTTTTATCTTTCATGTTTTTATCTTTAAACTTGACTGTGAGAATGTCTTAACAGCGTGATGGAGCAGGTGACTATAGAAAGGACTAGTGGCTAATGAGATCTCTTACTGCCTGTGGGCTTGGATTGCCTCGCTCAGTTCAAGTGGGGGTCTTGTTACCGTATCCCTCAATCGAGTAGCACCTTTAGATTTTCACCTCAAGCAAATTTCGGGTGTGTTTGATCCTCCCGCAGCAGCGCGGATGGGACGATCTAAAGGGGAATATAATAAAAAGTACAAAAATGATGATGTGAAACCCGCTGTGTAGACATCAACAGACTCCACATTTAATTGGATTGCAGAGATGGCTGGGCCAGAGTGACACCGCCATCTTGCCATTACAAAAAAAAAAAAAAAAAATACCCGGCACTTCTTCACTCAGAAACCATATATGGAAAAATAATGACAGCAAGTTTAATTAGTTGAACTTATTAACAGATGGCAGTGTCTTTTATATTTGAGAACATCTTTTAAAAACTGTTGAACATATGTGGATGTTCTGTTTCGTTATATCTTTCAGAGTGTGAATTGCCTATAGTTACAAAGGCCCCTGCTGTCCTTCAGTTCTCTCTTAAATTTCAATTTTCTCAAAGTTCATCTCTCCCTTTATTCATTGCTTCACTGGTGCTTAAGCTTGAAAATAACACTGTAAGTATTAATATACTCAACTAAAGATATACTCCAGACAAAAAAAGGAGTCGTGTATGTGGGCGACAGGAGCTCAGTTCATGTCTGTGCGCTGATCCGAAGGTTAGCGGTTCGAATCCCACTCTCGACATAAACATCAACCTTTGGCAAGATGCTTAACTCAACTTTCCCCCAGTGCCTGAGCACACTGGTGTATGAAAGGGTGAGTAAAGTGCTTTGAGTGCCTTGAAGGTGGAAAAGTACTGTATTAAAATGTGACAATTTTACCATTTACCTTGAGTACAAATGCTACTTCTACAAATAGCACCTTTAGTATAATGACTCATACGCATGTTTAGCACTGATTTTATTATTAGAAACGTCAGGCTATTATTATTTCTACAACTTAGGCTATTTGCGTCAGTAATGTTTTTATGCAGGCTTGACTATGGAAGCCAGGGGGGCTCATAACAAATGCAAACGCCGCAACACACCAAAAAGCCACAACACCAAAAAGCCACAACACACCAAAAAGCCACAACACCAAAAAGCCACAACACACCAAAAAGCCACGACACCAAAAAGCCACAACACACCAAAAAGCCACAACACCAAAAAGCCACAACACACCAAAAAAAGCCACAATACACCAAAAAAAGCCACAGCGAAAGTGACCGGGATGCTATTTTCTGGTGGACCAAGCAAGGAGGATCAAGTAGGAAATTATTTACGTTGATCAGACACATTAATTGTGGCCACAAAACAATAAATAATTTTTACTTAAGTTTCCAACTTTGTTCACATCTCCGTTTTCTTTACTTCTCACATTCTTCTTCTTCAACTTTTCCCATTTACTTTCTGCTTAATCCTCCTCGCTTGGTCCCGTGGCCACTTCTGTTGTGGCTTTTTTTGGTGTATTGTGGCTTTTTGGTGTGTTGCGGCGTTTGCATTTGTTATGAGCCCCCCTGGCTTCCATAGTCAAGCCTGCATAAAAACATTACTGACGCAAATAGCCTAAGTTGTAGAAATAATAATAATAGCCTGACGTTTCTAATAATAAAATCAGTGCTAAACATGCGTAGGAGTCATTATACTAAAGGTGCTAATTGTAGAAGTAGCATTTGTACTCAAGGTAAATGTTAAAATTGTCACTTTTTAATATAGTACTTTTCCACCTTCAAGGCACTCAAAGCACTTTACTCACCCTTTCATACACCAGTTTGCATTTGTTGTTACTCAGTTTTTGACAAAACTGACAAAAATGATACACTTAAAGAAGGTATATGTATGTAAACACTTAACATACGCACAGTCTATAGAGAAAGAGACAGAAATAATGCCTAAGATAACAATAATATACAATAGAAAACATATACATGGAAAAACATGATATAATATGTTTCCATTGTTGTTATTTATCGCTACTTGAATGTATTTTAAAGATGTGCTATGTAACTTTACGGGTGGAGGGTCTGTCTCCATTTTTGTCTCTATGAGGATCCATTTTATTTGCTTGGAATGTGTCACAGTATGGCATTAAACTTAACGATCTCCATGGAAACAAGCAGGCGATGCCACCAGACCAAGATACCGGTCAGATCTGTGCAAAGGATAGCCCGCTGACTGTAGGTGTGCATGTTCTTATGAATGGATGGTAAGTTTAATGCCACACTGTGAAACATTTCAGATCCTCTCCCTGAAAAGTTACACAATGCACCTTTAACTTTAAACTGTAACTTTTTGTGCCACTTGTGCACAGACATTTCCAGGTTTGCTGGTGCCAGGGCACAGATAAAGGCTAATTGCGATGGCTGCAGCTTCTTCATTAATCAATCACATTTTGTTAAAGCAGAACTAACTCCCCCTGCAGCTCCCTCATGAGAATACACAGTCGGGGAACAGTGTTTTTTTTTTTCTTCTTTTCTTGCTTTTTTTTATTGAAGTAAAGCAGTTTAATCACACAAAAACACATTTTGTTGCCATGGCGGCTCATTCAAAAACCCTGAAAATGCTTATTTAACCCATCACAAACTTACACACATGTTTAGTAAAGTCAAATGTTGCTTAGTTCTGCTTTAATTTTAGTGCTAAATATTTAAGCCATAATTGTCTCTGCTATAACATATTTACTATCATGGAGATAGTTGGAGTCAAAACGCTGCAATGACAGGGAGGAATTAGGGTAATTTTTGTAAAAACTAATGTTGCAGAAATGTAGTGAATGGATAATTGGTGTGGAGCGAGCGCCTGCTCCATTAACAGACTCATTTAGGACTAATGATGAATGCTAATGTTATGTTAAAAACTAGCTTAGCGTGGCATCCCTCACTGCATTCTCATGGTGCTTTATAATGTGTTATTTTGTGAACATGTACCTCATCTATCACGGGACTTTTACCCAGAATTCCAACCGGCCTGTGTATGTTTGAAAATAGTAAAGGAGCATTACAACTTATGCTTGTCTCCATGGAGATGTTTTTGCTTTACCTGGAATGTTCCACAGTGGTGCTTTGATATTATCTAACTAAACTAATCCAACGTATCTGGTGTGATTTATTTCATTACAAAGTCTATGTCCTGCTTGTCCCTATGGAGATATAGTTTAATGCCTCACTGTGGAACATTCAAGCAAAAGCAGTACATCTAGACGTGTCTAAACTACTGACAAGAAAGTGAATATTCAAGTCATTTAAAGATGTTATTGGTTTATCTGATAAGGAAACGGACGCTATTACATTTCAGAATACTCTTTAGAAAAAAATAAAATAAAAATCAGGAATTCCCCTCAGAAAATCAGGCTAAAAACCTGTTCCTTAGATAAATACAGATGGTAATAAAACTCATGAACAACCGTGACCATGCCTTCAAAAAAGAACTGAAAACAAAATCCACTCAAGGTAGCTTCACCATGTTAAGAAACAAATTAAGCAAGTTGGAATTCAAAAACTTTATGGCATCAGAAATCCAACAAATAATTAAAACCTAGAAATCAAAAATCAACAACTAACTTACAAACAACCTATCCTCTGTAGCCGGAGCCTTTAAAACTTACTTTCTTGTCTCTATGGCCAAAATCTGTTACACTTCCAACCATACATAGGCCTAATCCTGCAGCAGACACAACTCACTGAAACAGACTTATCACATTGAAATCATCCAGATGTGAAGATGTCTTGGATATGAATAATTATGCTGAAGGATATTTGCACATACATCACCTCGCATGCGTCATCCCAGTGTTCAAAAGTGTGTTAAACATGTGTGAATGAAACAAAACACAGCTCCAGGTATGTTTTTCATGAGGAAATATACATATAAACAGGTCAGAAAATGGACTCTTTAATATGCACTTTCCCTGAAATAAATAAATACAGTACATAAGTAAATCTTAAATGTCCCACTGAAAGGCATTAAATGTATTCAGACAGATTTAATTAGAATTAAACATATAACATTGTTTGCCTTACTCATTTTCCTCCTGAAGCCCAAGTTTTTTGTACTCGGGCCAGATCTGCTCCCGCCAACAGCTCCAGCAGTTTCTGTGCTGCTGTCACGTTTTGCATATAAATGGTATCGTAGGGTTGAGATGCTTCTGTGATATGCAAACTCTTCTCTTCACAGTTTGCAGTAAACGACGCCTTTGTCAGTACTTCCAGCGGGTAGTTTATTTAGCATAAATTTACCATCCAGCAGACCCAGAGCACTTTCATGTCATGTTCATGGATTGTTGTAGTTGTTTGTGTCAGTATAATTGTGTACCACGACATGGTGCACTGACAATTGTTCTGTGTTGTTTGGCAGGTAAACTGTCAAAAATGTGTTAATATTTTTAGTGCATTATTTTCTTTGTGCTGAATTGATGATCGTAATTAATATAGACTGAGACTGAAAGAGGCACAAATGATGAAGAAATGGAAAAAAAGTACATTATATATATATGCAAACGTAGACTATCCTGGTGTCACCCAGGCTCCTTTTGTTTTGTTTTTTAACTGTTGTGTTTATTTTTACCTTTATTTTTATTGTTATGATTATAAATTGAACCAATAACCAATAAAAATACTGATTAAAAAAAACAAAAACAAAACATAGTTAACGCGTTAATGGCCCACCCCGACTTTTAAGGTATTTTTGAGTAATAAAAACACCTGTAGTTGAATAAATGCACTTTATTATACAGCAGTGGAACATTCCAGGCAAAGCACACAAAAAATCTCCACGGAGACAAGCAATAAGCAGATCCTCCCCCACAGAAAAGTTGCATATTGCACCTTTATTTTTGTATTTATTACTTATTATTTTAAAGGAAAATAAGTGATATGTGTCTAGTTTCCTCCTCTCTATCACCCACACACTCAGTTAGATTGAACCGCTGACAGTGTGGGAGACGAGTGTAGTGGGTTTATATGGAGAGCTGTGAATTATGCATAAAGACACTGTACCTGACCCCTCCATCACACACGACTGGCTGTGATCACACTCACACTGTTTGTACTGGGGAAGTGTCACAACGTTTACATGTTCCAGCTCTGTGCTTGGAAAGGCATGTTTTTAATATGTGATGTTAATGTTGTGATTAAGGCCGCACCAGAGGCCAAGGCATGTTCAAGAGACTGTAAAAGGAAGAAGATGAATAGAAGTGGCACTTCAGGGTTTTTGCATGGACTTGGAGGTGAACGCACTAGATTGAAATTGTGATTTGTGGAATGTGGCACGTAGTCTTTGCGGGCCAATTTGTTGCAATAACTATTATTTGTTGCTAGTTGCTGCTGCCAGTTGTATGACCTGTCCTCAAAAGTGGCTCCAAATCTGGTATTTATTGATGCAAAATTGACATTTTAGAGATTTTAACTGTTCTAGTTGTTTCCCCTCACCAGTTGTACTCTTGTACCATTTTTGTGCTCTTAAGTCAGATTTAGAGTGATTTGTTCATATTTCATCTTTAAATGCTTAATTTCAAGATGCCATTTTGCAGATCAACTCCCATCTTCACCGTCCCCGGTATACTCCCACTTCTCTGTAGTTATTTCATTCTCCAAGTTTATTTATGGTGATGCTGGCTTCCATTGGGCTCCACGGTTTTCTAACGAGGAAATCAGCAGTCCTGTTTCTTTTATTAAGTTGTTTTAGATCAGTATTACAATTTTAAATGTCCACATTATAAGATTATGATCCTCCTGTTTCATAGATTGTAACTGTACAGCAGTCCAAAGCACAATATTTCTCCTTTAAAGTACTATAACAATCTTCTTTGACTATCTTCTTCAGAGACATTCATGAGAAAGAAGTTGTGTTATGTACCTCCCCTCAAAGTTAAAGATGCACTTTGTGTGGGTTTTTTGGCAGAAAATCTGACACTTCTGCACAGAATGTTTCACAGTTAGTGTTTTCAGGCTGACAGAGAACTGTGCCGGGGCCGAACTGACTGACTTGTTCACACCGATAAGTTGGTTCCCGATGGGAACCAAGTAAAACTTGGTCTGTCTAGGTGAACTGTGACAACACAGTAGATGTCAGCAGGTTCATCCACGTCACACATGGTAAAATAAACGAACAAAGAAAATGTGTGTGGAATATGGTTGAGAAATGAAATAACAAGAAGATTGTGCAGTGGTCAGCGGAGGAGGCCAAATATTTGCGATGTCCATGGCGATATCGCCTGGTAAAGTTACATCTTTGGATTTGGCGTCGCTGCCAGTTTCTCCACATCAGATGTTGTAACATAGCTTGGTGCAGATAAATAATGATTTCCACTTCACATAAATGGCGGGTCGTTCGGCACTTTGGTTCCCAGTGTAACTGGTGCGGGAACTGGCACCATTCTGGCCGGCCTAAAAACAGCTAGTGTGGCATCAAACTTCTATATCTCCATGACAAACAAGCAATATGAGCAGGCCAAATTAAAAATCAGAGGTGGGAACAGCAAGAATTTTCATACATACTTGAATAAATAAAAGATATGTTCAATGCCATAGTAAAGGACATCTCAGGCTAAGCAATAACATCTCAACAACAAGCCCCAGAAAGTCCTATTTTCTACTTTCTGTCTAACTAAGAATGGTGTGTGCCCTTTTCCATAAACCCATAAGAGTTCCAAACATGCCAAACACATAAATGGATAAAAGTCGTACATGGTGCATAAGCTTAGCATCATATTTGACTCCATAAAACACAGCTGTTGTGTCTCCATTGAACCCTGCTCTCTAACTGTTTGTGTGGGGCTGTAATTAGCTGCACCATGTTTGGATTCACAATTAGACAATGTGTGTGATAAATCGGGAAATTGGATGAAATGGAGAATGAACAATTTGCAATTTAACTGAGTTTAGCTGTAAATTGCCCAGGCGTGTTTGGGTTCTCTTTGGGCGTTATTTTTCTCAGCATGTAAGAGTGGTTTTGCACAGTGAGTTTGCTTTTCTCTGCGCAGTGCCTGATCCCCAAGAGGTGCATAAGTCTCTGATAATGTCACACACATTGTTTATAGTGACTGCGCCCGTCAGCCCCATGTGGAGGGCAGCCTGGGTGCCCATCAGTCACTGTGTGGAGCCATTTATCACAACAGGTACAGGAGGCGGCTCATATAGGCTATAGGGGTCCATAGTATGTTTGCAAAAGTTCTATTTCATGGGTGTCGGAAGGAGGAAAATATAGGAAAGTTGCCCTAGTGATGAACAATTTAAAACAAACTACTGGTGAATTGTTTTCATGAGAAAGCTAAAACCCAAAAGCTGAAACCCTAATAGGATACGTCCATACCCACTTTATTTGTACATTTTATCGACAAAACAGTTTCCAAAGTGCTGCACATAGAACGATAATGTCAAAAATAACAAAAGGTATTAAAAAAAACAAAACAACAGAGGCTATAAATGCTCATAAAACACTAAAACAAGTCAAACCAAATAAAAGAAAACCTATAAAAAATAAAGTGCATTAAATAAACACACATATACATAGGATATATACATGTATTTGATTGACTCAGTGTAGTTCTACACTATGGCATTTAATTTAACTACCTCCATGGAGACGAGCAGGCCACATCATCGGGCCAGGTTACACGTCAGGTCTGTGGAGAAGGAGACCTGCTCACAGTAATAACGCATGTTTTTGCGGTATTTTGGAGAAATAAAAACACCTAGATTCATTTGTTTAATGTCAGACTGTGGAACATCCGAGGCAAAGCAATAACATCGCCATGGAGACAAGCAGATGGAGGAGCCAGAAAAGTTACACAGTGCACCTTTAGAATATTAACACCATGAATAAGTTTGTGTTCATGTTCAAGAAGTTGGTGATGCCATAATTTCAGAGGGAGGGAGAGGCCTGTGTCACTCTATGGAAGATTCACTGTTTTTTAAAGAAATAACCGTTGTGATCTATATACAGTGTGTTTAAACCTGTCATTATTTATTACGGTTTGACTCCACAAACTTGCCATGTTCATCTTATGGCTTTAAATGTGCATTGTGTAACATTTCTGGTGGAGGGTCTGTCTAATACTTTTCTCCATGGAAATATTAGTACTTTGTCTTAAATCTTATCTTTCACAGAATGGCATTAAACCTTTCTGTGTTCACGGAGACCAAACCAGACCAAGTTACAGGTCAGATCTGTGGAGAGACAACACTGCTTACTGTCAGAATGTCTGTTTTTCTAGGTATTTTTGAGCTGTAAATCCACCTGTAATTGAATAAATGTCATGTAGAGCTGTGGAACATTCCAGTCACAGTGATAACATCTCCACAGAAACAACAGGTAACGGACCTTCCACCAGAAAAGTCCGTTACCTGCTGCCTTTAAGTAAACAAATTTGCAGTCTGACAGTTAAACAGCAGATTCCTCCATTGACTTCTGATGCGTCCTGCTTAGTGTTAAACTGTGGAGATTAACATCAAAATCGTGTATGAGCTCTGCACACCATGAGAGCGTTAAAAGACACATTATTAAACTGAATTCAAACTGGGCTGTCGATCTTTTCATCACAGTTGAAATATATTTTTCAGTTTCCCGTGTGGACATCAAAGACTCCATATGTTCTTTAAACGCTGAAATACTCCAACCCTTTTCTACTCACAGAGCCGTAGTGGTTTTCAGTTCCGCTATCGTCCTTGAATCGTGTTGTTGTGTCCTTTGGCATTTCACTAATCTTGCCTGTGTGAAAGTGAAGAGTGAAACTGCGTACGATATTGACAAAAATGTATTTCTTCATGTATTTAAGGCTCAGATAATGATGATATTTTAGCAATCCAGCCAAAATGTGTTAAAGCATTGATAATATTTTTTATTTAACCTTTATTTAACCAGGAAAGTCCCATTGAGATTACTAATTACTTTCATACTACTTTCATATTGGCAATGTGGATGAAGTGTCTTGCCTAAGGACACAACAACAGTTTTTGCCGCTGGCGCCCCCCTGTGGCACCTGGAATTCCCAGTGGTCTCCCATCCAGGTCCTAACCAGACCCGGTCTTGCTTTGCTTCTGAGATCTGACGGGATCAGGCCTTGACAAGCTGGTGTGGCCACATATTATCTTAAAGGTGCACTGTGTAACTTTTCTGGTGGAGTATCCCCCATCTGCTTGTCTCCATGGCGATGTTATTGCTTTGCCTGGGATGTTTCATAGTATGGCATTTAGCAAATAGAACTTATTCATTCAATTATGTGTGTTTTATGTCTCAAAACTACAGCAAAGACATGCATTTTTTCTGTGAGCAGGTCCACTTCTCCACAGATCTGATCCGTAACTTGGCCTGATGTAACCTGCTTGCCTCCATGTGGATAGTTAAATGCAGTGCCATACTGTAGAACATTTCAGGAACAAACCACGTGGAGTTGGGCAGGTGTCGGACCCACTATCAAAAGTTACAGGGTGCACCTTTAACTTTCCACCTCCTCGTGATTTTAATGAATAAAATATGGACCACTGTAGAGTACTTCGAGAGGCTTTCAAAAAATGTGAAATATAAAATAATAAAGAAAATCACCTTGATCTCTACCGGAACTGCTATAACTATGAATAAAGTGAGAGTGTTTTGAATTATAATTGTGCTATTGAAATCATTGAGCCTTTTTCTTTGTACTGGAATCAAGGTTTAAATGTTAATATTGTGAAAACACGAATGCAGGTTAAACCTTTCCAGCCATTCAGAACGCTAAACTGCACAAGATAAAGGTTACATCACAATTGCAGAGTCTCTATAGTATAAAACTGAGCGGGAAGACGGGTCAGAAGTGTATGGTAGAATTAGCGGTGTAAAGGTGCACTGTGTAACTTTTATGGAGAGGGTATGCAACCTCTTTGTCTCCCCGGAGATGTTAATGTTTGGTTTAAAATGTCCACAGTTTAGTATTAAACTAATCTGTCTTGCATTTATTCAACTACAGGTATTATTTTTTTGCTCAGAAATATTTTTAAAAATCAATAATTGTTACTGTGAGTGAGAAGAAAGACCGCAAATCAAAACCTGTAATTTGGCTTGGAAGTCTCCATCCAGATTCTTAAATTTATGGCTATACTGTGGAACATTCTAAGCACATTTCCAGAGACAAGAAGGTGATGCACTCTCCGCCAGACAAGTTACGCAGTGCTCCTTTAACTGACAGATTGCAGATTTGTTGACCTTTATGGTTAATCTCTTTGTCACAGTTTTAGTTTTATGTGAATAGGCTCAGTATTTACAAAGTTCGGTGTCTTCTGTTAGCATAAATAAACTTTTGTTTTTTTCCACAAAAAGTGGTGCCATTATTACTCCAAACAAAACTCAAAACTAAACCTAGATCAAAAGTTTGTAGAGCCAATTCCAAACAAAAGATTCAAAATTTGTGAATCTGAAATCAGTGAAACTCCCGTAGAGTCCCATTAAAACTCCCGTAGAGTTCCATTGAAACTTCTCTAGCATCCCAGTGAAACTCCCATAGAGTCCCATTAAAACTCCTGTAGAGTTCCATTGAAACTTCTCTAGCATCCCAGTGAAACTCCCATTGAGTCCCATTGAAACTCCCATAGGGTCCCACTGAAACTCCCGTAGGGTCCCACTGAAACTCCCGTAGGGTCCCACTGAAACTCCCATAGGGTCCCACTGAAACTCCCGTAGAGTCCCAGCAAAACGCCTATAAAATCCCATTGAAACACCCATAGAGTCCCATTGAAACTCCCATAGAGTCCCATTGAAACTCCCATAGGGTCCCACTGAAACTCCCATAGGGTCCCATTGAAACTCCCATAGGGTCCCATTGAAACTCCCATAGGGTCCCACTGAAACTCCCATAGGGTCCCATTGAAACTCCCATAGGGTCCCACTGAAACTCCCATAGGGTCCCACTGAAACTCCCGTAGAGTCCCATTGAAACACCCATAGAGTCCCATTGAAACGCCCATAGAGTCCCATTGAAACGCCCATAGAGTCCCATTGAAACGCCCATAGAGTCCCATTGAAACGCCCATAGAGTCCCAGTGAAAAGCCCATAGAGTCCCAGTGAAAAGCCCATAGAGTCCCTGCATCTAAAATTATGACATCATCTGATTATAGGATGTAAAAATCGAATACGTTTCCATCACAGTATTTTTTTTTTCTTTTTCTGACATGAATGGGCGTTTGAATAGGCCTTTGTCAGCACTTTAACAGCTGGGCCACTCGTGCTGCTGTGTTCTCTCCACAGCCCCTCTCCGCGGGTTTGTTTTCACTCTCGCAGAATACACTTTTATACAGAACTGGGCTGCTCTGCATAATTACTACATTCTCCTCCAGTGTGTGTCATCCCAACAGCACAGCACACAAATGTTGGGCATTATATCCATTTTTAAACAGATGAAATCACTGTCAGGCGTTTTTGTCAAACACACAAAGAATAACGAGTGGATCTTCCCCTGGTATAATTCTCTGCTCTTTTCAGCTTTTGGCAATAGCAGAGCCAAAATAGATTTAAGCCACTGGAGGTGAAAAAAAAAAAAAAAAACTTTTTATTTATTAATTTTATTTTTTATTTATTTTCCACAATTTGGATCTAGGCTCTGTGGGCTTTGAAACTAGTATTCCCACAGACAGTACCTGCACCTGAGATCTTTCTTTTTCAAGTTTTGATTTCACTCCTCAGTTTTAAATGTGTACGTTCAGATACTTGTAGAGAGTAAATGTGTGTGTTCAGATACTTGTAGAGGGTAAATGTGTACGTTCAGATACTTGTAGAGAGTAAATGTGTATGTTCAGATACTTGTAGAGGGTAAATGTGTGTGTTCAGATACTTGTAGAGAGTAAATGTGTATGTTCAGATACTTGTAGAGGGTAAATGTGTATGTTCAGATACTTGTAGAGAGTAAATGTGTATGTTCAGATACTTGTAGAGGGTAAATGTGTGTGTTCAGATACTTGTAGAGAGTAAATGTGTATGTTCAGATACTTGTAGAGAGTAAATGTGTATGTTCAGATACTTGTAGAGAGTAAATGTGTATGTTCAGATACTTGTAGAGGGTAAATGTGTATGTTCAGATACTTGTAGAGGGTAAATGTGTGTGTTCAGATACTTGTAGAGGGTAAATGTGTGTGTTCAGATACTTGTAGAGGGTAAATGTGTATGTTCAGATACTTGTAGAGGGTAAATGTGTGTGTTCAGATACTTGTATAGAGTAAATGTGTATGTTCAGATACTTGTAGAGAGTAAATGTGTATGTTCAGATACTTGTAGAGAGTAAATGTGTATGTTCAGATACTTGTAGAGGGTAAATGTGTATGTTCAGATACTTGTAGAGAGTAAATGTGTGTGTTCAGATACTTGTAGAGGGTAAATGTGTGTGTTCAGATACTTGTAGAGAGTAAATGTGTGTGTTCAGATACTTGTAGAGAGTAAATGTGTATGTTCAGATACTTGTAGAGAGTAAATGTGTACGTTAAGATACTTGTAGAGAGTAAATGTGTACGTTCAGATACTTGTAGAGAGTAAATGTGTACGTTCAGATACTTGTAGAGAGTAAATGTGTATGTTCAGATACTTGTAGAGGGTAAATGTGTATGTTCAGATACTTGTAGAGGGTAAATGTGTATGTTCAGATACTTGTAGAGGGTAAATGTGTGTGTTCAGATACTTGTAGAGGGTAAATGTGTATGTTCAGATACTTGTAGAGAGTAAATGTGTATGTTCAGATACTTGTAGAGAGTAAATGTGTGTGTTCAGATACTTGTAGAGAGTAAATGTGTGTGTTCAGATACTTGTAGAGAGTAAATGTGTATGTTCAGATACTTGTAGAGAGTAAATGTGTACGTTCAGATACTTGTAGAGAGTAAATGTGTACGTTCAGATACTTGTAGAGAGTAAATGTGTACGTTCAGATACTTGTAGAGAGTAAATGTGTACGTTCAGATACTTGTAGAGAGTAAATGTGTATGTTCAGATACTTGTAGAGGGTAAATGTGTATGTTCAGATACTTGTAGAGGGTAAATGTGTATGTTCAGATACTTGTAGAGGGTAAATGTGTATGTTCAGATACTTGTAGAGGGTAAATGTGTATGTTCAGATACTTGTAGAGAATAAATGTGTATGTTCAGATACTTGTAGAGAGTAAATGTGTATGTTCAGATACTTGTAGAGAGTAAATGTGTGTGTTCAGATACTTGTAGAGAGTAAATGTGTGTGTTCAGATACTTGTAGAGGGTAAATGTGTGTGTTCAGATACTTGTAGAGGGTAAATGTGTGTGTTCAGATACTTGTAGAGAGTAAATGTGTATGTTCAGATACTTGTAGAGAGTAAATGTGTATGTTCAGATACTTGTAGAGAGTAAATGTGTATGTTCAGATACTTGTAGAGAGTAAATGTGTGTGTTCAGATACTTGTAGAGAGTAAATGTGTATGTTCAGATACTTGTAGAGGGTAAATGTGTATGTTCAGATACTTGTAGAGAGTAAATGTGTATGTTCAGATACTTGTAGAGGGTAAATGTGTATGTTCAGATACTTGTAGAGAGTAAATGTGTGTGTTCAGATACTTGTAGAGAGTAAATGTGTGTGTTCAGATACTTGTAGAGAGTAAATGTGTATGTTCAGATACTTGTAGAGAGTAAATGTGTGTGTTCAGATACTTGTAGAGGGTAAATGTGTATGTTCAGATACTTGTAGAGGGTAAATGTGTATGTTCAGATACTTGTAGAGGGTAAATGTGTATGTTCAGATACTTGTGCTCCCATTAAAGGTTCACTATGTGTCCATCACCTGCTGCTTGTCTCCACAGAAATGACATTACTTTGCCCGTAGACATGTTTGTGATCCCACCAGACCAGTTCACAGGTCAGATTGGTAGAAAAGTGTAAAAACACATGTTTTCATAGGATTTTTTTAGTGTAATAAAAACCACCTAGTTAGATAAATAAAAAATAGATATGTGAATCATCAGGTTAACAGTCCCAAGAGGATAAAAACTGTATTCTGTACACCAAAAATACCAATCTCACGCACTGAACTCACATCCAAAGCAATAATACACGAGGAAAGGTGTCAGTACAATATTTTACCAGATATCATTTATACTTAGACTTACAAACTTTATTGATCCACAAAGGAAATTACTTGGGCACAGTAGCTCACACATCACTATAATATATTGTAAGAACAAAGAGAACAAATATAAATGGTAATAATACATTCTAAAAAAGGGGACTGGTTTTAAATAAGACATAATTATATAAAAGTATATATACAAGTAATAAAATATAGAAATATAGTAATAGCGATATATTTCAGTGGTTGTAAGGAAAAACAGTGCAAATATTATATGATGATTGACAGGGCATAGGGTTATCTGTTACATAAAGGTGAGTTGTTGTACATTTGTAAGGAGTATGGTATAAATGTAGTCCTGTATCTGTCACTGTTTGAGTGGAGCTGGTGGAGCCTGGTGGAGAATCAGCTCCTCTGTCCCTCTATCGTCGGGTGCAGTGGGTGAGCCGGAGCGTCCGTGATGGAGAGCAGTTTGTCCAATATCCTCCTGTCCCTCAATGTGACAAATGTCTCCAGCTCACTTGGAGACATTCCTTGTGTTAAGCTGTGACAGTCAATCAGTTTTAATAAGAACATAGCTTTGTTTCCCTCACTAATGCCAGTATGAACAACTTGGAATGTATTAACTCAATATTTTAGCCTACAGCGTCCCTTCTTTAAAAGTGAGTTGACGTTATTTAGTTTCAGGTGTAGTGGAGCGGCTGATTACAATAGAGGGCTTCAAACGATCTGTTTTTAGACACTCTCATTAAATATGACTGAGTACAGCACGTATGACGCTACACAGAGTTTTTTCTCACGCCCATGGTAATGTATTCATAAAAAGATCATATTTAAGGAAACAGTGCATTATTTATGGTACCGCTATGAGGGGAGCGCGTTTGAACTGGCTTTAAACATATTTTACACATGAATAATGTTCACAATTTAGCTGTACTTTCTGTGTAAAAAAGTATTGGATGTGTACACTGAAGGTATTTAGTGTTCGATGTGTGCGTTATACTCAAACTACAGGGGTTTTACTCACTCAAAACAACATTTTCTTTCACATTCTCATGGCCCAGTTTAATTATAGTACTTTTTTTTTGTCAGTGACACAGACGCATACGGTTACCATCTGTCTTTGCTCAAGATGGTTGTAATACATGACAGGTTACTTTATCATTTATCATTTTTAGCAGACTCCATTGTAGTTACACTCCAATATGCTCACCTGTACTTCTGTGTACTTCTGGACATCATCAGCTCTGGGCTGTAATATAAATCACAATTTAAAAATTACCTTTGCACTTGTGTCCATTTAAAGTGTGATTCTTGTATTGGTTTGTCAGTTCACTTCAGTCTTTTTGTTACATCTCCTGACCCCGTTTAAATGTGAACTTTGAACAGAATCCTATTATTAAAACATAAATAGCAAATCTCACTGGAATCGCAATTCTTGTCAGAAAAATCTATAGATTGTACTAGTATATATATATAAATGGACATAGCTAACCTGGTAGCCGCTAGGTTCCAAATAGAAAGTGAGCATGGGGGCACTTCTGTCTCCACTGACTTGACTTTACATTGAAAAACTGTAACCAGTCTCTCTGCAACTGCTGTCGTAAACCTTGTCATTTTGTTCTTCAAACATTCATATTAACCCACTCTACATTAACCTGGTGTTTTTATTTTTGTTCATAAATAAATTCCTATTCCTAATATGTAACTCAACATCAAATTCGCCCCATATCATCCTAGCTTGGTGAGCTTCATTTGACTGGAGCCAAATGGGTGACATCGCAGTCCCTTAGTCCACTTCATTATAGAGTCCATGGAAAAATCAGAGATATTTTTCCCAAACTAAAATATATAAGACATTGACAAACACAGAATAGTCGTGCATATGTTAGTCCCGGCTCACAATATTGACTCAACTAACAGAAGCCCCCATATATTTGACCTCCTTGCGCAGAAAGCCCTTTAGCCTGGAGTCCGCAGAGTTACAACATTCACATTCTGAAGTGTCTCCAACAAGTGTAACTCAAAGTGGAGACGTGCCTTTAAATAAGAGTGGATTTAGCCGCTATTGTAAATGTGTCAGTGAACGCCCCACAGATCCACCGCTACAGGCCTGGGATAATTTTACTGTCTGCGGGAGTGAGAGGGAGAACGGAGCTGGGTACAGGCTACTTCTTCTGATATATGTGCATTTTTCTAGGGCTAAAAGTCTCAAGGAATGTACAAGAACAGAGAGCCCATGGGGTGGAACAGACTGTCACAAAGTTTTTTTTTCGTTTCTTTCTTTTTTCTCTCTGCACAATCTGTGGCACTTCGGGGCTCGGAGACTTCTAGAGAAACTTTTGCTTGCATTTGGTGCCTCTTAAGTAGTAGAT
The DNA here is from genome assembly GCA_034769755.1 of Odontamblyopus lacepedii. NCBI lineage: Eukaryota > Metazoa > Chordata > Actinopteri > Gobiiformes > Gobiidae > Odontamblyopus > Odontamblyopus lacepedii. Next base: position 39,586,988 of record CM068353.1, on the reverse strand, counting down.
ATCTTAGTACTTGTCAGAGTTTTCATTTGCTTTAAGTATATCATCACTTTATTCACCCCTGAGAGGAAATTCTTTCTGTTATGACATGCAATGCAAATCCTGTAAATGCATTTCATGGTCAATGACAACAATATTAAATACATTATGATACACAGGCCATTTAAGTCTATTTTAATACTTGTACTTTGCATTCTACATACATTCTCTTCATTTAATACATACAGGGCACTGAAACATGATTTATTAATAGGCCTAAAAACAAATGTTAAAATATGATGTCTAAATTGACATATTAGAATGGAAATGTGGGCATCAACTGTTGAAAAATACTGTAAACTGGTCTGCATCTAATTGGAAAGCATTTTATTAATCAGGAATTGCACTGTTAGCATGCTTGTCGGTATTACCATTACGGCAAAACTCCACACCGGCTTCTGAAAGTTGTGAAAAGTGCTTATGAATTCATCTTGGTGAATAATTAGCATGCTCCGAATGTGTGAGTTATGTGAGTGATCATTTTGGACCAATGCGAACTGTTTCATATGAACTAGTTTGTTTTTTTCCATGGTAAAAAACAGGTACAGCGCATTAAACTGCACACGCCCGTATATAAGAAGGGTTTTGAAGTATAATGATACATAAAACATAATCATTACCAATTCATCACATTACAGCCATTTGCAATTCCTCCATATTTTCTTGTTTTGGACCATATTGCGTGTGTTGACGTGAGGCTCCCATGAAACTATTTGTATTTATTACATCAGGGTTTGGCCAGAGGACTAACGAGAACATCCCAATGTCTCTAGGCCCACCGGAGAATCCTTACATTATTACTTTTAATGAGATCGAGTCAATCTCATCTGTGTGAGAGGAGATCCAATTTAGATGAGTAAATTAATACCTAATACATTAATTCACATGCACACAGAGCACCAAGGACACCATGAAAACATCTGCTACATATTACTGGATCTGTTCACTCAAGATATAGTGTTTAAAGAGCCTGGACAGCAGAGACCACTGCCAAGGCACTGCTCCTATAACTCGTAATGGTAAAAGTGCAGTAGATCTGGCTGATTGCTGTTGAAGCAGACCTATAAAACGCAAAATCGACTTTTCAGAGCTTTCAACAATGTTATAGCTGCTTCCCTCATTCTTCTCATTTACTCTCTCTCGAAGTTGCATTTTCAGTGATTCGTGGATGTTTGGGCGATCTTTAATCATTTATTTTCAAGACGCCATATTGCTGATCCCTCCCGGTTTTTACCGCCACCGGCATACTGCTCTCTATTTACTCCATTCTCCAGTTTTATTTCTTAATCGGTGATACATGCAGGATTCGGCAGCGTCGTGTTATCATTTTGACACAAATGGAAAAAAAAAAATCCACCACTTGCTACTGTGATGTGCAGCTATTCATAGGAGAGGCCGATAACTTCATGGCTCTTTGTTGTGATGATGGTGACGTCAGATCCCACTGGGCACTCAATTTTTTTCCTAACAAATTATGTTTCTTTTTTGTTTCAGGTGAATAAGGTGAAAAATGTGCAAACTATAACATAATGACTCATGGGTGGCGTAGGTTGTAACTGCATAACAGGCTCAAGCACAATATGTTTAAATAATAATAATAATTTTGTTAAACCAAAAAGGACAAGCAACAAATCTGTAATAATGAACAAAATGCAAATAAATACTTAAAAACATGTAAATAAATATGTAAAAATAAACATCTAGTACTTGAATTTGAAAATGTAAAGGTGCACTATGTACTTTTTCTGGTCTGCCACTTGCTTTTCCCTGTGGAGATGCTGTTGCTTTACCTGGAATGTTCCACAGCATGACATTAAATATATCTATCTCCATAGAGACAAACTAGTGATCGGTCAGGTTACAGGTCTGATCTATGGAAAGGCGAGCCTGCTCGGAGTAAGAATGAATTTTCCTAGTATGTCTGAGCTATTAAAACACAATCCAGTGCTAGATAGAATTTTAATATTCTTTCCATCAGACTTGAATTTAATTTAAATTCTTGTTTATTTATATAGCACATTTTAAACAATTTCAGCTGACCAAAGTGCGTCACATAAAAAACAGAAAGAAACAGATATACAGATAACACAATACATGGGAAAACTACAATAAAACATGACATTTGGTAGTACATATCTTCTCAAATACACATGGGCATAAGACTGATTTTGACCATGGTAAAGTTTGATATATCCAAAAATATATTCGAAAAATAAAACCCAATATGTGTTGTTAATGTTTCGTTTTGCCTTGACCTGTCTGACCTCTGCAGATCGCAATTTTCTAAATGAGAAAATGTGATTGGTGTAGGCCGCCGTGGGCCCGCCTCCCTCAGCAGATGCCCGTATGGCTGTAATCAGGCTCTAAACACTGGATAACACAAACTTTAATGAGTTCAACGCAAACTTTTCCCTCTCTCCCTCTCAGCCGCTTTGCCTGCGAGTCACAAATCAATCCATTATTACAGGTAAAAACAACAGCGACGCGAGAGGGAGGAGGCAGCGGCCATTAGCCTAGACAAATGGAGGACTGGAGGATGCTGGGTAATTCGTCTGCAGCTGAATGTTCTGCCTCCAAAGCCAATGAGAATGAGAGTTTTGGTTCAGCATAACACAACGCTCATTTATAAAGAACTTATAACGCAATTAGGCACAAAATGGCTCCTGCTTTCCAGCTTAGTAAATATCCCGACCAATCTGCCAACGGTAAACACATTTTCACTAAGTAGTTGTATTACCCCAAACCCAATTAATTGCTAATGTGTTCTAATTTTCAGCTGCGAAAATTGTCAGTATGTTTTATTATCTTCATCATTTCCATTTGAATATCGCCCACAGTGGATCACCTGCCTGCATCTGAACCTGACGTCTGTGTCCTGTTCTCTCTCTTCTGGCGAACATCAAGTCGCAATTCTAAATGTGGCTGTAAAAATGAAAAAGAAAAATTGTTATGAGAAACGCGATGAGAAAAAAGTCCATTTTTGAGTGATTATTCAAAAGGAAAATAATGAAAGTGCACTGTCTGAGATTTGTAATTTAAATGAGCTGGTTTCATGCATGAGAGCATTTTTCAAGTTTGGCTCATCAGTTTAATCCTGAAAATGCCGCGTGTAATAGCAGCTCATTGGTGGTCATTGTATATAATTACAATAAAGTAGACGGGTAGTTTCTGATGTACAAATAAAACAGGAAGGCTTTTACTATTTTTTTGAGGGTCAGTCTTCAGTGAGGGATGCGGAACAGGCCTTGAATCTATATATCACAATCAAATCAAACTAGCAATTTGAAATGTGCAATTGTGACTTTTCAAAGGCTGACATTAGGTTGTAGATGTCCCCTGCGTGAAGTTGGCCCCATCAAACGCAAACCTACACAAAACTATCAATCATTTGTGCTTCGTTTGTGCTGTTTTGTGCTGCAAAAGGTTTCGTTTGCGCTATTATGGTTCTTAAGATATTTGCAGTTTTATTTTCGTCCCTCAATATGTTAAACAGAACTCAAAACAGGAAGAAAATTATGGAAAACGTTTGTATTTCATTTGTGCTGTGACAATTTTCATTTGTGCAAGTTTATTTCTAAAATTATTCATTATTATTTCTGCTGTAATTAGAGGACGTCATTTCCGCTCAGCTGACGGCGGCAAACTCCACAAAACTAGTGGCGAAAACGATCTCAGGCTGTGGAAAAGTCTGTAACAGTCTTTAGTAATTTGCTTTTGATTCATATTTTATATAATAATACAGACTTTTCCATGGATGACGCAAAACTGCAAATATCTTAAGAACCATAATCGCACAAACGAAACTTTTTGCAGCACAAAACAGCACAAACGATTGACATGTTTTTGTGTAGGTTTGCATTTGATGGGGGCCAACTTCACAGAGGTGTAGATGTTGATTCCAAACAGCACAATGTCCTTAACACAGCAAAATGGATTCAGTGTTTGGGAGTTTGTGTGCTCATGCCATAAAGACGTACTTCAGACCGTTTTGCTTCTCTCGCAACTGGATCAAAACAAAAGTTGGATTTTCTGGCTTGTTCTACTGTTGTGACACTTCGACCAGTCAGCTTCAAATATTCGTCATGGGGTTCTGCGGTTTCCCGACTGCTTTCAGCGACCGCCGCTCCAGATTGATGCATAGAGCTCAATTCGGAGCGCTACACATATCAATCTGCACGAGCCAGATTACAATATGCTGTCATTATGGAGAAAAACAAAGGAAAAGAAAACAAAAAAATACTACAAATATTCTGAAATGAGCACTCTGAACAGAATGCAACTTGTACATAAAGCGCATTTCTAAACACAATTGCAAAACTTCAGAAAACCATGTGTATATTAGAGGTGCATTGTCTAACTTGTCAGATGGAGGTCCAGATCAAGTTACAGGTCAGATCTGTGAAGAGGCGACCCGGCTCACAGTCAGAATTCCTGTTTTCCTTGTGATTTTTGAGCTATAAAACCACCTGTAATTGAATAAATGCACGGTAGAGCTGTTTAATATCATTACAAGTTACACAGTGAACCTTCAATATAATCTTTTTTAATGGAGACAGATCTAGAAAAATGTAAAAGATTGACATTTATTTAACATAAACACAAATATTTTTAAAGAAAATAAAAAGTGTATTTCTCCAACATGCAAGTACGAGCCAGAAAACTCTGAAAACTTTTATTCTCAAAGGTTATATGGAGCTGGTGTCCTTGCTTTGGCATTCTGCTAAATATTTTGTTTGTGTATTTTGTCAGAAGCAGCTGAACAAACAAGAACTGCCTGAATCATATTCTTTTCACAGACCCAACTAGAGCATTATTTTTACATTGAGGATCTGCAGCTACACCCCCCTGCCCATAACTCGACCTTTATAGATAGCTTGTGGCCAAACGATCTCCATTGTGCCTTTATTTATTTAGAAATCAATTTTATGGTCTGGTTTAAGTGTCTGCCCCATTTGTCTGAGCTGCTGAAGCCAACAAGTCCACACAAATTCTAACTTCAGCATTTTTTTCTTTATTTTTTATTATACCCTTTGTAGTTTATGTGCCAGGGTTAAGAAGCACTTAAGTTCACATGACATTGAGGACAAACAGTTGCTACTTAACTCCCGTGTTCTTTATTTGTTCATTCAGATTGTTTAGTTGTAGAATATAATGCATGATGTCATTATGTCTTTGGGCAGCACAGTTGACTCACCCTGTGTATATGAGTCTGCGAATGCGCCATTGTCCTGACTGATAAAACTGTGACTACTACAGCTTTCTAAATATTAGATAGATAAATGGGTAGATGGATGAATAAGTAGTTTATACATCCAATAGAAGGAGAAATTCAGGATACAAGGATACCACAAGTAGGTTGCTTCTGAAACAAATTAAATTATAGACACAGATTGATGCTGCTTTTATAAATACTACTACTACTACTACTACTACAGTCCCTGACAAAAGTCTTGTTGCTTATCCATTTTGTAGAAACAAAAGCTTATAACCTGACTTTAAATTAATCGATTGGTTTTAGAAATGTCTCATATGAAAGCTAAAACCCTCCCAAATTATGCTCAATATACTAAAACAAATTAGCTTCACTGAAGAAGGATTGATCATTTAATGAACACAGAAAGGTCAGATTTTGGCAAGACAAAAGTTTTGTCGCCTACAGAAAATTTAACAAATAATTTACTTCAAATACAAAAATATGTTGCATAACGTCAGTGAATTAAGTAGTGGTGCTGTGAGCTCCATATTTAATATCTTGTATGACTTCCATGAGCTTGAAGGACTGCATCCATGCGGTTCGACAATGATTCATACAATTTGTTGATGAAGTCATCAGGAATAGCAAAGAAAGCGTCTTACATGCCTCCAGAGTTCATCAAGATTCTTTGGTTTTGCCTTCCATGCTTCCTCTTTCATTCTACCCCAGACATGCTCAGTGATGTTCATGTCTGGTGACTGGGCTGGTCAGTCCTGGAGCACCTTGATCTTCTTCGCCTTGAGGAACTTTGATGTAGAGATAGAAGTATGCGATGGAGCACCATCCTGCTGCAAAATTTAACCCCTTGTATGGTTGGGAATGTAAGAGGTGCTAATACGTCTTGATATTTTAGGCTATTGATATTGCCTTCCACCCTGCAAATGTCTTGCACACCCCATACTGGATGTAACCCCAGACCATGATTTTTCCGCCACCAAACTGAACTGTTTTCTGGGTGAATCTTGGATCCATGTGGGCTCCAGTAGGTCTCCTGCAATATGTGATGTAATTCAACCGAGGATTCATCTGAGAAATCCACCTTCTGCCACTTTTCCAGTGTCCATCCTTTTAGCAGGCTGTGGGCCTTGGCAAATGCCACACGTTTTTTTAATGGCCTTTTGTTTAGTGCTGGTTTCTGTGCACTGATTCGACCATGGAGGCCATTTCGAGACAGAATTCTACAAACTGTTCTGGTTGACACGGACTTGAGGTGACCAGGCCTGGTGGAGCTCTGCTGCAGTGGAAAAGGGGCCTTGGATTTTCGAATCAACAAACGGTCCTCTTGAGCAGTTGTCTTGCGGGGTCTGCTGGACCTGGGCTTGTCAAAAAACATCTCCAGTCTTTTCAGATCTTTTTCTTATTCTTTGTACTTGACACTGAGACACATTGAAGGTGTCAGCCACCTCAGCTGTGGATCTGGTCTTCAGCCTCTTGATAATTAATGCTTTGGTCTCAGGGTGGATCTTAAGCATGTTGTCAGAGGTCAAGTTGCAGTTGATGTGAGGGTCTGGTGTGCTGGGGTTCTTTTTATACACACCCACTAAGTGACTGATCAGCAACTGATCACAGGTGAGGCTGTAATCTAGGATTGGGTGCATCATATGACAAGGAGACAAGACTTTTGTCTTGCCAAAATCTGACCTTTCTGTGTTCATTGTCAGGGACTGTAGTACTACTACTACTACTACTACTACTACTACTACTACTACTACTACTACTACTACTACTACTACTACTACTACTACTACTACTACTACTACTACTACTACTACTACTACTACTACTACTACTACTACTACTACTACTCTTTTGTTGTACTACCAAATTTTTCACCCCCTCCTCTTCCTATTGTTGTACATAGTGAATGACAGGCAGGTTTAACCAGTCACAGCGAAGCGTTAAAGGGATAGTTTGGGTTTTTTGACATGAATCTGTATTGCCCCCGTCAGCAGTGTCGTACATCAACACTAAGTCACTGACTGACTTATTCTGAAGAATTAAGAAGGTCACACTCTGAACTTGTACAGCAACACTAATATACTAACAACTGACAAACATTATAACACCGGGTCACTGGTAATAGAAAGAAAGAAAGAAAATAAACAGGAAGAAATGTTTATATTTTGGGCTTGAAAGCTGCATTGTGCTTGGAACTGTTGTTGAGTCCATGATTAAGATTATAATGTTGAGATATTGATAATAATCCATTGATGTACAGGCACATGTACACAGTGTGTGCATTGGCCTGAGTCAGGAGGTATGTGTTGTATATTGTGTTTTCTTATTGTCTCTTCATGAATCCTTAAACATTAATGGTACTGAGTTGTTAAACAAAATTAAATTTAATTTCTAATGTATAAACCGCAGTTTACTAATTATAAATTGTATTGGGGGTAGGCAAACATGTTGTGCTTCTTTTGCTCTGTTTTGTTCTTGCTCACACTTTTATGTTTTGTTTTGTTATGCTCAAATAAACACTGATGATGATGATGATGATGATGACTTACCTCTTGACAGCGTCCGGTGAGTCGAGTTCTTGCCCGGATTCGGTGCTGATGAAAGTAGTCTGACAAGCTAGCTGGAATTATGAAAATAAAACATTTTTCTTCTCAAAACAATATGTGTTCAAAAGAGTGAGACATTTGTGTCACAAAACTGTTGTCCATGAAAAAGTCAGACCTCATAATCACTTGGTACTGTCTTCTCTTCCGTCATATCACTGCGCGCTGCCGTCAGTCTGTGCCACCAGGTGACAGCCGCACATTTTCATGACTCCAGTCCAACTTGCCGGACACTTTCATTAGCACCAAAACCAGGCAAGAACTCGTCTCACCGGACGCTGTCAGGAGGTAAATCAGTGTTGATGCACGACACTGCTGATGGGGACATGCAGATTCATGTCAAAAAACCCAAACTATCCCTTTAAGTCTCAAGGTAATAATGAAGCAGACTGACAGAAGGGAGGCTGCCAATCTGCGCCAACGACCCCTCCGACCACTACCAATCCTTCACACGCTCACACCGCTTTCATACGAGGCACTGTGGGTGAAGTGTCTTGCCTGAGGACACAATAACGAGCAGGAATCGATCCTCCTTTGGGGGACCACTGCTCTAACCACGGAGCCAATGTTGCTCCAGCTTCAACTTAAAGGAATATGAATTTTGAGAACTTTTTTGTTTTTTTGGCCCACCCCGATTATAAACCTTCTCAGTTTCACCTTCATATCCATATTGCCACTCAAAGCCAAAAAGACTAGCATTTGCTTTTGAATGGGCTTTTCCCACCAAAACCTTTTCACTTGATTTCCAACTGTTATTTTTAGCCAAGTCCATTTCCTTTTCTATTTATCTGACAGCAGCTTGGTTCAGCTAACTACTAACTACACTCTGGCAAAACTTCTTGTGTAGCTCTTATGACGAGTGTGTATAGTGACAAGCTCAGTCAGGCGAAAGTCAAAAATAGTCCTGCTGTTCCCCATCACAAGACTTTGAGCAGCCAGAACACCGTGCAGCTTTCCTCTCCTGTACTCTCTCAAAAGTTTCTCCTTCCCTTTTGCGCTGCTTATGCGTTTTGCTAGCTGCAAATATAACTGTATCCGAATGCTATTAACAGAACCAAGCCATCTCACTTCCTGTCAGAGATGGAGCAACCTTTTAATACAAATCCAATGTGCGCCAGGTATTCAGTGGTTTGAAGGGAAAAGTTCTAATGATGTTTACAGTGGGAGTGGGTAAAAATAGTCTGGGGTTGAACAAAGTGCACTGATTTTCTTTTTGCAAATTAAGAAGCAAGCTTGTTCTTGTTTTGTTCATCACATAAGTAGAACGATGCTACATGTGACTGCTCATCTAATTATTCTAGTCATATTTTTCTGAATTCGGAGTTGGAGTTGTACCTGGAGTTGTGTTTTGTTTCACTCTCACATGTTTAACACACAAACTCTGCATATTTAAGTTTTTCTTCGACACAGAAAGCACTCTGTTCCACCTTGTGATGTCCATGCACATACTGAACTAAAGGTAAAAGGAGCCGTTCACTTGAAAACTACCACTTCGTGATATCACAAGGTGGAACAGAGGAGGAAATGTAGCCAGACTAATAATAAATGGTTACTCAAACACAAAAACACAACTCCAGGTATGTTTCTGAGGAGATAACAACATTATAACATGGATTAAAGTTCACAACAGACAATTTTGGGTAAAATAGGACCTTTAAGGAGACCCTGTGCTTTAAAATTAGGTGTGGCATGTTAACTAATTGGTATTGGTATCGGAAAGTACAGAATCAATATCTTTTCATTCATGTTTTATTAGGCAACTTCTTTAAAAAACAATGTAAGTCGTTATAAATTCATCACTGTGAATAATTGGGATGCATAAGGAAAGTGAATAATAACTGCGAACAATTTAAAATGAACTAATTCTGTTTTTTATAGACATTACAAATCAGGTACATCTTTAAGTCTCAATACAGTTTGCTTTTTATATTGGCCTAATGCAGAGCTTAGGCATTGTGAGCATGTGGAATCTCTTTAAAATCGAAATAGACAACAGTAAGTGGTTAAAAAGCCTCTCATTTACGGAAAGCATTTGTCCTGTAGCATCCTGGCAGTGTTTTACCACTGGGGCTCCCTGTGGTCTTGAAGTGTCCACCAGGATGGAACAGCTCTGCCAGGCACTTTGTCTGCACAGCTCAGAGAAAAAGGCAAGTTTAGATGGATCACTAAAGGTTTTGCTGAAATAACAAAAAGAACTTCACACCCAATTAGCTTCACACGACAAGGAGGATGTCCTCATTTCTTCCACTGTGAAGCTGGGAAGAGATTATCAGTGTGGTTTTATTGTCATAGCTGATATTAAATTAATTAAAAATGCTTGCATGTTATTGTTGTCATGATCAAAAACTTTGGATTAAAGCACTGCAAAGAGTTTAAGATATAAACACTTAAATCTATCAGAGAATGACTTAAAAGTAGTGAAATAATCTTGCTGCATGGACAGATAATTTTACTTCTTAAAATAAACCACCTCTAGACTAGAATAAGCAGTCTCAGAACTAGTAAGTAGATAAATAAATCTGAAAACAAGATAAATAACCCAATATAAGTTTTCAAATCTTGGCCAGATCAGAGAAATTTGCAGAGCGGATTAAGGAAACGGGCCTGAATTAAGCAAAAGTTGTCTTCTCTGAACCCTCAAAAATGCTTGATTTGCATTTTTCCAGTTTAGTTGCATCACAGGTAAAAATCTGGACTTCTCTTATGACATTTTTACATCCATACAGCAGAAATGGCACTGCCCTATTAGCATAACATTCACAGGGGATAAGGAATTTATTTTCAGATTGTTAATTCCCGTTCCTGACAGCAGAGGGCGCTCACTCATATACATAAATGCCTCATTGTAAACAGATGTGAATTTTTTAAAAGCATATTGTCCAAATGCACATATTATTTTAAGTTAAGAAATGTGAAATACACATCTCAAAGCGACCAGAAGCATGTTTAAAAAGGAATTAAAATGAAAAACTAGTCAATTATAAACTCCTTACTCATACAACATGAAGAGCGGACTCCACTCCAAAGATTACCCAGCGCCTCATCATTACCAGTGGGATGCAGAGACCTCCTCTCATGCTCCTTTACACTGGACAGAAACGGGTCAAGGTCAAGTCACAGAGCCAGGAGAATTCAGACTCTCACACTGTACCATTTGTTACTGCAGATGACAGAAAGTTGTAAAGGACTTCTTTGGCCAAGCGCAGGTCAGATCGATAAATGGACTCATTAATGATGTGAATTAATTGAATAAATGCTTGATACATTTAATGCTACACTCCAGGTAAACAACGATATCCATGGAGACAAGCAGGTGTCCAGAAAAGTTACGTAGTGCACCTTTAGCAAACCTGCAATCTCCTAGATGCTGATGGAAAGGAGAGAAAACATTTATACTATGAACTTGGAGAGAAAAAAAAAAAGACCAGCATTGTGTGCTGTCATAATGAAAACAGATCCAGATGATATTGCTTTCAATATTATAGCATTGAATATCTGGTGATACCTGATATCAACCGATACCAGTGCAGAGACTGAAAATAGCATTTCTTTTCCACAATTAACTACAGAACAACTTCATACAGATAAAAGTTCAAACATTATGAGACGTTTTGAGTTGACGACAATTGCTTTATATGTCCAACCAGGATATCAGGTGACGTAATATTGGGAAGCTGATATCCGATCCAGCAAATTGTTCATAATCTGCGCCGATATCTGATACCAGTATTGGGTCTGTGCATCCCTAGTCAAATCTAAGTCAAAACGAAGCCCAAATCCGCCGGCTGAGGAGATATTGTAGCCGGCATCACTACCTGCGCAGCTCTGTAACCACCTCTCAGTAAAAGTACTTGTTACACCAGCGTCTGCATGGCCTAACATTATATTCCTCTTTCTCTGTGGCCTACTTTGGGTAATTGAAACAGCTCATTTATCTGGGTGTTAAAATGCAGTGCAAGCCGCTGAAATTCTCCCTCAAGCATGTTGGACCCCCAGGCTCCTAGCTGTTTACTGGCTATTCATTAGCAACGGAAACACTTAGATGTATCATTTGGGCATAAAAGTCTTTCGAGTATTTAAATAAAGACATCATAGTCATTTTACATGGTTTGTTGGGACAGGTTGTGTTCACGTTGTAAAATCTGATCATGTCATATTTTCAGATGGAGTGTAGGGGCCTATAAAACTCTGCGGGAGATTCAGATCCAGATACTGTATGTTCAACATTCACTGACAAAAATCACGTTGTTTGGGGTTGAATGATGGCTCCAATTTCTGAAAAAGTATGTTCACTTTTGTTTATTTATACCGACAGAGAAGATACTCAACTTTGTGCCACTTTTTCTTTCTTGTGCATAGGTCCAGTAATTAATATTAGTTAGATATGAATAATAATGAATCTCACAGTTACCTGATTTTTTCCATGTATCTAAACAAAATTAGTTTTGCCCCAGTACAGATACATTGTATATTAGTAGTTCTTGTGTCAAAATAAGTCTGCTGTGTACTGTCTGCATCTAATTGTTTTAATGTCCGATAATCAGAAGGTTCACAGTTGGCATGATAGTGATTGCTAGCTTTGGCATAATGGTAAAACTCCACTCTTAACATGAGAAATTTGTGAAAATCTCTTACAAATGTATCACAGTGAATAAATAAGACACTTGGAATGCACAAGGAAAGTGAGGAATAATTTTGGACCTCTGCAAACCAACATAGTTCTGGTTTTCCCCTTTTCTTAAAATAATACAAATAAGGTACATCAAGCATTTAAATAGCAAATACCCCAATAGAATTCGGACCTGTTCTCTACAACAAATTAAACCTACTGACCTTATTTCGCCTCGCTCACTTTTTGCTGTAAATACGACTAAACCCGTTCTTTGTGGTGACACTTCTGGTTAAGCAAGAATCCCATTCATTTCAACGGAGAGTTTGGGAAAAGTTTCACCTCTACAGTATGATATAAAGCAGGTTTATTTGTGTAAAATGTTCAGTGTTCGTGTGACCAAGAAGTCAACACTGCGCCGAGTCTCTGGGAGGCTTTAAACAGCTTTGTAGCCTATATAAAACTTATTTACTGTGGAGATCAGCAGCTCCATGTAAAATAATACAACCCCAATAGACCTTTTTCAGAAGAGCCGGAAAATGGTAGGGTAAACATCATTTCCGCTTAATGCTTTTCTAAATGACAAAATGTCTGTGGAAGAGTGTTGTGTATTTTCCACCAGCTTCAGAAATCCCTGCCACATCACCAAATCTTCATCCAACAAGGTCGACAAAGAACAGATTCTGTCCATGAAGAATTTATTCACAACCATCGAGGTAAAAAAGACGAAAACTTAAAGGCTACAGGCGAACAACAACGACGAGCATTAGTGAAATACTACCGAGCAAAACTAGTGTCATAGTCATAAATAAAACATAAGTAATTTGTGAACTCAGACTGATTCTATAATTAAAATTAAAAATTGATTTCATGATGTAGATATTAACATTGACAGATTTGTGGAGTTTAAATGTGAGACATCAAAGGATTTTCTAGCATAGTTAAACTGACTTGAATTAAGCAGATTCATCTTAAAAGACCAATTTAAAGATTTTTTTCCTTAATAAGATGAGATTTTTTGACTTGTTTCAAGATATTCCATCCTGATATATCTTGTCTAGACATTGCAACTTATTCTAAGCCCCTTTTATATTGAATCAAGTCAGGTTAAGCCTCTTTAACTTCCTTCTCAAACCAATAAGGTGAAAAATCTTGCCATAAATATTTGAAACTAGTGTTTTCTGCTTAGAACAAGGTTCACATTTCGTCTTCTTTTAAGAAAACTTGATACGTGGAAATTTCTTACTGCACTGGCAGATAATTTCAATTAAAATAGGGCATTTTTACCTCAAAATAGTTTTGTGTTTTTTCATATTTTTTGATAGGCCATTTTTGCAGTGTGTGACCATCTGTAGCATTTGAACTGCAAGTTACTTATTAATGAATTACTTATTACTTATGTTTTATTCATGACCTACATAAGTTTTGCTCAGGAGTATTTCACTAATGCTCGTCGTTGTTCGTCTTTAAGTTTTCGTCTTTCTTACCTTGATCGTTGTGGATAACTTCTCCATGGACAGAATCTGTTCTTTGTCGACCTTGTTGGGTGAAGATTTGGTGATGAGGTTGACAGATTTATGAAGCTGGTGGAAAATACGCGACACTCTTCCACAGATATTTTGCCATAGAAAAGCCTTGACCGGAAATGACGCTTGGCACTTCCGGCCCTTGTGGAAATGTCTATGATGAAGGTGAATAGGGATGTTAGAACGCAACCTATTTATTGTCAATCTTACGGCAAAAACAACAGATTTTCTCGTAGCGTAGCGTTCGCAGCTACTGTTGGAGAACCTCTGAACTTGCCGGAGGAGAATATGTCAGTGATGCATGGGCCTTCTTCTGCGCTCATGATTGATAAGGTGCATTGGAGGGACTAAATTGCCACGATTTGTTTAGATCCTTGGCAGAGAATATTTAGCATTAATAAAACATTATCAATCATTAGCCCGAACGCGTGCATGCCGTGTGCAAATTAGTCTTCCTTTTTTTTCTCTTTTTTCATGCAGCCAGAGAAGATGTGTTCCTCATAACAAGCAAAACGCATATGTCTTGTCATTTATAATACGCCCCAGTCTGGAAATTTGAATAAGCAAAGGAGAAAGTGGAGTCGGCGCAAGCTAGAGGTAAAATGCTTATCTGGTTTCGGGGAGGAGAACTGACAGTGAGAAATGAAATAATCAAATAAATATAGAAAATGTTATTACCTGGGAGTGTCATCTGGAGCGGTGTTAATTTGTGAGAGTTACACAGTGAGACGTGGATATGATCTGTGATGTTTGGAAGCGTAAACCCGAGGGCGTGTTTGTGGTGTTTGTGAAGGAGTCTGCGCTTTGAAAGGTTCCTTAAAGTGAAGGTTTGGATCTGGATCTCATTTTTTAAAAGAACCAAATCTTTTTCTTTCCAATGTTCATGCATTTTTACACTGATTAACACCGAGCCAAAACGAGAATCGGCACAGAGGCAGAGCAGGCAACAACCTTGGCCATTTTAAACCATTTTTAATGTCTTTGTCAGTTGTTATTGTGGTTAGTTTGTAGTTAAATGAGTTCACATTGGCTTCTTTCATATGATTAAATAAAAATAAAAAGAGCCAGTCTGAAACGAATAGATCCAAAAGATTCTGATCCCATAAAGGACATAAAGGAGCTGAAAGTCTCATCATTGCTTTGGATTTTGGTGGAGACGTCTGGGAATGCCGGATCCCACAGTGGGACACCAGTAGCTCTTGCAAAAACTGTTGTTGTGTCCTTAGGCAAGACACTTGACCCACGTCAACTAGAAATAAGGCAATCAAAGTTAACCACTGTGGGGATAAACAAGGTTCTCATTTAAAAAGTCTGCAATATGGAATGATTTTTATTTTAAACTTAGAATTAACCTTACTAAAGCATAACAAAGTCTTAATTCATAATAAGATAAGATAAGATATCCTTTATTTGTCCCACAATGGGGAAATTTCAATGTTGCAACGCACAGTAAAGAGAACAGCAAGAAACAGTAGCAGCAATAGAAGTACAGTTAAGTTAAAAATAGACAAACACGATAAAGATCTATAAAGATAAGGATTATAAAACTATGTATCATATAAATTGCTATCTTAAAACTATATATACAATAAATTGCAATCTAAAAACTATATATACAATACATTACTATCTTAACATTATTGCACAGGGTTCCAGTATTGCACAGGCAGCAGAGTTAGATAATGAACATATTCTTAATAATTTATTAAGAATGGTTCAGGCTTAAAGGGGGGTATAGGGTATTTATTAATTAGTTACTAAGCCTGAAGCATTCTTAATAAACTACTTGTATATAAGGCATTTCATTGGATTGCCAAAATACTGCTTTAATGCTTTGATCTTGTTTGTTGATTTTAGCCTTGTCCTCAATGTAGATTTTTCCTCGTCTTTTGACTATCAGCTCTGAAAATGATATAAAAACAAACAAAAGCCCAGAAAAAAATAAAATCAAATAAAAAACACTTTTCAAAGGCAACAGGCATTTGTGAAATTCTGGCACACATCTTATTTAATCTAAAATGTCTGCACTTGTGGGTTTTGGATCGAGCGGCGCACAGGGACAGAGGTGAGCCGTGAATCGTGCCACGGCTCAGATGACTGATATTTAACATTTGAGCCCAAACACTCATTAGCCGTGTAATGAATGGCCTGGCAATTATCTGGATCTGTTTGTCCACATGTGCATGGTTCCTTCAGAATAGACGAATATTAAAGAGCTTGTTAGGCTGTGTGGTCGCTGGTTTGATGAGTGTGTTGCCATGGCGTCCTCTCAAAATATAGTTTCCAACAGGAAGTGCACTCACTGGGTCTCAAAGCAGTTTTTTGTTTTACACTGTAAAGGCTGTTCAGCATTTTGTCTGTTTTAAATGTGCTATACAAATACATTTGATTGATTGAGTCACTTTTATTAAATTTGTAAAACATAAACAACATATTCAAGTTCAAATTAATTAAGATAAAGACTACCTAACTGCTTTTTATACGCCCGTTTCAATACGGGACGTATTATGGTATGGCGCTGTCCGTCCGTCCGTCCGTCCGTCTGTCTGTCCGTCTGTCCGTCCGTCCGTCCGTCTGTCCGTCCGTCCGTGTCTGTGGACACTTCAAAGCTTTGAAGTCTTTGAAGCTTTGTCTTCATGAAGAGGCAAAACATGTGGGGCATGCGCCGATATATATATATAAGGTATACTGTATTTGTGTATTTTATTGTATATTTTATATTTTGTAATTGCGCACACAGTTGCTTTAATAAATTCACACTCTTTTGATTGAAGACAACTTTTCTCCAGTTTTATTTTTCTCAGATTTAAAAATTCACAATATTAGTGCTGCAACTAATCACTGATTTTCTAATGATTCATCTCTCGACTAATTTTTCGATTAGTCGATTCATCTAAATGAGTAATTTTCAAAAAGAATAAAGCGGTTGTAGTTTTCATGTGTTCATTTTATTTTTAACTAAACTCAAGGACCAAATCATAAAATTTCAGTACCAAAAGTAAACATAAATATATATTACTAAATAAATAAAATAAAGTCCACTTACAAAATGGGAGAATGTCTTCCATGTTTCAAAACTATTAGAAAATGTATTAAAGTAAGAGTAGTATAAAACTATGATATTTTTGATGTTTTGAGGACCGATACTCAACACAACATATTCATTGAGTAATAATGTGTTTAAAGCAGAACTACGTAACATTTTTACCCTAATTAAATGTCTTTGAAAGACCCTCTGATGGTTACATATGTCATTTTGGGGTCTTGGGCCAAAAACACTTACTCCTGGGACATTTTCTGACATTTTTAAAGTCAAAGGAACTCAAAAAATTCCAGGTGGGATTTTAATGCAAGGAAACAAGAGCTCCTCCAGCGGGGCAAAATACGCCCGTACTTTGAATTATTGTATATAGAATTAAGTTAGAATTTGTCAAACCTAGTTAAAGATGAATTGTTGGTGCAGTTTGGAAGATTCCAATACTGACAAGGTTTTCGCAAAGGGTCGGGCCGTGACCTTGACCTTTGACCCTGTGACCTTGAAATCAATAGGGAACATCCTTGACCCATGGGGTGTCCAGCCATGAAGTTTGACATTCCTAGGTGAGACGGTTGTCGAGTTAGAGCGCGGACAAGGTAATGTGTAGTTGTCTTGTATTCTCTCTCTCCCGTTGCCTAGCAACCGCTGCAGCTGGAACTGTGTGTCACCTTTGAACTTTAAACTTCAAAGCTTTGAAGTCTTTGAAGACAGAACTTAAAGACACTACAAAGCTTTGATGTGTCAAAGCTCAAAGAAGCAGAGAATGTGGGTTGTTCTCGCTTTCAGCAGCAGAACATTTGAGAAGAGAGTTCAGATCTACGGCACGTAACATAAAAGGACAGAGATGGAAGATAAAAAGACAGAGATGGAAACGATCACAGTTAGCAAGAACACTGTGTTCGAGGAATTGAGCAGGGAGCAGAAGTTGTGCGATGCTTTGCTCAACGTGGCCGGTGTGCAATTCCCAGCACACAAACTGGTTCTGTGTAGCTGCAGCACATACTTTAAAAGCCTCTTCACTGACAGGTCCAGCCCTGACTGCCAGGTGTTTGAGATCTCCAATGTGTCAGCTGATATCATGAAGATTATCCTGGACTACTGCTACACCGGGGTGGTGCACATCACCCAGGAAAACCTCCAGGAGCTCTTTATAGCTGCTGACTACTTAGATGTGAGCGGCATTACCGAAGTCTGCTGTCAGGTCATGAAGGAGCAAATGTCCCCCAGTAACTGCATCACTGTATGGGGTATCTCAAACAAGTACTACTACCCCGAGCTGAGGAAACAAGCCTTCTTATACGTCCTGAAGCATTTCGAAGAGGTGGTGACCAGCTCTGAAGAGTTCTTCCAGCTCTCCAGCGAAGACCTGTGTTCAGTCATTGATGATGATCGGCTGAACGTGAAGGAGGAGACCACCGTGTTAGTGGCAGTCGTCAGATGGATTGCACATGCTCCTGAGGAAAGGAACCACTACTTGGCCGACCTCCTACTAAAAGTCCGTCTGGGTCTGATCCCTGTTGATTACTTCACTCAGTGCATGATTAGATATAACCTGTCCCACTACACTCATAACTGGAAGATTGTGGAGGAGAAGATCATAAAGGTGATGTTGGATGAAAGAGCTAGGAGGTACAATGCCTCCCTGCCCCCCACTCGTCTAGCCACTCCAAGGCTGCCCAGTGCATATTAATTTTTTAATACTCACCTGTTTAAAGCTGCTTTTAATCTTTGACTGTTATGAGGACTGTTTTTAATGTTTTTTTACCTGTGTATTTTTTTAATTGCTCATCTGTGTAAAGTGTCTTTGAGTATCTTGAAAAGCGCTATATCAATAAAATGTATTATTATTATCATTATTATTATTATTAATAATACTGGAGGTAACACAAAATAGAAGGGTACAATGGTCTAAAGTAATTTTTAGAAAGACTTTGATTGGATAATATTTCTCCAATGTGAAAGTTTTGAGGTAGTAGGTGCAATTTCTGAATTTAATAACATTGCAGTATTCACCAGATAACCTTACAGCCAACATGTGACTAGTTTATGCCAAGGTATGATAAATGAAGCACAACTCTCATCTCACTAAGTTTCAGTTTAAAATAACTATTATTTACTTCTGTTTAATTCTACTGGTAAAGCTATAATACTTGACTATAAAATTCTGCAGCTTTTTCAGCTGATCAGGTGTTAACTGAACAGTATTTGTGCTGTGATCACACCTAGAGGCCTGAACCTCTTTATTTTGCCAATAACCCCTTAATATGCCACTGATGCCCATAAAACATGTGTCATTTAAACCTCTATGTCACTTTCACTCTAAAAATTGCAATGAGTAAAAACATGATTAGCTTTTAGGATGCTAAAAGTATCTAAGTGTAGAGTATCTTTATAATAATATGCTATGTTAATGCTCGATGAGGAATACAGTACTTCTTAATACAGCTGCTGAATGTATGTGATTTATGGTACAAAGAAACCTTGTTTGGACTGGGGTATGCAATCGGTTTGCACAACTAAAAAAAACGTATACTGTATTTAATGCAGGTGTGTTAAAGTAACACGTGGTATTTTTATACGCCCGTTCTAATACGGGACGTATTATGGTATGGCGCTGTCCGTCCGTCCGTCCGTCTGTCCGTCCGTCCGTCCGTCTGTCCGTCCATCTGTCTGTGGACACTTCAAAGCTTTGAAGTCTTTGAAGCTTTGTCTTCATGAAAGATCTGAACTCTCTTCTCAAATGTTCTGCTGCTGAAAGCGAGAACAACCCACATTCTCTGCTTCTTTGAGCTTTGACACATTAAAGCTTTGTAGTGTCTTTAAGTTCTGTTGCTGCAATCTGATTGGTGGAATTCCGATTCTAGAATTCTATATACAATAATTCAAAGTACGGGCGTATTTTGCCCCGCTGGCGGAGCTCTTGTTATATGTGGAATACTTCTTGCTTTAATATGTATTATGCCTCCACTTTACTATTAGCATTAGCACTGAGACACAAACATCTCTGTCTAAACACAGACGCGTCCGCCGCCGCTCATTTTATTTCATTTTTATACGCCCGTTGTAATAAGACGGGACGTATTATGTTATGGCGCTGTCCGTCCGTCCGTCCGTCCGTCTATCCGTCTGTGGACACTTCAAAGCTTTGTAGTGTCTTTAAGTTCTGTTGCTGCAATCTGATTGGTGGAATTCCGATTCTAGAATGTGATGATGTCATACTCATACTCCTACTGCAAGAGCCAGATTTCCCTATTGATTATCCATCCGTCTGTCTGTCCGTCTGTCCGTCTGTCTGTGGACAATTTCTTGTCCGCGCTCTAACTCGACAACCGTCTCACCCAGGAATGTCAAACTTCCAAACTGCACCAACAATTCATCTTTAACTAGGTTTGACAAATTCTAACTTAATTCTATATACAATAATTCAAAGTACGGGCGTATTTTGCCCCGCTGGAGGAGCTCTTGTTTTTCATGTTGTCAGTGACGTCCACTCACAGCTCCCTGTCCCCATAACTCTGCTCAAAGTCCACACTGTTCCCTACGTAGGGCACTAAGTAGGGGTTAGGTCATTTTTAGGGTTGTCCGAATGTCCAGTTGGTGAGAAAGTAGTGCACACAGAATTTCCCATAATGCACCTTGAAAAGTAGTGGTCACTAGACAGGTCAATAGAGACCACAATGCATTGCGAGAGTCGGAAAAACAATACCGGACAGAGACAGGTGTTTAACTGGACATAACACAATGGCCCTGTTGATCCGGATTATGAGTAAAACACTATTGAATGAACCATTATGGTGTAAAGAGGCTTACGTCAGCCACTTTCCTTAACTTGAGCTGTTAAAAGAGTGATCATTTTCACATCTCAGACAAGAAGCAAATAATCCATTATTTTTGCATGAGATCCAGCTTGACAAAAACTTGTCTGATTATTAGTCCATAAATACTTGTATACCAGTCCAATATGATCATTATTCAAGACATTATGAGTTAATTTTTTTTATGGAGATTCAAACTTTTTTCCTGAATTTTGATGAAATTGAGGGTATTATAACAGTCTCATTAGGTACACACTAATTAGCCTAAATAAAGCATGAACTAAGGAATAACTCATAATAAACAAATGATGATTCAGGCTTAGTAATTACTTATTTACAGGCCCACGACAGCTCAGTTAGAGTCCACTGATCTGGAGGTTGGTGGTTCGAATCCTGCTCTAGACATAAACATCATTGGTGGAGTGGACAGAACAACTGACCCACAGGTTGTCGGTATGATTCAGTTTGTTGTGTCCTTGGGCAAGACACTTAACGTACTTTGCTCCCAGTGTCTGTGCACTGGTGTGTGAGTGGATAAGTGGTTCCTGATGTAAAGTGCTTTAAGTGCCTTGATGGTGGAAAAGAGTAACATAAAAATGTGACCATTTAATTAAAATAGTTAATTAACTAGTTACTGAAGTATTGTTAATAAACTATTGGTTCATAATGAATTAAGTATTTGTTCATGCTTTAAAGTATAGTTATGGGAAGTAAAGTGTTACCATTTAAACACTTTTTACAGTTGAAATATTCTCGGCTGTTTTCTCTTTCTGCTTTGTTTCATTTTAATTGGTCATTTTTGGGGCATTTCTATGTGTAAGATTTTGAATTATGAATTGATTGTTACAGATGTAGGTTTTAGGTCAGATACAATTCGAACAATCACCGCATAGTTGCAGAGTTTTCCTACACATGGTCCAGAGTACTGTTTTCTGAATACTTTCTGAACAGTTTCATGTTGAAATATTCACCCTGACTCCAAGCCTAAAAGCACTACTTGATTTATTAAGATTTATGTTCATTTTGCATTTATTTTTCACTAATTAGAGAAGGAAAAGTCAAACATGCGCTCACTGCTGAAGCTGTGATTTCTGTTTTTCCCACTAATACTATGTAGTTAGAAGCGTAAGTTGCAAATCAAGTATTGCAATATATTAACTCACTACCCTGAAATCTACTCTCTTGACTCAAAATGTTTACTCTCAGTACATCAGTTTAATTACTTCACGGCCAGACATAACGCACACATATGTCTAAGAATACTAGGAAGCCATTATATATTATCAAACACAGTAATGCAGGTAGAGCACTGTAATCATCTGTTGGCGCTAACGAGGATTCTGAGCTCCAAACTTTTGTTGATCCTGATTTCTGCTGTCATGAGCTCTTTGTTCGTAACTCCCTGTCTTTCACATCCTTTTCATGCTCCAGCCAAAATGGAGATCTCTGCTGACTGTAACTTGGCAGAGCCTGTGCTTCCTGATGCTTCCTCCATGCAAATTAAATAGACAGTATGACATTTAAAGTAAGAGTGGTGCATCCGCCTTTGACTCGAACGGCTTTGCCAAGTCTCCGGCACTGTCCTGTCTCTCACAATGACGGTCTGCAGCTCTCACTCTCCATCAGGGTGTGTGGCCATTGTGAGAAAGCTGTGGTGGGTTACTTAAAAACTAATGGTAGGATTGTGATGGTCTCTGTTAGTTCTGTGCTAACCTGGCTAATGCGAGAAAGATGCCAAGAATTAGTGAATAGGTGTTTTAACCCATAATGATCTTCACCGTTTCGTAGTGGAGCCAATGTAATGCCATACTAGATATCAACAAAAACAAACATAATAATAATAATAATAATAATAATAATAATAATAATAATAATAATAATAATAATAATAATAATAATAATAATAATAACAAGAGCTCCGCCAGCGGGGCAAAATACGCCCGTACTTTGAATTATTGTATATAGAATTAAGTTAGAATTTGTCAAACCTAGTTAAAGATGAATTGTTGGTGCAGTTTGGAAGTTTGACATTCCTAGGTGAGACGGTTGTCGAGTTAGAGCGCGGACAAGAAATTGTCCACAGACAGACGGACGGATAATCAATAGGGAAATCTGGCTCTTGCAGTAGGAGTATGAGTATGACATCATCACAGTCTAGAATCGGAATTCCAATCAGATTGCAGCAACAGAACTTAAAGACACTACAGAGCTTTAATGTGTCAAAGCTCAAAGAAGCAGAGAATGTGGGTTGTTCTCGCTTTCAGCAGCAGAACATTTGAGAAGAGAGTTCAGATCTACGGCACGTAACATAAAAGGACAGAGATGGAAGATAAAAAGACAGAGATGGAAACGATCGCAGTTAGCAAGAACACTGTGTTCGAGGAATTGAGGAGGGAGCAGAAGTTGTGCGATGCTTTGCTCAACGTGGCCGGCGTGCAATTCCCAGCACACAAACTGGTTCTGTGTAGCTGCAGCACATACTTTAAAAGCCTCTTCACTGACAGGTCCAGCCCTGACTGCCAGGTGTTTGAGATCTCCAATGTGTCAGCTGATATCATGAAGATTATCCTGGACTACTGCTACACCGGGGTGGTGCACATCACCCAGGAAAACCTCCAGGAGCTCTTTATAGCTGCTGACTACTTAGATGTGAGCGGCATTACCGAAGTCTGCTGTCAGGTCATGAAGGAGCAAATGTCCCCCAGTAACTGCATCACTGTATGGGGTATCTCAAACAAGTACTACTACCCCCAGCTGAGGAAACAAGCCTTCTTATACGTCCTGAAGCATTTCGAAGAGGTGGTGACCAGCTCTGAAGAGTTCTTCCAGCTCTCCAGGGAAGACCTGTGTTCAGTCATTGATGATGATCGGCTGAACGTGAAGGAGGAGACCACCGTGTTAGTGGCAGTCATCAGATGGATTGCACATGCTCCTGAGGAAAGGAACCACTACTTGGCCGACCTCCTACTAAAAGTCCGTCTGGGTCTGATCCATGTTGATTACTTCACTCAGTGCATGATTAGATATAACCTGTCCCACTACATTCATAACTGGAAGATTGTGGAGGCGAAGATCATAAAGGTGATGTTGGATGAAAGAGCTAGGAGGTACAATGCCTCCCTGCCCCCCACTCGTCTAGCCACTCCAAGGCTGCCCAGTGCGGTGCTTATGGTTATTGGTGGCAATACCCGAAACGGAACAACCAACAGAATTGAAGTCTATGACAACCGCACCGATCGCTGGGTGGGTGTGGCTAATGATGACTGGACTCCAAGAGCCCATCACGGCACAGTGTTCCTTAATGGATCTGTGTACGTGATTGGAGGGTCTGACGCCCATCACGATCTCAACACTACCTGCAAGTACGACCTGGCAATTCACACGTGGCAAGAATTAGCACCCATGCATTCACATAGGTGCTACATTAGTGTGACTTTGCTGGATGGTTTGATCTACGCGATAGGCGGGTGCGATGGACTGGACTGGCTGAAGACAGCCGAAAGGTACTTGCCAGTGACCAATCAGTGGACCATGATTTCACCTATGAATGAAAAGAGGAGCAATGCCAGCAGCACAGTGTACAATGGAAAGATCTACATTTGTGGAGGTTATAATGGTGAACATCGCCTGGCATCAGCTGAGACTTACAACCCACTAACCGAACAGTGGACCATGATAGCGGATATGTCCACCATGCGCTCTGGGCTCAGTGTCATCGCCTATGCCAATGAAATCTACGCTGTTGGTGGGTTTAATAGAGATTCCCGTTTGAACACTGTTGAAGCCTATAACCCCGCAACCAACACGTGGCGCCCCCTACCCAACATGTGGACCGAGCGCAACAACTTTGGCATCGAGGTTGTTGACAATCAGCTATATGTTGTAGGCGGGGAAAATTGGGGCATCCTTCGTTGTGCTGAATGTTTTGATGCAAGGACCGGAGTTTGGACTCAGGTGCGGGACATGGAGATCCCTCGTTATGACCTGAGCTGCTGTGTGGTGTTTGACCTTCCCAACATGGCCGACTTTGCTCCGCCCCGCCCTCCTCCTCATGACGATTCCACTGAGGAGTAGATGCGCACTCATTTAAATAAAAGCATCTATTAACTGCAAAAAAGAGCTCCGCCAGTGGGGCAAAATACGCCCATACTTTGAATTATTATACGCCCGTGATAAAACGGGACGTATTATGGTATGGCACTGTCCGTCCGTCTATCCGTCTGTGGACACATTAAAGCTTTGTAGTGTCTTTAAGTTCTGTTGCTGCAATCTGATTGGTGGAATTCCGATTCTAGAATGTGATGATGTCATACTCATACTCCTACTGCAAGAGCCAGATTTCCCTATTGATTATCCATCCGTCTGTCTGTCCGTCTGTCCATCTGTCTGTGGACAATTTCTTGTCCGCGCTCTAACTCCACAACCGTCTCACCTAGGAATGTCAAACTTCCAAACTGCACCAACAATTCATTTTTAACTAGGTTTGGCAAATTCTAACTTAATTCTATATACAATAATTCAAAGTACGGGCGTATTTTGCCCCGCTGGCGGAGCTCTTGTTGTATATAGAATTAAGTTAGAATTTGTCAAACCTAGTTAAAGATGAATTGTTGGTGCAGTTTGGAAGTTTGACATTCCTAGGTGAGACGGTTGTCGAGTTAGAGCGCGGACAAGAAATTGTCCACAGACAGACGGACAGACGGACAGACAGACGGACGGATAATCAATAGGGAAATCTGGCTCTTGCAGTAGGAGTATGAGTATGACATCATCACATTCTAGAATCGGAATTCCACCAATCAGATTGCAGCAACAGAACTTAAAGACACTAGAAAGCTTTAATGTGTCAAAGCTCAAAGAAGCAGAGAATGTGGGTTGTTCTCGCTTTCAGCAGCAGAACATTTGAGAAGAGAGTTCAGATCTACGGCACGTAACATAAAAGGACAGAGATGGAAGATAAAAAGACAGAGATGGAAACGATCACAGTTAGCAAGAGCGACGGGCAGGTTTTCGCAAAGGGTCGGGCCGTGACCTTGACCTTTGACCCTGTGACCTTGAAATCAATAGGGAACATCCTTGACCCATGGGGTGTCCAGCCATGAAGTTTGACATTCCTAGGTGAGACGGTTGTCGAGTTAGAGCGCGGACAAAGCTTCAAAGACTTCAAAGCTTTGAAGTGTCCACAGACAGACAGACGGACAGACGGACGGACAGACGGACGGACAGCGCCATACCATAATACGTCCCGTCTTATTACAACGGGCGTATAATAATAATTCAATATAAAAAGGGAGAAAATAAGGATTTGTGTTTTGTTTTATTCATCCTGTTCAGCAATTCCAGGCCGGAAATTATCCAAATTATTCTAGTAAAGATGTCTGGAGTTTAGTTACACAGTGGAGCACTTCTTTGCCACGTGGAAATAACCTAAATATGCAGGATCCGTGTGTTAAACATGAATGAATGAAGCCAAACACAACTCCGGGTATGTTTTTGATTAGAAAACAACTTATATACATACAGTTGTGCTCATACGTTTACATACCCTGACAGAATTGATGATTTCTTGTCCATCTTTCAGAGAATATGAATGATAACACAAAAACTTTTCTTTCACTCATGGTTAGTGCTTGGGTGGAGCCATTTATTATCAACTGTGTCTTTTTAAATCATAATGAAACAGAAACTACACAAATGACCCAGTGACAGTTTGGAGTCTTTTGTGATAGTTGTGGATGTGTTATTTTCTCTGATGGTAAAGCTGCTCATTCTTCTTGGCAAAAGGCTCCAGTTCCTGTAAATTCTTGGGCTCTTGTCTGAACTGCAGCTTGAATCTGCCCAGAGGCTCAGTGATACTGAGGTCAGAAGAGACGAACACTCCAGAACCTTCACTTTATTCTGCTGGAGCCAGTGACAGCTCCTCTTGCCTTTGTGTTTATGTCCCATGTGCAGCTTCTGGACCAAGAAATCATAAATTCTGCCAGGGTCTGTAAACTTATGAGCACAACTGTAGATCAGAAAATAGCATAATATGGCCCTTTAAATTCCTGGTATTTAATCCATATTGTGAAAAGATGCTTCAGGGTTGTTTCGCACTTACTTTGCTTTTAGTGCAATTTAGTCTTGATGTCACAATGACCAAATCACTCCAGATTTTCCCCACATCTAAAACTCCATGTTTGTATTAGTGAGCATTTGCTTTGTTTTCGCTCCTGCTGCGAGTGAGCTTTTGCCGCTAGATCCTGCTGAGCCATATCCACACTCACCAAATGTAGATGTAGATGGGACCCACTTTACCGAAATTAGCTCTTTGTTAACTTTTTTTTTTAAACATACTCAATCGCTGCAAACTTCATGGACGGCCTTTTCTAATTCCTTTTATTACTTAAGGCCTTTTTCCATACTCCTAAAATGTGATAGCTGCTTTTTGCTGGTAATTTTTTCCACGTTACTGTGTGTATGTGGCTCTGTATCACTCATTGCAGTAACAGACCAGTGGCTGCTTGGACTTGGAGGTATTTAAGATAAGGTGTGAGTGGAGATGGGGAGAGGGAGGAGGTGAACGGTCTCATTGTTATCAGTCTTGCCCCAGGGGTGGATGGGATTTCCTCGGAGGTTTAAAGTGCAAACAGGCCGGATTGGGAAGCCGGGCAGAGTCGACAGCAAAACTACTGATGTGCAAAGGAACATGGGAAAGGAAAGACAGAAAAAGTTTTTGTTCTTGTAATTGAGAAATAAGTCTTCAGGTTCTGGTAATAATAACCTATGAACTAGAGACTTTCTGTGTTGATGTTGAGTCCATAAACTTGTTTGGAATTAAAGTGTCCTGACTTAAAGATACATGTTCAAAAAAGCCCTTTATAAACCTATTCATCCAAAGTTGTGTTTCAAAGCACTATGCAATTTAGTGCTGCCACTAACGACTAATTTTCTAACGATTAATCTCTCGACTAATTTTTCGATTAGTCGACTAATCTAAACGACTAATTAAAAAAAACAAAACAAGCGGACACTTGTGTGTGTTAGATTTTCCCGGGAGGTTACCTTGTGTGTGCGAGTTGCAAAGGTTATTGCTGTTATGTCTGTTGTGTGTGCTCATTCGACAATGTTGAACAACGATATGCACACACAATTTAAGGAGTCTGCACGAGCAGCATATGCAACGGTATTCTCAATACCTCATGCATCGTGGTCGTGATCCCGTGATAAGCCAAATAAGTCTTACAGAGTGTACAAACCACTCTATCACCAACTGTCCGAAAGTATTCCCAGACTTTCGAGGCTTTAGGTCTTGGTCTAGAAGTCGCCGCCACTGTTCTTGGATCCGACTCTGACCCACCGGCCGCTGCCATTTTCTCAAATGCTCAAATCGGTGGAAGGGGGAAGAGAGAAAGAGAGAGACCAGCCAGCAGAGTGCGCACGGCAAATACTTCCTCAAGTTTGTTTTCTTTGGCGGTGCCATTATTTACCACTGCTGTTAGCCTTTGGTGAAGCCGAGGTTAGCCACCTCGGCGTCAACCCCGGATGTAGCCGCTGTCAGCAGCACCGGTGTCCGCCTCGGGTGTAGTACGACTAGTGGTGTGGAGAGGAAATACCTGTGTTAACTTTTTCCTGTTCTAGCCCCCTAACCATGGTTGGGGAGCACAGGGGAGATCGTCTTCTCCTAGGGCCGGAGTTAACTCCCTTTGAGGACCTCGTGCGCTTGCGGTGTATATAAAAAAAATGTAAATAAAGGGAGGCAGTTTCGCTGTCGAGTCGGCTTTATTCGCTCACTACACTGTAGGCATGGCATCCTTACTTTTCCTCTACTCGCCCGGTCGCCGTCTCCCTCTCTCCCAGAGCACATGCGGACACACACCCAGAGCGAGACCCGGCTCTCTTGGTCCGCGCAGACATACCACCCGCGCGCGCACACAACCACCCACTCTCTCTCTCTCACTGAGCCACAGACACAACACAGACACATCTCACAACACCTGTCTCTGGACGAGCCGTTTGAGACCAAAAATAAATAAAGGCGAATATTCGACCAAAAAAATTGTAGTCGACTCATTTTCATATTCGATTACGTCGACAACGTCGAATAATCGCGGCAGCACTAATGCAATTATTAGGGATGCTACGATGTTCGATATAATATACAGTTGTTCGATATCGGTTTTATGCTTTGATACACGTGTTCGGTCGATATACACTTGTGACTTCATGTGCGCTGTCTTGTCATTTTGTTATTTGGTCCAAAAGAGAAACAGTTATCACAGCGTCCTTCTCAGATGCAGCAAGAAAACAGCTCCATAGGGATTTCCAGCTGAAATGTTATAACAGAGGTGGGTTTTATCTTTCAGACACTTTTTATTTTACATTGATCGACTCAGGAATGACAAAGACGTTAACTTTTAACTTTCGCTTTTGGCTTCACATCGGCTTTAATCAAATGCGTTCAATATGCACATGCAACGCAACTCGGAATATACGTGATCTTTTTCTCAGATTCTGTCTCCTAAGTTTTAGTCATAAAACGGTCTGTTGAGACATTTCTGTGTAATATAGCATAGTTTTAGTGTCCAGAAAGAGGATAGGAGAGCGCATTGTGTCACAGACTGTAGCAGGACAGTGGGAAAAGAGAGGAAAGAAATGATCAAATCATCAAAGAAGGAAAAGTATAATAGTGTAACTCCCCCAGCAGTCTATATTAAGAGTAGACTGGCTGTATTATAAAAAATAAAATAGCCTGAGAAAGCACTGTTCATATTTTCACTGAATAAAAATTCTGAGCTGTAAATCATTGAACCAAATGAACTAAAACACTTCTACTCTTCTACTCTTCTACTCTACAGTAGTTGTGCTATAATGTGTTGTATGTAATGTATGTATTGTTTCATTCATAGTGTTATTATATTATACTCATTAGCAGAAAAAATTACATGAGTTTTTTTTAAACATATTGAAATCAAATCGATATTGTGTCCCATGTATCGAGATACGTATCGAATCATGGAAAAAAACCATATCGTTGCATCCCTACTAATTATATGGTGGAGGGTTGATTGACTGCGGTTTCCATGGAAAAGTTAAAACACATTTCCATTTATATTTGTGATGAGGAAACAGAACAAACAGGTGAAAAAAGAGCCATCATAAATTGTAGTTTTAATCTAATCTACGTGCAAAAGCACCATCATTTATTATCAGTTTGGACCTACACCTGTGTGGATGTTTGCACCCCGACACCGTCTCCAGGGACCATATTCAATCAACACATGCAAACTAGCATCTCTTACATCTCACCGGTGTTACATTACAACGTGGACATTATCATTACTCCTCCTCCTCCTCCCATAGGACTTCATCATGGGCCTGTCAGACCTAGTCCCCTCTTGTATGCATGTTTGTCCTGATGACTTTAATAGCGTTGCTTTGTTTCCAAATTGGATCAGAGATTTGAGCCCGGTGTTCCCGTAAGTCCTTGGCATATTGGAAAGTAGCAGTGCGCAGTTAACACCTCGTCAGCAGTAACGGATTCCTCCTAATCTATCTCGTCTCATTAAAATGCTCCACAGCTCATGGACGGGCTGTGTGTGCCACTGCACCTGTCTGTCCAACCCAGAGAGACAGGGCCATGAATCACCTGTAATAGTAAGACTGAGTGATTTCTTTTGTAAATTAAAGGTGCATTATGGAACTTTTCTAGTGGAAGGTATAGCCACTCACTTGTTCACAGTGCTCCTTAGTTTTGCACTCATATCTGTGGCATTTATTGCATTTCAGAACTTTGAAGAGCATGTGTTCTTACTGAGCGAGGTTGCGTCTCCAGAGATCCGACCTATAACTTAACCTGATGGCGTCATCTGGTTGTCTTCGTGGAAACAGACGGGTTTAAAAGTCCGCAATTACACAAAATGGAGTCTGGTGAACTTTAAGCAATGTTACAACGCTGTTACGTCATCAAAACATACCCAGAGTTGTGTTTTGCTTCATTCACACATGTTTGAGTAATACTTTAATACTAGTCTGTCTACATCTCCAAAGCTCAAAATGCTCTGTTCCACTTTCTGATGTGAAGCAGTAGTTTTTAATTTAACAGCACCTTTTCCCTTTAGTTCAGTAGAAATGTGCAACTCCAGGTATGTTTGTGATGAGGAAACTTCATTATAATATAGAAAATAGTGTAATAATAAGATCCCTTTATGTTTCTGTTATGTTTCTTTTAATCCATATTGTGAAAAAAACGCTTTGGTGTTGTCTTGCACTTACTTGTTTTTTGTGCAGTTAGGTTTTGATGTCACAATTCTTCTTACTGAGTGAGGTCGCCTCTCTACAGAGCGAACCTAACTTGATCTGATGGCATAACCTGGTTATCTTCATGGAAATTGATGAGTTTAGTGCCATTTACCATTTAACATCTAGTATAAAAATACTGTTTCCCTAGATATGAGGTAAACATGTGCAAGTAAAATATAACTTTTACTGAATTCTAATGCTGCTTTATTCTAAATTACAAAAACATTGGACATGATATCCCATTTATTTATATTATAATTTGGTGTTTTAGTTCAGTGAATGAGTTGTGGAAGTTTTCAAATGAGACGTGACCTTTACATTAATTGTGAAAAAACTTCTTTGTTTACAGGTTTAGGCACTATCAACCCAGGTTAAGTTGAGATTGTAGTACTCTTTTCTATTTAATTTTTATTTGGAAAGAGCAAATATTAAATATTTATTTCCAGTTCAAATGGGATCTTTTCAATTTTGGTATATAACAACAAGAGCTCCGCCAGCGGGGCAAAATACGCCCGTACTTTGAATTATTGTATATAGAATTAAGTTAGAATTTGTCAAACCTAGTTAAAGATGAATTGTTGGTGCAGTTTGGAAGTTTGACATTCCTAGGTGAGACGGTTGTCGAGTTAGAGCGCAGACAAGAAATTGTCCACAGACAGACGGACAGACGGACAGACAGACGGACGGATAATCAATAGGGAAATCTGGCTCTTGCAGTAGGAGTATGAGTATGACATCATCACATTCTAGAATCGGAATTCCACCAATCAGATTGCAGCAACAGAACTTAAAGACACTACAAAGCTTTAATGTGTCAAAGCTCAAAGAAGCAGAGAATGTGGGTTGTTCTCGCTTTCAGCAGCAGAACATTTGAGAAGAGAGTTCAGATCTACGGCGCGTAACATAAAAGGACAGAGATGGAAGATAAAAAGACAGAGATGGAAACAATCGCAGTTAGCAAGAGAGACAGACATGTCTCTGTGCAAAGATATCCATTTTCAAATACAAAACCAAACATGAACACTGTGTTCGAGGAATTGAGGAGGGAGCAGAAGTTGTGCGATGCTTTGCTCAACGTGGCCGGCGTGCAATTCCCAGCACACAAACTGGTTCTGTGTAGCTGCAGCACATACTTTAAAAGCCTCTTCACTAACTGGTCCAGCCCTGACTGCCAGGTGTTTGAGATCTCCAATGTGTCAGCTGATATCATGAAGATTATCCTGGACTACTGCTACACCGGGGTGGTGCACATCACCCAGGAAAACCTCCAGGAGCTCTTTATAGCTGCTGACTACTTAGATGTGAGTGGCATTACCGAAGTCTGCTGTCAGGTCATGAAGGAGCAAATGTCCCCCAGTAACTGCATCACTGTATGGGGTATCTCAAACAAGTACTACTACCCCCAGCTGAGGAAACAAGCCTTCTTATACGTCCTGAAGCATTTCGAAGAGGTGGTGACCAGCTCTGAAGAGTTCTTCCAGCTCTCCAGGGAAGACCTGTGTTCAGTCATTGATGATGATCGGCTGAATGTGAAGGAGGAGACCACCGTGTTAGTGGCAGTCATCAGATGGATTGCACATGCTCCTGAGGAAAGGAACCACTACTTGGCCGACCTCCTACTAAAAGTCCGTCTGGGTCTGATCTCTGTTGTGTACTTCACTCAGTGCATGATTAGATATAAACTGCTCCACTACAGTCATAGCTGGAATGTTTTTGAGAAGATCAGAAAGGTGAAGTATGAAAGAGGTAGGAGGTACAATGCCTCCCTGCCCCCCACTCGTCTAGCCACTCCAAGGCTGCCCAGTGCGGTGCTTATGGTTATTGGTGGCTATAGCCGAAACAGAAGAACCAACAGCATTGAAGTCTATGACAACCGCACCGATCGCTGGGTGGGTGTGGCTAATGATGACTGGACTCCAAGAGCCTATCACGGCACAGTGTTCCTTAATGGATCTGTGTACGTGATTGGAGGGTTTGACGGCAATCACGAGCTCAACACTACCTGCAAGTACGACCTGGCAATTCACACGTGGCAAGAAATAGCACCCATGCATTCACGTAGGAGCGGCGTTAGTGTGACTTTGCTGGATGGTTTGATCTACGCGATAGGCGGGTGCGATGGACGGGACAGGCTGAAGACAGCCGAAAGGTACTTGCCAGTGACCAATCAGTGGACCATGATTTCACCTATGAACAAACAGAGGAGCGATGCCAGCAGCACAGTGTACAATGGAAAGATCTACATTTGTGGAGGTTATAATGGTGAACATCGCCTGGCATCAGCTGAGACTTACAACCCACTAACCGAACAGTGGACCATGATAGCGGATATGTCCACCATGCGCTCTGGGGTCAGAGTCATCGCCTATGCCAATGAAATCTACGCTGTTGGTGGGTTTAATGGGGATTCCCGTTTGAACACTGTTGAAGCTTATAACCCCGCAACCAACACGTGGCGCCCCCTACCCAACATGTGGACCGGGCGCAGCAACTTTGGCATCGAGGTTGTTGACAATCAGCTATATGTTGTAGGCGGGTACAATCGGGCCACCATTCGTTGTGCTGAATGTTTTGATGCAAGGACCAGAGTTTGGACTCAGGTGCGGGACATGGAGATGCCTCGTTATGCCCTGAGCTGCTGTGTGGTGTTTGACCTTCCCAACATGGCCGACTTTGCTCCGCCCCGCCCTCCTCCTCATGACGATTCCACTGAGGAGTAGATGCACACTCATTTAAATAAAAGCATCTATTAACTGCAAAAAAGTGTTCAGTTTTGTTGTTGTCGATTGTTTTTTTATACACTAGTGACAGTAGCTCATTTGATATAGTGCTCGTCCTCTAATTTGAAGGTTGCCAGTTCGAATCCCGCTCTCAACATACACATCATTGGGAGTGTGATCAGATCCTCTGGCCCACAGGTTGGTGGTTCGATTCCAGCTCCCAAAGAAGAATGCTGTTGTTGTGTCCTTTGGCGTGGTTCCCTGATGTAAAAGTGCTTTAAATTAGGGCTGCAACAACTAATCGATTAAATCGATTAAAATCGACTATTAAAATAGTTGGCAACTAATTCAGTAATCGATTAGTTGACTAGTTCATGTGACAAAGTCCAATCGGGGGAAAAAAGAGGACACTTGAGAAATGGCGTCTCCCCTTTAAAATCAGTAGGACTCTGGTGAGATTTCACAAACATATTGGCAACCTTTTTTTGACATGAAAAGTAGTTGGGTTGCATTACTGGTACAAGTTAATAGGAACGTTTTAATCACAACCTATTGTTTGACACTATACATGTTAAACCGAAGTTGCTTGGTGTTAGCTAGTTAGCACATATTAGCTGCGATTGCATTGGAACAATGTGTTTCTAAGCCATTAACTAGTCCAGTTAACCTCTTAAACCACACAGCCACCAAATTTGGGGACTAGCGCCTCTTTTGTAAATTCATACATCTGTATTTACAACATACTGAGTGCTACACTGTCATGTTATACACCGCTGGAATCAGCAGAAACACGGCTAACAATTTATCCACTTCATTTTCACCACAGCACTTCACATCTCAAACTGAAGCCCTCTATATCCACACATATAAAAATACAACTGTCTGACACTCTTACAACTTCTGCCTCAAAGCAAACACGACCCTTCACCCTTCCCCCATAAGTTATATATCACCTGAAAGCTGCTTCCATGTATCAGCCTCTGTAGCTCAAACTTTCACCAAGCTAGCAGCCAAGAAACACAGAAAAAGTAGCTGTCAATCAAGCCAAATCAAATAAATCAAGTCTTACCTTTGCCTTCTTCCCATCTGAAATAAATCCCATCTGCATAAAAGTCCTTTCTGTGAGTAATCCAACACTCTCTACTCTACTACCATTGCACTCCTGCCTGCTTGCTGTTCTTCCAACTTGAGCTCACAATTTAATTCCTGCCAGGAGACCTCCTGGGTGCCACCAGAAAATGAAGATGGCAGCAACAGGTAACAGAGGTGCCCTTCTGGCTTTCCAGATCTATGTGGTATTGCTTTTTCTTTTAAAAGGCATAGTGCCTGACATTTCACATGAAGAGACAACAACTGGGTGTGATCTGGCCTTCACACAATCTGGTACCAAACATTTTGGGCATGGGGCACATATTCTCGCCGACTTTGTAAGACCTGGCCGCTTAAATAAACATCTTAGAGGAGTGCCCAAACTTCAACAAAGCGATGCGCTTGTCTCAATAATCTGTCTTTTACTATCTGGAGATATCCACCAGTGCCCAGGGCCATTTCATCCTGCAATGGGTGAAAGTTTCCAAACTACTACAAAAAGTAGTGTGACATTACCTGGAAGTAATGTCAATAAAGGAAACCGGAAATTGCTCAATCCTGCGATAATAAAACATCAGAAATGGAATGTGTTTCAGACACTTAATCACTCCAAGTTAATATGGGACCCAAAATCTAAACCAAAAGGTATCCTATTTGGACATTTAAAGATACGCAGTTTCAAGTCAAAATGTGATCAGGTCCACCACCTTCTCACTAGCTCTAATGTAGACTTTCCCTGCCTCTCTGAAACTTGGCTTCATGAGTACTCTGCTCCTGCAGTGTTAGCTGTACCTGGGTACAAAGTGTTTCGCAAAGATAGACAGGGTTCTAAGGGTGGGGGTGTTCTGATTTATGCGAAGGACACTTTTACTTGTAATGAATTGCATATTGTAAATGAAAATGAACTGGAATTGGAGTTTCTAAGCCTAAATGTAACTTTGTCAGTGCAAATGTCTTTTACTATTGTTATTTCTAGACCTCCGTCAGCCAATGTGGATTTTTATGAGAAGTTGGAAAGATTTTTAAAACAATTAAATTTTGCCAAAGAGGTAATCATTATGGGTGATCTAAATATAAATTGGCAGGCCAACCAAGTCAGGAAAAAATTAAAAAGGGTGATGGATAAAAAGGATATGAGTCAGATTATAAATGGTCCTACAAGAATCACAAATTCCACCAGCACACAGATCGACTTAGCCTTTACTAACAGGCCAGAAAGAATCTATAAATCTTTCAACATGTTGACTGGAATATCTGATCATAATTTTATAATGGTGAATAGAAAATTAAATAACAAGCGCTTTAAACCTTTGACTGCTACAGCAATGTGTAGAATCCCAAAGCATGAACAGCAAAATTTCATAAATGAAATACAACAAATTAATTGGGATGAGTTGCTTCATGGAACTGATTTAGACCAGGACTGTTCACAATTTTCAAACAAAATACAGCAAATTATTACAAAATTTACGAGAAAAATCAAACTAAAAAGCAAGAAGAACAGTCTTCCTTGGCTTAGTGAATCAATACTAAAATTAGCAAGAGCTCCGCCAGCGGGGCAAAATACGCCCGTACTTTGAATTATTGTATATAGAATTAAGTTAGAATTTGTCAAACCTAGTTAAAGATGAATTGTTGGTGCAGTTTGGAAGTTTGACATTCCTAGGTGAGACGGTTGTCGAGTTAGAGCGCGGACAAGAAATTGTCCACAGACAGACGGAC
This sequence comes from Odontamblyopus lacepedii, assembly GCA_034769755.1. Lineage (NCBI taxonomy): Eukaryota > Metazoa > Chordata > Actinopteri > Gobiiformes > Gobiidae > Odontamblyopus > Odontamblyopus lacepedii. The sequence continues at coordinate 39,550,338 of CM068353.1, read as the reverse complement.
AGACAGACAGACAGACGGATGGATAATCAATAGGGAAATCTGGCTCTTGCAGTAGGAGTATGAGTATGACATCATCACATTCTAGAATCGGAATTCCACCAATCAGATTGCAGCAACAGAACTTAAAGACACTACAAAGCTTTAATGTGTCAAAGCTCAAAGAAGCAGAGAATGTGGGTTGTTCTCGCTTTCAGCAGCAGAACATTTGAGAAGAGAGAACCTGAAGTCACATAAAATTGATACCACTGACCTACAGCATGGATCGATACAAAAATATACAATAAAATACACAAATACAGTATACCTTATATATATATCGGCGCATGCCCCACATGTTTTGCCTCTTCATGAAGACAAAGCTTCAAAGACTTCAAAGCTTTGAAGTGTCCACAGACGGACGGACGGACGGACAGCGCCATAACATAATACGTCCCGTCTTAGAACGGGCGTATAAAAAAGGAAGAAAAAAGCAAAAAACACTATTTAAACAGTAAGAGTGCAGGCTACACACAGTTCCCTTAGTCTGTAATTGAGCCAGAACGCAGCACAGCAACAACAATCACAAAATATCGGACACTGTAGAATTGTTAGAAAATATGTAAATGTAAATCTTTGTTTTCACCATTTATCTGCACAAACTCTGCCAGTCTTAGTGTAGTGTGGATTCGGTCTGCAGAGATGGACAGGCTCAGAGAAGCAGTGGACCGTATGTTCACAGCCGCTGGCGTTTCAAATAAAGCTTTTTCTCAACTATTGTCAAAGGAAGAACATTCATTTAGATTTTTGCTCAATATTTTAGAGTTAGTGTATATGCCACTGGTCTTCTCAAGAAGTACTGTTTTGTACCAAGCCTACTTACACTCTTGAAATAATACTTGAAATGAAGTGGCCCCTCTCCACACCAGCACTTACAGCTTGTCCACAACAGTGTGTATCACAGGGCAGGTTAAACTTCTTAAAACATCCTACCTGTCCATCTGCCTCAGGTCAGCGCACTGCTCCTTTTCACGCTCTCGCTCCTTCCCACGTAGAGTGCACAGAGGCTCCTGCTCAATGCACGATGATTAGAAGAGCAAGACGAAACACGAAGCAAAAGCTCATTTCAATTTATGTTACGGTGTTGGCACAGAGCAGACCTACCGCACAGAGCAGACCTACTGAAACGATTGAAGTTTGACTAAATCCCACAAATGCATCTGTATTTCTCATTTGTATTTGTGTGTTTGGTAAACGTGCAGAAGGTAAATACCACTGTAAAACCAGTAAGATAATGTAACTCCAGTGGAACTTGGAAAAAAAATAAAAAATAACAGGTTAAAAAATCCTTCCCACTTTCTTCACAGTTCTCAGAGGGTTCTCAAAGGGTTCTCAAACTGTAGGTGAGGGTCCAAAAAGGGATGCAGTGTTTCAGTGCAGTACAGTCGGGCTTATTTTAAGCTTAAATTAACATTTATCAGATAAAATGTAGATAAATCTATAAAAAATGTATTTATATGAATCGGCCTTTTCCCACATGAAGATCATTAAGTCCACATATTGTTCCACCATGACTGATTCTCAATATATTAATAAATAAATAAATGATTAGCATTTTTGTAGTAGGTAGATCATTTTAACTTGGTCATTTTATAAGTAGCTCGCATGCTGAAAAAAGTGTGGGCACTCCTGTTCTAGAGAATATTTCACTCCTCTCAGAAATCTTTCTACATACATAGATGGAGTATTCATACATATAACCTTTTTTTAATAATAATTTTATTGAAATTTGAAGGTACAGCTCCAGTGCCACCTGCTACTGCTACAGTCCTGCTGTGTACTTTCTGTACGGCCTCTGCTGCAGCACACACACTTATTGGATGAGCTCTGATTCAGAGCTCACCTGGATTGTTTTAGGTAAAGGAGGCTGGTCTGGAGGGAGGTCTGAGAGAGTGCACTCATTAGTTGTTGGGTCCTGACAGTTCCCATGTCAAATTAGATTTAGGGATGGTTATAGCAAAAGAGAAATCCAATTCTGTCAACTGGACACATCCTACACAGATATTTCTTGTATTGTTTGCGGTTGTACAAACTGGTCCTGATTCTTCCCAGATTTGACAGAAAATAAATGGATTACAGCTTTTCTTTACTGTTTTACATGCCCATGAGATTGGTTCCTTGATGTAAAGTACTTTGAATAAATGTGGCCAATTACCATTTCATTATAACTTCAGAGGTCCTATACACACACACACACACACGCGCACACACACACATATACACACACACACACAGGCTGTCTGCCTCCTCAGTGTTCAAAATGCTCTGTTCCACCTTGTGATGTCATGAAGCAGTAGTTTTGAAGTTAATGGCGACCTTTTACCTTTTGTTCAGTAGAGATTGGCAATTCCAGGCTGAACGTATCCAAACGATGATGGAGGCGGTGTTTGGGGTTTCAAAACACAGTGGAGCACTTCCTGTAAGAACTCAGCCAAAATATGTAGGCTTTGCGTGTTAATCATGAGCGAAAGAAACAAAACATTATACCACAGATCAGAAAATCCCCACTTTTCTTATTCTTACCTTTATTTTACTGAAAATATGATAAAATCTGCCAGTGACCTAGAGTAGCACATGGACCTCCTTGAGAACGTGGTGTTTGAAGGAGCCTCTGTGTTTTATAAAAGTCCTGTGGATGAAGTTGCCGATGCAGCAGCTCTGAGCCGTGCGGAGAGAATGACTTTGGGCCCTGGCTCCGGTCCCTGTCTCCCAGTGGGATGGACACATTTACATAAGTAACATCTTGATTTGCTGTAAAGTGAAATTAGGGGGCGCGCGCTAGGTTCAATTAACTCAGTGGAACGTCTCATAATTAAAACTCCGTCACCCCACTGTTTGGTAACTTTGTGCCAAGAGACCAGTGCTGAGAGAGAGAGGAGAGACGGAGAGAGGTCTATATAACACTTTTAATAACTCTAATAAACCACGAAGAAAGACTTATTTAATTATTAGCAAATCTGTACTACTTAATCAAAGGTTCATTGTGTAACATTTTGGTTGGGGGTCTGTCGCTTGCTTGTTTCTATGGGCGTGTCATTACTCAGCCTGGAATGTTCCACAGTATGACATTAAACAGCTCTACCTTACATTTATTCAATTACAGGTGGTTTTATAGGTAGGAAAACAGGGATTCTGACTGTGAACGGGGTTGACTCTGCACAGATCTGACCTGTAACTTGGTCTGATTTGGTCTCCATGATGATAGAAAGGTTTAATGCCATTCTGTGAAACATTCTAGAGAAAGCCATCACGTCTCCATGAAGAAAAGCATTTGATGGACCCTCCACTAAAGAAGTTACACAATACACCTTTAATGCTCAAACCCTGACCCCTCAATTCAGTAAACACTAAGCCTGAAACTTTCTTAGGTGCACTGTGGCCTTTTTCTAGTGAAGCGTCGGCCATCATGCTTTATGGTGATGCTGAAAATGTTATGTTGTGACGTCTTATTCTTTCCTAATTGTATAATAAGTGTATGTATATGTACTAATACTGTATAGGTATTGTGTGCTCTGTGCTCCCTTAATTATTATTTCTTCTTCTTCTTCTGCTTCTTCTGCTTCTTCTTCTGCTTCTTCTTCTTCTGCTTCTTCTTCTTCTGCTTCTTCTGCTTCTTCTGCTTCGTCTTCTTCTGCTTCTGCTTCTTCTGCTTCGTCTTCTTCTTTTTCTTCTGCTTCTGCTTCTGCTTCTTCTTCTGCTTCTTCTTCTTCTTCTGCTTCTTCTTCTGCTTCTGCTTCTTCTTCTTCTTTTTCTGCTTCTGCTTCTTCTTCTTCTTCTTCTGCTTCTTCTTCTTCTGCTTCTTCTTCTGCTTCTTCTTCTGCTTCTTCTTCTGCTTCTTTTTCTTCTGCTTCTTCTTCTTCTGCTTCTTCTTTTTCTGCTTCTTCCTCTGCTTCTTCTTCTGCTTCTTCTTCTGCTTCTTCTTCTTCTGCTTCTTTTTCTTCTGCTTCTTCTGCTTCTGCTGCTTCTTTTTCTTCTTCATCTTCTTTGTCTTCTTCGTCTTCCCCTTCCCCTAATTCACCCTTTTTTAACCATGTGTAATCATGTGTTTTATGAAATTGCACTGTCCCCTTTCAAATAAACAAAAATGAAATGTTCCACAGTGTGCAATTAAACTTTTCCATTTTGCATTTATTCACTTATGATTGTTTTGTTCATGTGTTCTCATTTTGAGCAGGGTCCACTCTCCAGAGCTCTGACATGCATAATGACTGCAATAGATAAAGAAAAATAGGTTTAATGCCATCCTTAGGAACATTCTAGGCAAAACAATAGCATCTCCACGGAGACGGGCAGATGCTGGACCCTCCACGAGAAAAGTTACACAGTGTACCTTTCATAAAGTTTCGCTTCATTCTGAATTGAAGTCTTTGATGAAGTTGTTTACTGAGACGTTTAAGACATTAAGATGTAGTTATAATAAAGTGCATTTTAGCAACGCAATAACAAATATAGAGAAATACACAGGGTGAACATCTGCTAAAGATCATCAACATGTGTAATAGCCTAATAATGACTTTTCAATGTCTAATACTGTTCAAATATAAAACACCCCTGACAGAATATTTGGCAGGCTCATAGAAAATTAAGTTATAAGTAAGTGGTTTGGGAACTCTCAAAATGACCCCAGAGAGAGAGAGAGAGAGACAGACAGAGAGAGAGAGAGAGAGGGAGGGAGGAGAAATCTGTAGATAAAAGGCGGGCTTCATCATGATTTCATCAGAAGTGACCTTGGTGTGGAGATGGCTGGAGGAGAGCCACAGTGTCCATAAGTTGAAAGTTAATGTGATGCTGATCAGATGGCGGCTCTTTAAGCGGCCCTTCCCAGCTGTTGCACGACGATCACTGGCTGTGCACTGGGTCGCTAATGGGAGCTTTCTCCTTAAGCTCATCATGTACTTTTTAGTTTGTGCTTTTAGCTAACTGGCATAAATAAAGGTATTTACATATATAGCAAGGTCAAGTGATGAATTTTGCAAATGAGAACTGTTACTTTGAAAAGAGGCTACGCTTCAGGTAATTTTGTATGTCATGAAGTTTGTTTGTCATTAAGATATTTTAAAGGTGCTGCTATTTTGGTGGAGAGTCGGCCACCTGCTTATTTCCTTGGAGACGCTGTGCTTCGAATGTTCCACAGACGAAATTAAACGTATCTGTTTTTTATATACTTATATTTACCATATCTTATGGAGACAAGCAGGTGTCAGGTCAGGTCTGTGGGACGCTCATTTAAGGAATTGAGATAAGTTTAATGTCATATTAAAGGCAAAGCAATATCTCCATGGAGACAGGCAGACCCTTCAACAGAAAAATGCACCATGTACCTTCAGTCAAAAAGAAATAATCGCCTAAAACACTGGTGTTATATAAAGCGTATGTGAATTTGATACATTGCAGACGGTTGCATGATTTTTTTTTTTTTTTTAGCTATGGTCTAATATTGATTTTGAGTCCATAAATTGCTTGTTTCATGATTTTGCGTCATTTTATTCTATTTCAGAATTGAATGTCTTTAAGGGAATGTCCACAGTGAGAAGAAACACACACACACGCACAGACACACACACACACACACACAGACACACACAACATTAAAACTTTCCCCTCCATTTGACTGGCTCCATTCTTACCAGTTATTGATTACCCCATTAGCTCTTTGGCTAGTGCTATCGGCTAAATCCACATGTTGCCAATAACGTCCAGTACAAACACTTTGTGGTTTATGTTGTTGTTTATCTCAAAGTGATGTTTCACAGATCCATAAATTACACCATGATCGTTTGTTTCAGCAGATCTAAATCTATTTGTTGTCCATATAATTATTAGCACCAAATGCTGAAGCACCTGTTTTTCAGGATAGTACGTACTAATTTACAGCCCTCGAAAACCTGAATTTTAAGTAACGCTTCCTGTGAAGTGGGGTAGAATCAGTGGGGGGTTTAAAATTTGCCTATAAACATCTAAAAAGTGCAAGTCTTTCCCAGATCTTGGCATTAGTCCAATATTGAAAACGTAGCTGATATTTTTTCTGAGCCGCCCCAGTCTCTGTGCGCCACTGTGTCTCCAAGTTAGTCCACAGAGCATCAGATTTGTATTTTTGAACAAACTCTTGAGTAAACATGCAAATGGAAGAGAAAATTGGCAAAAATATGGCTGTGGGTTTACACTATCAACAAATGCAACACAGGGTTATGTACCAGACAAATACATGCTGTTATATTTTGTTAAATGTGTTATATTTGTGAACTTTAGTAGTATTAGTACTAGTAGTAGCAGCAGCAGTAGTAGTTGCAGTAGTAGCAGTAGTAAGATCTAACTTGATTAAACTTGCAGTTGTTCCCCAACAGCTTTTATACATTTGGACAAGATCTACAGTATGACATTAATTTATCCTGCACTTTCTTATCTGAAAACCTTACTGTCTCAAAATGGCTGATTTGCATGGAGACAAAGCCGACTATAGCCATCTTCATTAGTTCTGCTTACACCTGCGTTTCTGCTGCTTTTGCCCCTTCCTAATATCCTCACTATAAAGAACCCTGCATATATTAGAAAACACATTACATAAAAAGACACTTCAAGAAAATGGCCCCCTCTGTGCGCACTATTTTTAGAAAGCAACTCATCTAATTGGCCCAGCGCTATACTCTATAATGGCCATATATGCTAGCGTCGCCGTGCTAATTGTAAAACGCATTTATTGTCCAAATGATCTCGGGACGATTAGTCAAAGCAAGCTGATAAATAATGAGTGTGAATAATTAGCCATGTAATGTTTGGCTGCGCGGTTTAGAGCTGAGTCCATGGGAGGGGGAACGGGCTGAGTTCTGGCAGCTTGAGTCCACTCGGGAGCCGAGCACGAGAGGAGCCCCGCCGCGAGGCCCTGCTTGAAGATATCACAGATCTGCTGACAGTAATGAGAGGCCCAGGGAGGGGGGGGAGGGAGTGAAGGAAGAGAGATGTGGGGGAGAGCGAGAGATGGGGGGGGGGCTGGGTGGAGACGGCGGGTGCCTGTCAACGCATAGTCCACTTAAGCCTCTAAGCCTCACCAATACAGATCAGAATTGTCATAGCGTCATTTCATATATTTTTTCATGTTCACGTACTCTTTCCGGCAACAATGGAATTTCTTTATTTTGGAACAAAGGGATTCTCTTATCTTATTACCTGTCCACTTTGGTCTAAAGATATATCAAGATTTACTACTACTAGAAATCTGATGCTATACTTTGAGGCATGTATTCATTAGTATAGTGATGCAGAATCTAAGGGTTATTGACGGCTCTATTATATAATTTTTATATTTGGCAAATGCGTCTCTGGAAGGTTTTTCCGCTTTCTTATGTAATTATTTTTTCCCAATAACATTCAGTCCAGATTTATATTGTGTTTATCATTAGGTTATAGATATACATGACGGCATTCTACAGGCCTGCGTGTTGAATAGGTTTTGTTCACAGTGTCAAAAGGTCAGATAGGGGGTCTATAACTCTACTGGTAAAACAATATTTAAAGGCATGATCTCCAAACATAACACAGACTCAAGTGTTCAGCATGATCGTGGTTTGTGATCACTGCTTATCTGCATTAACAGCTGTTTGCAAGAATTGATACATCAGAGGAATTCAAAACAAGCTTTTTTTCCCATTTAAGTTGAACTATTTATAGAATACATGCATGTGTACTGTATTATGAATGTGTTCCAAGTTTTACATTTTCTATACATCTTTTGACAAGACAACTATAGCATCAGTATATTTCATTTATTGAGTTGGATGGCTCATAAACATGTGAGTTATCTGAAAAGTGATTTTGAAACATCTTTCTTGGGCCAAATACATCCTTAGTGTAAAATCTTGCACAGTCTGAAGGAGCAGCCAAGCCCGTATCTGATGCCTTCACTGAGGGACCAGCTTTAAAGACGCATTTTTGTAATCACAAATTAGAAAGTTCATTTTATTCAATGGAGAATTTAAAGTGGTGCCTTTGGTGGAGTTTGTGCTGCTGGCAGCCTGCCTGGCAGAGCTCCTGAACATGTCTCTCATATGCACTTGGGGAAAACACATTTTAGGACCAAGTGTTTATCACATCCATATTTAAAAGTGTCTCAGCCAATTGTGTCAGATTTTTAGGCTATTAGGAAGTTTTATTCTATTAAAAATCCCTGGATGATTGTGAAATGTGCTCTAAATAAGTATGATGTTTTTGGAGCCTGCTGAACATAGTGAGCTCCTTGTTTTCACGTGTCACAGAAATAAAGAAATCTGCTTCCACAGTCATGTTTGAGCCTGGTTTCAGACACCGGCGTGGTGACTAGACTGACATCCCTCTGTATAAAAAATACAGAGATCATTCTGGACTTACCGGACAAGGGCAATGTGACTTCTATAATCCGGTTACATTTAGCAGATTTAGATAAAATGGATCATTCATATCTGTGTCCAGATCTATTTGTCCAACTACACGTCAAAATTGGCATATTAAAAATGCACTGTGTAACTTTTCTAGTGGGAAGTTTGCCAACTGCTCGTTGTCATGGAGATGCTTTTCCTGGAATTGTATTGCTCAGAAGTACCTTGGAAAACATGTATTATTACTGTGAGCAGGGTCGCCTCTCCACAGATCTGACCTGTAACTTGGCCTGGTGATGCCACCTGCTTGTCTCCATAGCTTTAATATTGTACTATGTACACGCAGTTTTATACCACACTGTGTAACATTCTAGGAGACAAACAGCTCGCTGCACTTTTACAAAAGCCTATACTTCTATTAAAAATGCAGATCTGTATTATAATGCTGTGATGTAGTCTGAAACCCAGCAACAGAAGTATTATCAGTGAATACTGAGTGCACTTTTATATTCTGCTGTGTGACACTAGCCTTTTTTATTCCTCCTTTCCTTTTAAAATCCAAAATCAGGCTCAGGGTGTGTTGTTGTAGTCCTAACAATTTTAGTTTTGCTGACAGTGTTGCTTTTGCTAAGTCATGAAAATGCATAGCAGCTTGTTATGGTAATACTTTGTCAGCTCGCGTGTCAGACCCTGATAAAGGAACTTGGGACATTATTCAACCTTGAGTCTTTATGGCGCTCAGTAAGCAGCTTCCACCTCACGATCCCTGGAAAAGGACGCATCAAAAAGCATCAGCGGTGGGAAGAATAGGCAACATTAGACTTGTATTTATGCCTCCGCTGAGCTCAAAGAGATAGTGTAGCTTAGCCCGGCTATGTTTGGAATATGTAAGCAGTTAACAGTGTCACGGGGCTGAGTACGTCTTAACCTTTAACTTATTCTCTGCTAATGGGATTCCTTGTAAAATGGGAATGCTCAAAAGAGTGTAGCGTTGTGGAGTGGGCGGGGCTGGTCTGCACTCAGGGTTCCTCTACCACACCACAGGGTCTGGAACGCACGGGCCAAATGTTCCCAGGAAATAAACCTGTACCATATATACCAGAATTAAAGGCTCTATATTACACAGCATTTACTCTTGTGAGCTTTAACCCTGGAGAACCCAAGAACCCTTTTCTTCTTCAGAAAATTATGAACTATGCATTAAATGATTGCGATAAGTTCACTGAACACCAAAATATCTACTTTTTAAATTTTAACCCTTTATTCCCTGATTTAGGATTTGGGTCAAATCTGACCTGATGGGCTTTAGGTGTATAATTTTAAAGAACGACTATAAGAAACACTGTCAATGCAAACTGTTTTAAATTTAGGAAAACAATCAATAATTTACACAACAACATTTAACAATATTTATTTTTGCATGTTAGAACTGTATTTCTAATGTGTAAACACACTTTGGCCAACTGAAACAAGAACTGAAACAAGAACACAAGGCCATAAACGACTAATAAAAAACTAACACCATTGGTCTTTGCTTATCCAAATCTTTTCTACTAGAGAGAGGAAATCACACTAGACATTGTGGTAATCTTTGAAACAATTTCTTTTTTTGTTGATGCAGAGAGGAACTGCACATTTTTCACAGTGCATTTCAGTTTTGAGGTCCTTGCAAACAGCACATCGACGACGACGCTATGTCATAATGTTGGCTTAAAAACATACCCGGAGTTGTCTTTCGTTCCATTGATTAATCCTGCATGATTAGTCTGTTGACATCTCAAGGCTCAAAATGCGCTGTTCCACCTTATGATGTCATGTATTGGTAGTTTTCAAGTTAACAGCTCCTTTTACCTTTAGTTTAGTAGAGATGTGCAATTCCCAGGCTGATTTTATCCAAAAGCTTCTAGTGAAGGTGTATGGAGTGTTTTCTGTTTGAGAGAAGAAATATGCAAAGTTTATGTGATTCATTTATTTATTTTATGAGGAAACAACTTTATAACATAAAAAATAGCGTAATATTTGCCATTGTAAAGTATTTTTGTGTAATTATTGTTGGAACAAAAATGCTTGTGTGACAGAAACGGCTATTTCTTCACTATTTTGGAGCATAAATCATACTTAAGTCACATCTTTTTTGCTTTTAAATCATTCCCCACTATCTTTAAAGACATTATATGTAAATTGTGACTCAATAATCATAATTATAACTGATTAATCTTGACACCCCGAATATGAAGAAAAAATATGATTTGCAAAGCCATTGTTTTCTTATTTTCTAGATAAGATATTATGCAATCAATCTAAAATGTAATACCAGAAAACAGCACTTACGAGACCCCAGTCGCTGCTGAAAGAATCTAAATAACCAGGAAAATAATTATGGAACTTATTTACAAAATTTCCATATTTAAAAGTGTCTCGACCAACTGTGCCGGATTTTGAGGTTATTATGAACTTTTTATTCTATTAAAAATCCCTGTTTTTTCTGAAATGTGCTCTAAATAATATGATGTTTTTGTATCCAAGTTCACCTATTGGTTTTCAAATTATGGCATTTTCTGATCCAATTTTAGGCAGGTAACATTTCTATTGTTATATGTAGGTCAGTGGACAAATAAGCATTTTAAAATGACCTCATATTACATTGACTCCTCAGTTGTCCTACAGTGTCATTTTTGACCTTCACATATTGTCACTGTGATAAGATTCAGTTGGAATTTTTGATTAGTCAGATTTAGTTGTTTTTCTAACCTTCCAAGTTCATTATTTTTAAGTGATTTTGACACCCAATTATTTATCATACCCTATAAAAGTGTTCATGTGGGAGTCAACTGACGGGCTGATTGACGCCTCTGCCACTTTTACTATGAAACACTCCAGTCTGCCACCTGCTTGTCTCCATGGAGATTTTATTGCTTTGGTTTTAATGGTCCACAATATGGCATCAATCATATGCGCATTTATTTCATTACAGGTGTTTAAAAATACCTTTCATACAATCTTACTGTGAGGAAGTGAAGTATTTCCCTGTTGTTTTTGAACATTTTTACTAACACATACCATATTTTGCTCACCATATTACCTTTTATTGATTTGAAAGTGCTAGATTTGCTGTAAACATGTTTTATAAGTTTCACTTCACTTGTTTTTAATGTTCTAAAACTCCCCTCTCTTTGCTCTCTGCACTGTCACTCCCCTTTCAGAGCACTATCACAACACGATCAGCGTGAGTCCCGTTAATGAAACTACTGCACATCACATCTGGTTTGCCAAGTTGCTGTGTATACTGTATGTGCTATTGGATATTTATGGAGAATTGTTGTGTGGGAGCACGGGTGATGTAGACTTGTGGGCTGAGCATTAAACAAAATCTTAGAGCTAACCATAAAGAGGTTCGAATAGGGCCTGGGAGAGATCACTAAATTACTAAAGCATGCATTATGCAGATTATAGTGAAACTCTCTTCTAACATTTTTTTGATGAGGGAACAACATAACAGCATGGTAAAAACCCCTTCTCAAAATAGACTGTGCATGATTCCCCCTCTTTAAAGGGCCCATATTACACTATTTTCTGATCTGTGTCATAATGCTGTTTGTGTTTTGTTTCATTCACACATGTTTTGTATGCAAATTCTACATATTTATGACCATTTGGTCGTCTGCACCACAGGCCTTTTCCTTCAGAAGTTGTTCTTGTAAAATTGCTAGCTGATGTTGTAAAGTGTTTTATATTTAAATTGTCCATAGTCCGTCACGAGTCCATCACGATTAGAACTCCAGCCTAACTTGAGCAGTGTGTAGCATAATGATGACACTGCTGGTGTAGATTGTCCGAACGGTTAAAATGGAAAGTAATACCTGTGCATAAGCTGCGCGTATGCTGTGCTGCTGCGCTTACACGCTGTTAGTTGCGTTGGTGTAAATTGGTGGTTAGCTTGGAGTTCTCATTTTTCAGTGTCAACCGAGCATCTCCAGGCTTTTTAGCAGGGGCAAGAAATAAACGTGTCGTGTCAAAATAAACTTCTGATGCCCTTTCAAAATAGGTTCTCTAAAACCTTTACAGTCACGTAAACACCATGTATCACATCCAGGAACTCGGGGAATGACTTGTGATGGACTACAGAAAGTTTTCCAGCCGTGGAGGATAAATATAAAACACTTTACGACATTAGACAGCAACTTTACAGGAACAACTTGTGAAGGAAAATGCGCATGGAGCAGACAACCAAAGTGAAATGGTGAGTAACTTAATTAATGCGAGCTCCACAGATACGCCTTGTTATCGCTGTAAAGCATCGTCTGTCCTGTCAACTTTTGTTTTGTGATTTAAAACATGATTCATCCAACAATCAATCCATCAACAATGAATACATAAGCAGTGTAAAACGTGAGAATACACAGAGACTGGCCCCTGGTGTAAACTGAAATTTAGGTCTGTTAGGTAAGAGTCAATTTTGCCCAATATAGGACCTTTAAAGTTAGCAACTCCTATGGATTTTGTCCTAACTCCAGAGATGGTCTAATTAAGGTACTTTATAGGAGTGCATTACACATTTTAGTCCACTCTTCTTCATCGTCGACATATCTCAGTACAAGTGAAACTAGCACAAGTTTGAACATCTTCCATGGCCTCAGTAAACCTCGGTATTTAATGATGGTTGGATCTCTTCTTGCATTTATACCTCATCAACACTGCTCATTATGTCCACTATAAATCATCCCCCACTGCCTCCAAGAAGTGCTCAAAGCTAATCCAGATTCTCATCACCTCGAACGCATCGTAATCGCATTGGCCACCTGTTTGGTCTGGCTGTTGGACCAACTTTTGACACATATTTGAGTAATTGTGAGTTAAGTCAAGCTATTTTTGGGATAATTTTATGAGGGAGTTGGAAAGCTTGCTAAAGTTATGTGAGTGGACCATGTGTGGTTGCTTCATTTCAGATCTGTAACTGATTTGTAGTGAGGTAATTGATGGATTGCTTGTATATGGATGTGTATCTATATCTATATCTGTCTATGTGTGTTGCATATATGTTTTAATGGTGAGATGTGCGGTTAATTAGATTTCAACTGATGGACCACTGCGTCAAGACTACTGGTAGGTAAAGGGAAATAATCTGATTATTTCACATAAAGATAAAAAAGACATTTTGGGGCATGTCACAGATGTCAGCAGTACCGCAGTTCAAGAAGCTGTAGAAGTGGATACTCTTCTACTTCATGTAAACGCTTTCAAGCAGAAGTGGAAAGGGCGGCTCTAGAGGTGTGCATAGCTGACTTAAAGGTGCTATATTACGCAAAACTTACTCCTGTGACCTTTAAACCATGGTATAATGTTGTTATCTCCTCAAAAACATACCTGGAGTTGTGTTTCGTTTTATTCACAATCCATTAACACAACCTATTAACCAACTGTAGACAGACTAATAAGTCTGTCTACATTTCCAAAGGTAAAAAATGATCAAGTTTACAGCTACCTTTTACCTTTAGCTCAGTAAAGATAGGCAATTCCTGGTCTGAAATCATCCAAATACCTGCAGTTTTATGAAGAAGACGGGTGCAGCACTGCAACAAATTAAAGGCCAGGTTACAGCAGGGTTTTACTGTAGTTCTGAGAAATAAAACCCCCCGTATCTGGATAATTACAAGATATATTAGCTTAATGCCGTACTGTGGAATGTCAGACAAATGAATAACAAGCAGATGGCAGACCCTCCATCAGAAAGGTCGCACAGTAACACCTTTAAATGAAATGCACAAATCATCTCACCCTGTTCTGTTAAAATAAAGCTCAGATTAAGTCTAACTTGAGTAACAGTTTCAAACAGAGCAGTGCTTTCAGTTAGCGTCACATCCCCTGGGAATATGGATGATATCAGCTGCAAAGCATCTATATATGTGCTCTGTTGCCTCAAAATCAAAACACAATTTATTCAGAGTCTGATTTTTGGATTTATTCACTGAAAAACAAGTCAGGATTGTGTCTGATCCAATATTTAGAGATTTGCGATAATAGTTATAAAATAAAGTAAAGTTCATTTCAAAAACTAATTGCCACTAAGGACAAAAACCAAACGCTAAAGTTGATGGTTCAAATCCCACAATCCATTGCCCAGTTTGTCCATGGGCAAGACACTCCACTAACCTCTCTTATGCATGAATCGGTTATGGTAATTATGAGCGTTAGTTGCTGAGGTTTTCAATAGTTTTTCCATGCTGTTATCTTCAGTACATTAGACTCTATATTAAGAGAGTTATTTATTCAACCAGGCGGCCAAGTGCTAATTAGCTCCCCACAAAATCATTGCAAATCAAACATGCAAATGAGACAAACTTTGTAGAAGAAACAAGCTCTGGTTTACCACATTAACATAAATATTGAGTTTGAGAGGAAATGCCAACTGTATACTTGAGTCTTCCCTACATATGCAGCTGTGAAAGCGTTTCAGATGGTGTCTGTGTAACTTTATTAGTTTGGTAACATCTGCTTGTATTTCATGCTTGGCTTTATTTGCTCTTATCAAGTAAGACATTGTATCTGATCGCGGCATATGGCGCCACTTCAAACTCTCTCGAAACTGTATTTTAAAAAGTTTTCTTCATTTGCTACTATTTACTTATTTATTTGATGCATGGGGTTATTTACTGTGGTGGTGCTTCAGACTGCAGTGCTGTATTTAAAGAAATTACTCATCAGGAGAGCGTGGTCCGTTATTCGTGTATTTGTTTATTTGTGTCCATGGAGCTACGTTTAATGCCATACTGTGGAACATTTTAGGCAAAGCAATCGTCACCAAGCAGCGTAATGATTGACGGAGCTTATTCTATTCAGATTAATAAAGTTGTGTGTCGATGTAAAGGACGGTGTTCAGTTTTCCGTGTGGTTTTTATGAAGGAAGATGATCGCACCATTGCAGCAAATTAAAGCTGCACTGTGTAACTTTTCTAGCAGAGGGTTCGCCACCTGCTTGATTCCATATAAGTTTACGTTTTTCCCCAGTATGTTCAACAGGAGGGCATTTAATTAAACTATCTCCATGGAGACAAGCATCACAAGGCCAAGTCAGATCCATGTGGTTTCCAATTGAATTCATTATACCAGTTGTGTTAGTTCATTTTCTAGATTTTTTAAAATTACTATTATTATTTATGATAAATGGTAATATTTTCATACAGCGCTTTTTCAAGGCACTTAAAGCATCAAAGAGCCACTCACCCATTCATTTATACATGTACAGTATGTACACAGACACTGGGGGCGAGGTGGTGTGGGCGAATGTCTTGCCCAAAACAGCATTAATTTCCGCGAGCTGGAATCGCCCCGTTAATCTGTGGGTGAGTGGATCTGTCCGCTCTACCACTTATCTTTATGTTGAGAGTGGGATTTGAACCGCCAACCTTCAGATCAGTGGACAGAGACACTACCAACTGTCTGAGCTTCTGTCGCACATTTCCTCTTGTTTATTTCCTGCACATGGACCGGAAAGTAGCACCTTTATTACATCCTCACTTAGTGTTCTGAAGCCAGCGCCTCATTTCGTGACCTTTATAACAAAGAAAAGTTGGTAGACACCTTTAGACAGACAGAGAGGGACAATTCACACTTTGGAGTATAAGAACTCACAAATTGCTCCGGTAAAAGGGGTTTTGTGAGAACTTTGTCTTCAGTGACGCTGGGTTCACAGAGCGACTGAACTTGGAAAGACTGGGGATCAAATTGCCGGTGGGGAGTGTGATAATCATGGCATCGGAGAGAGGGAAAATTGCTTCAGAATGGAATCATAAGCCCAAGCAGAAGTGAGGATTTGCTGACCTCTGAACTTGTGTTTCTCAGCTGCAGATTTTAAGTAATGAGATCTATGCACCGAAACACCTGCAGTGAAGAGGGGCCCGTGCACGGACCCTCAAGGCGAGCGGGACCAATGGATTGAACATGGCTGTACAAATGTGCCCGAGCAGCAGAATTCCCACCGAGTCCAAGCAGAAGACTGAGGAGGAAAATGGCAAAATACTATAGGCATGACGCTCCGGTGTGGATAGGTATGCGTCATGGTATGGAATAAGCAAAGACACAAAGAAATAGGAAAATGCCTGCTGCTCCAAACATATGGGTAAACTGAAGCGTGAATTCAGCCAGACTGCACTTTCTGTTTGTTTTGATAATCCCGAGTTCTGTACTAATGCAATTGAATCTGGACTGGATAAAATGTAAATATGCCAGAAAGTACCACTGTGTAAAATATTTGGCCTTCCAAGTACCAACAGAACTAGACCAAAACTAGAACATAAACTAGAAACTGGAACAATTATTATTAAGCCCGAGTGCTTCTGGTGAAGGGCCTGTGGGAAACTGATGCTACTAGTGGCCGGAAAGTGAAATGACACAAAGAGACATGCCCATGGTGACCAAGGACCCTCGCCATGACGTAGGAATGCACGAGATATCCGAAAATGTCACTGACACCAGGGCTCTACAGTGCGCCCATTTCACTCGCATTTGCGAGTAAATATTTCGCTGTGCAAACGAGGAAAACAAACCAGTCGCACCAGTGCAAGTGCTTCTGCAGCCACAATAAGGAGAACTGCGCACAGACGTAACTGACGAGCTAAACGTTCTACATGTGTCAAACATTAGGGGCGCACTCACACTAGGACTTTAGAATCGTGCCCATGCCTGGATCGCCCCTAAAGTATTGCACGCTTGCCCAGCTCGAGCGCAACCGAACCGTGCCCGGACACGACACCTCCGACCTCGCACGACTCCAGCATACGAACTTCACGTGTGGCCGATATCACTCATATGAACAAACTCCGCTTCAAAACACACCCATGCCCCCCTTAAACGAGGAGCGCGCCGCCACAGGACCCACACCTGTCCCACCACTCACAGACACCCCCATGTCGCTGGACTTCCTTCTCCAACAAAGCGAGAGTTTTGTCTTGGTCGTGTCTCGGACTCGAGCGCATTTGGACTCAGTCTCGTCACGGACTCGGGGTGTGAATACTGAGTGTGGTCATATTTCATTACGGCCGCTACTGTTGGCAATAAACTTGTACCAGTGTGCGGGATCTGTGTGCTGGAGCCCGCGGACACCGCGGCACCACAGCGCGCGGCTTGTCCACATCGCCACCCTCAGCCTGCATCACAGGGCAGGTTAAAGATCTCAACTGTCCGTCCGCCTCACGTCAAATACGCCAATACTAATTTTATGTCCGTGTCCGCACAGAGCAGACCTAGGGCACAGACCAGGCGGTATGTGGGCTGAAGTTTTCCAAATAAATCTGTTTGTCACAATGTGCGTTTTGTTTGGTAAATGTGCAGAGGCTAAAAACCACTGTAAAACCAGTAAGAGAATGTTACTCCAGTTAGGAATTTGAAAATACAGGTTTAAAAATCCTACCCACTTTTTACACTTTGAAACAGTTTTGTGTAAAGTGCCAGTGGAAGTTCTCTTAAAGAAGAGGTTCTCAAACTGTGGGTGAAGGTCCAAAAAGGGCCACAGAGTGTTTCAGTGCAGTGCAGTTTGTTTGGCTTATTTTAAGTCTAAATATTAATCAGATAAAATGAAGATATATTATAAAAACATTGCGATCATGCAGGAAAAGTACAGTCATAATTCTTTTGTTTTTTTTTTTAAATTAAATTTATTCAGGGTTGGTGTTGGTGTGCGCAAGTTCTGCACTGTAATAATCGTTCAAACGAAAACCTATTTGTGCCCCCATTTTTTTTTCTGTGCTCCTAAAATTTTTAACTTAGGGGCACGTGTGCTCCTGAAAAAAAAAGTTAGTGTAGAGCCCTGACTGACACCCATACATATTTTTTATGGCATCGTCATAGCGATGACAGAAATTCTTGAGCCTAAACCAGGACTGAATCAAACAAAGACTAAAGGGAGAGAACCTGCACTGCAAAGAGGGATTTTCTAGCATAGTTAAACTGACTTGAATTAAGCAGATTCATCTTAAAAGATCAATTTTAAGATGTTTTTATTTAATAAAATTAAAATTAAAGTTTTTTTGAGTTGTTTCAAGATATTCCATCCTGATTTCTCTTATCTAGATATTACAACTTATTCTAAGCACTTTTTATATTAACTCAGTCCAGGTTAAGCCTCTTTGACTTCCTTCTCAAACCAATAAGGTGAAAAATCTTGCCATAAATACTTGACACTAGTGTTTTCTGCTTAGAACAAGATTCATATTTTGTCTTGTTTTAAGAAAACTTGGTAAGTGGAAATTTCTTACTGCACTGGCAGATCATTTCACTTAAAATAGGGCATTTTTACCTAAAAATTTGTATTTTTTTCTTATTTTTGATGGGCCTTTTTTGCAGTGTGGTCAAAAGTAGGAACAGCCTATAACTATAGTAGTTATAATACAAAAATAAACCATATGTACAGCATCTAATGAAAACAAGTGCAGACAGAAAATGGGACAGAGTACCATTATAATTTATCAGACCACAGTAATACATTCTGCAGTTGTAAAGAGGGTGACAATGTGCAAAAAACTACAACCTCGTACTTGCCACACACTGATCATCACAAAGAAAACATCAGGTTATTCTTTTGTCATTTACATTTTCAAGTGCATTGGATCTGTGCATCAGTTCATCTAGTGACAAATTCTAATAGTTTTTCTCTTTTTGTTAATATAATTGATGTGAATTGATGATAAAAACACAAACATTTATTCAAAGGTGTGTGTAAGACAGTGAGGGTGTTGCCAGCGTGAGTTGTTTTGTTTGAAAATGACCAGTGTCCACAGCACTGACATTATTTAACATGGACAATTAGGCTGAATAATTAACCTAATTGGGCCAATTTGGCCTCATTATCTTGTATTCACAAATTGTCTTTGGCTGCTGCTACTGCTTCTTGGACTATCACTGCTGGAAACCGTATGAAAACTGAATGAAAACTGAGTGAATATGTCTTTTTAATCTCTGTAATCATTATGAAAGCACCAATTTAACACCGTACAACATTTGTGAATCTGTAATTTATGAAAACTGGCAGTTAAGTGTATGGAGTGAACTAAACTAAAACAACTATTTGTCTCCAGATTGTTATTGATTTGTTTAAAATATTCCTCAGTATGGCATTAAACATTCCAGTCAAAATTTTCTTTAAAGGGACTGTAGCTGATTTTCCCCATGTATTTGAGCTTGCCACAGTACAGATATATTGTACAGATATATTGCTCTTGAAATTTAAAAAAAAGCATTATCTGATCAGGAAGAATACTGGTTATTGTTAGGTTTTCTGTCACATCAAAACACCAGCCTCTGACAAGTGCATATAAAAGGTAAATAATTAGAATAAGGAACATGAGGAATCACTTTGGACCACTGCAAACTGTTTAGAATGAACAAGTTCTGTTTTTCACGTTTTTAAGACCGAGTAAAAATCAGGTATAGCACCTTTAAACCAGCTTTTGCCTGATGAACACTGAGAGGAACACAACTCCCACTGACACGTCCAGCATCAGTATTCACCAGGAGTCTCCATTGTTCTTGCCCCTGGGCTCTGGTGGACGCTGGTTTCTGGCAGGTTGCGTTTATTTGGTGCCTTTGGCTTAAAAACAACTGGTTTGTGCTTTTGAGGCTAATTACACACCAACTCTTATCCCTGTGAACCACAAAAATCAAGTCCAACAGGCAACCGAAAACAGAATCTTTGTAGAATTTGTAATATTTATGATGTTAAACAGTTGAATTGTAGCAACAACTATTGCTTTTGCCCACTATGTTGGCAAAATGATGAATATAAACAGCACAAAATCCAGTTCAAAGTCGAGTATCTACAAAAGGGAGGATGTTGGCTGAATCTTACAGACATTGGTTTGCCTTTTTCACTGGCGTTTGGTTATGCAGATGGATCAAACACTATTTGAAGTATGAAAGGCCTCTTTGGAGTGACAGGTGAAGCTGCTGGCCCAGTCACTGCCACAAACACTTTTTAGTTTTTCCCCAAACTTTTTCACACACCTGACAGGGGGAGCAAAAATAAGCTGACAGGGAAGTTACACTCTCAAAGTGTTATAATAGTGTTTGTTTGTGTATGTTTTTTTTTATTTATTTATTTTTTGCACTTTGACAGCTTCCAACATGCAAAAGAAATATAGTGTAAACTGAGATTTAACTTCATGTTCAAAAATTATACATGCACCAGCAAAAGCCATGAATATATCAAGTTTTAAAGGGCCCATGTGACGCTATTTTCTGATTTATGTAATTATGTCATCTACTCAAAACAGATGCAGAGTTCTTTTTGTTTCATTCATACATTCATATTTAGGCTCATTTCTTCAACTCTCTTCCACCTTTTGATTTCAGTGGGTAATACAGGAAGTGCTCCAATGTGTCCATACACCTTCACTAGAATGATGAATGAAGGAGCCGTTAAGTTGAAAACTATCACAACATGACATCATAAGGTGGAACAGAGCACTTTGAGCTTTGGAGATGTAGGCAGAGTAATAATGTGGGATTACTCAAACTTGTGTGAATGAAGCAAAAAATTCTAACATGACTTAAAGCTCAAAAGGTCAATTTTGTGTAATATGGGACCTTTAATCTATATCTACATAGAGATATTTTAGGTACTTGAAATGTGACTAACTTCCAAACAGTTTTTTACCAGATCTAAAAAGTGCACTCATAATCACACAATTTGGTTTACACCTTTTCATTGCCATGGCGCTGGATTTGGGGAAAATGGCACATACCCCATACCTGCTCCCTCATCAGGGCCAGAACTCTCCAGTCCCCCCAGCTGCCAGGGCATCTGAACTACAGGAGCAGAAATCAGAGCGTTTCTGTCATCTGTGAATGAGCAAGATCCTGGGCGAACCGTGAGATGCGTTTAAAGCTTTTAACTCTGTGCCAGGGGCATGATTGGAGCAGTGTGGAACAGGCTTTTAAGGCACGATTATTCCCAAAGAATGTGGCAATCACGGAAAAAAGAGAGTGAATGAGAGAGAGAGGGAGAGAGAAGGGAGGGGAAGGGGGGCAGGCTGAAGAGAGACAAAAGGGGACAAAGTGAGGAAATGAGATTATATAGAGGGTTGATAAGGGCAAGAGGGGGAGAGACGGAGAGAAATGAGAGAGGGTTTGGACAGAATGAGAAAGAGAGAGAAAGAAAGACAAGAGAGAGTTAGAGAGAAGAGAGACGGAGATGTGTAAAGAGTCACGGTACTAAAATTTCGAACTCAATTTTAATACCGAAGAATTCACTAAATTCTCGATACAAATTATGATACCACAAAACAAAAGATTATTTTAAAGTAATAGAATCGTAATTTTCATATACAAAATAATAGTACTTTATTTATCTTAGCATTATGTTTATTATGTTTGTTTTGATAAAGCTCAAAATCAGCGAGAGAAATGTACAGTGAGGGAGAGAGAGGAGGAGAGACTGACAGAAAGAGAGAAAAGGAGGTATATAAAGAAGGAGTGATGTGATAAAAGAGAAACATGCCGAGAGAAAGAGGGAGATGTGTGTAGACAGAGAGGAGAGAGAAAGAGAAAACAAGAGACGTATAAAGAAAGAGATGTGAAAAAGGAGAGAAATGCAGAGAGAGGTGTGTAGAGAGAAAGAGGGAGAGAGAGATAAAGAGTTCTGTTCAGAGAGAGGGGAGAAAGAGAAAGACTGAAAGAAAGAGAGAAAACGAGAGATGTGTAAAGAATGAATGAGGCAAAAAAGTGACATGCAGAGAGAGAAAAAGATGTGTGGAGAGAGTGAAAAAAGTGACAGAAAGAGAGGAAACAAGAGATGTATAAAGAATTAGTGAGGCAAAAAAGTGACATGCAGAGAGAGAAAGAGAGATGTGTGGAGAGAAAGAGTGAAAGAGAGGCATGTAGAGAAGGAAAGAGTGTGTAGACAGAGAGGAGAGAGAAAGAGAGAGACTCGCAGGAAGAGAGAAAATGAAAGAGGTGAAAAAAGAGAGAGATGTGTAGAGGGAAAGAGGGAAAGTGAGGAGTGTAGAGAGGGGAAGAGATCTGTTCAGAGAGAGAGAGGGGAGAAAGAGAAAGTCTGACAAGAATAAAGAACGAGTGAGGCGAAAAAGAGAGACAGGCAGACAGATGTGTGAAGAGGAAGAGAGAAAGATGTAAAGAGAGAAAGATGTGTGTGGAAAGCGAGACAATGACAAAAAGAGAGGAAACGAGAGATGTATAAAGAATGAGTGAGGCAAAAAAGTGACATGCAGAGAGAGAAAGAGAGATGTGTGGAGAGAAAGAGTGAAAGAGAGGCATGTAGAGAAGGAAAGAGTGTGTAGACAGAGAGGAGAGAGAAAGAGAGAGACTCACAGGAAGAGAGAAAATGAAAGAGAGGTGAAAAAAGAGAGGTGTGTAGAGGGAAAGAGAGGAGTGTAGAGAGGGGAGAGATCTGTTCAGAGAGAGAGGGGAGAAAGAGAAAGTCTGACAAGAATAAAGAATGAGTGAGGCAAAAAAGAGAGACAGGCAGACAGATGTGTGGAGAGGAAGAGAGAGAAGTATGTAAAGAGAGAAAGATGTGTGTAGAGAGAAGGGAGAAAGAGAGAGACAATGACAAAAAGAGAGGAAACGAGAGATGTATAAAGAATTAGTGAGGCAAAAAGTGACATGCAGAGAGAGAAAGAGAGATGTGTGGAGAGAGAGTGAAAGAGAGGCATGTAGAGAAGGAAAGAGTGTGTAGACAGATGAGAGAGAAAGAGAGACTCACAGGAAGAGAGAAAATGAAAGAGAGGTGAAAAAAGAGAGAGATGTGTAGAGGGAAAGAGAGGAGTGTAGAGAGGGGGAGAGATCTGTTCAGAGAGAGAGGGGAGAAAGAGAAAGTCTGACAAGAATAAAGAACGAGTGAGGCGAAAAAGAGAGACAGGCAGACAGATGTGTGGAGAGGAAGAGAGAGAAGTATGTAAAGAGAGAAAGCTGTGTGTAGAGAGAAGGGAGAAAGAGAGAGACAATGACAAAAAGAGAGGAAACAGGAGATGTATAAAGAATTAGTGAGGCAAAAAAGTGACATGCAGAGAGAGAAAGAGAGGCATGTAGAAAAGGAAAGAGTGTGTAGACAGAGAGGAGAGAGAAAGAGAGAGACTCACAGGAAGAGAGAAAATGAAAGAGAGGTGAAAAAGAGATATGTAGAGAGAAAGAGGGAAAGAGAGGAGTGTAGAGAGGGGAAGAGATCTGTTCAGAGAGAGGGGAGAAAGAGAAAGTCTGACAAGAATAAAGAACGAGTGAGGCGAAAAAGAGAGACAGGCAGACAGATGTGTGCAGAGAAAGAGAGAAAGACGTGTGTAGAGAGAGACACAACGACAAAAAGAGAGGAAACGAGAGATGTATAAAGAATTAGTGAGGCAAAAAAACAGAAAGAGAAAGAGAGGGATGTGTGGGCTCATTCTCTGCTCTGGCATTTCCACCAGTGCCATAAATCTCAACTTTGCCATTTATGGTTTGGACTTTTGGAAACGGGTCTTTTTCTTTGCTCCTTATGGGACTGCATCTCGTGCCCTTAAAAAGTATCTGGGATTTACTTATAGCTGCTTTTGTGCTGTGTCATCTTAACAAGAGCCAGAGTGGCGTTTTTAATTATGAAAAGTAAATAGAGAGGACAGTGAAATTGATCCTGGCCAATGCTGATCCATCAAATCTTTCAGTCACATGTCCTTTGATAATCATTGCAGAATACACAAGTGTAATTACATTTTGGTGAATAGCCTGTGTACAATAAAGCCCCCCACTGGGATTTTCATGCCGTGGACATTTGGAAATGACATTTAGTCTGCAGAGGAGCGCAGATTTAGCGGGGATTGTCGTCGCTCACAAATCAATCTGAACATCACCATCTGACAAATGAGCCGCTGACCTTTGCAAACTCATTTTTTCATTTGATCCAGTGCAGCAGAAGTTTGAATCTGCCGGGCGTCGTTTCAATTTGACGTGCCGTTCTTTGTTGGAATTTTGATAATATTCAACATTTTTGGAGATTTTTGATACTCAAGTTGGGTAACCAAAAATTGTCTTGAAATGATGTCTAGTTTAATATTTGTATTTCTATTTGTATTTTGAGCCATCAAGGAAAAAAAAAAAGTTAAAGGTCGTACAGTAGGCGAAAGTGACTCTTGAGAGCTTTAAAGGGACAGTTAAACATTTTGGACATAGGGCCTCATTTCCTGGTGAGCCAGAGTGTTGGAGATGTGTGGAGACACGTTTTTAAAAATTCCACCCAGTCCTTGTATTTGCAGAGGTTGCTGGTGCTAGGCTAGTGCATGTCAATGGCCAAAGTTGGCCTGATATTAAAAATGGTCTTACTCACTCCACAAAGCACCTGAAACAAATCAGTTATTACACCAGAATATTGATATGAACGTCTGTGTTAATAGAATAATGTTTGAAATAAAACTAACCTTGCATCTCATGAATCGTCACATATTGAGGAACTATTTTCTCATATATCAGTCCGCTGCTGCTGAGTTTTCTATCAGGAAGTACAACTCACTGCTGCTGCTCAGACATAAATCCTTCAAACGCAAGGTTGGTTTTACTTCTAAAATTATTCTATTGACACAGACATTTACATCAACAGTCTGGGGTTATAATTGTGTTGCCTCGGGTGCTCTGTGGAGTGGGTAAGTTTTTAGTGGCAGGACGACTATGGCCATTGACATGCACTAGCCTAGCACCAGCAACCTCTGCAAATACAAGGACTGGATGGATTTTTTTTTTTTTTTTAAGTGTTTCCACACATCTCCAACACTCTGGCTCACTAGGAAATGAGGCCCTATGTTCAAAATTCTGAACTGTCCCTTTAACCCTGTAAAGCCCACACCATTAAATAATTGGCAGAAAATTCCAATTCTTTGAACTTGGAGCCTTTATTGGTCCCTCTATACAAACAAACAAAAAAATTCAAATATCATTTTCCATATATTATTATTTATGGCAATCTTGTATTGTCACTGGAGCACCCTCTAATCAGTGAATCACACCCACTGTTGGATTATTTGTGCACTGCATGTATCTGATTGTATACATCAGGTTTTTCAGGGAAAAAAATGTCACACTGCTCATGTGGAGGGCATGTATCAAATATGATACGTTTGGCGTTATAGGGTTAAGCCATGTTATAATATTGTTACCTCATCAAAAACAGACCTGGAGTCATGTTTTGATTCATTCACATATGTTTGAATAACCCTTTATTATTAGTCTGCATCCCCAAAGCTCAAATAATACTGTACAAACTCTAGCCACTGTCTTCAGTCTGAAACTGCACTGTGATCACTCAAAGAGCAATTTATTGTATATATAGTTTTATAATCCTTATCTTTATAGATCTTTATAGCTATAGTAATTCTGTACTTCTATTGCTGCTACTGTTTTCTTGCTGTTCTCTTAACTGTGCATTGCAACACTGAAATTTCCCCACTGTGGGACAAATAAAGGATATCTTATCTTATCTTATCTTAAAATGCTCTGTTCCACCTCGTGATATCATGTAGTGATAGTTTTCAACATAAATGAAAAACAAAATCAATCACAAAACAATATAATGTATGTATTAATGTTATTTTATCTTCAGTTTATTGAGAAAATCAATATTATATGCGGCTGGGGGTAATAGTAGCTCAGCGGGTGTTTGTGTTTGACGTGTTTGGTGGTTTGAATCCTGTGCTCGACTGAAACATCACGGGGTGAGCAGTCAGATCCACTGACTCACCGGTTGACAGTGTTTCCCGCTCCCACAGATCCACAGATGAACGCTGTCGTTGAGTCCTTGGGCAAGATTTAACTTCCCTTGCATGAGTGTGTGTGAATGGATGAGTGGTTCCTTAATGTGCCTTGAAGATGGAAAAGCACTACTGTATTTTCCGGAGAGGCTAAATTTAGATTTTTTCTTCCACGGCTAGGGGCGCTCTTACCAGAATTTCAAAAACAAGATAGACGGAGAAGAATATGCTACTTTTTAGCAAATATAACACGCACGACAAATTACTAACTGGTAATGTTTTTCAAATCCTTTACCATGAAAAGCACACGAAAGAGTTTGTATGACGCAAGTTTTAAGTTGAAGGCAACGATCTTGCTCCAGGAAGGAAACCTCTGTAGAGCCCTGCACCCGCGGGACCCGCGGGTCCTGCGGGACCAACACAAAACAGTGCGGCGCGGGACCATGGATGTAATAAGAACATTCTGAAAGAACATTCTGAAAGAGCGTGACCGCACAACGCGGGCGGTAGCGGGACTGAATCGTGTCCCGCGCAGACCGCCGTGCTGCTGCTGTAAGCTCGGCGTCAGCGGAGATGATTAAAGTGACTTGTGGTTTCACTGCACAGGAGAAATGAAGGTCAATTACCGGTTCTTTTCTGTTTTTGACCTCGTTTTAATCAGCACAGTTGCTCCGTGTTAAAAGTCACTGTTCGGAAAGAATCTGTTCAGGTACATAAATGTACATTTACAGTACAAAATCGTTCTGTATATGCAGTAAATATCTCATTTTTCAACATGGATATCAGCGGCTTATAGCCCGGTTGCGGCTTGTACAACTTTCTTCTTATTTTTTATTTTTAAAATAGCGTGGGTGCGGCTTATATACCGGTGCGCTCAATAGTCCGGAAAATACGGTACATAAAAAGGTGACAATTTACCTTTTTTTTTAATACACCAGTACAAAGCTGCATGAGTAATCCTAATAGTTTGTATAATAACTGACATAATCCTAAATAATAAAACGCATAATTCAGCACATTATTTTTAGCTCAACAATTCAGATACATGGATCCATTATCCCATTGCCATTATCCAGTTATCTCTTCACCCTGTTTAGCCAAAAGGATGCTGTAAATATAGACCTCCTTCCTCACTGAGCTCCGGGTCAAAGCTTCTGGTCAATACGTCACTATTGAATAAAACTTAGAGAAGCTTCCACTGGCATCAGCTGCTAATTCTCTCTCCATAATCAGCCTTCACGCTCCCCGAGGACCACTCCACTGTCTGATTCAGCTGACCACAGAGAACGTCTGCTTTACTGACCGTATGTGCCGTGGTCTGTGAACTGCCCCGATAAGCAATAAACACACTTGAAGATAACACAAGGGAAGGTTATGGTTCATCAGTAATGGGACTTGTGTTTGCTGGAGAAGGGATGTGTTGATTATTGTTAGGGTATTGTGATAAAAACGATCGAACAGCATATTTGGAATGTGTTCATCTCTATATAGAGTATTTGTTCAGCAGTTACGGTGCTGACACAATGCACAGATTAGCAGACAGCCTAAAACTTTTACGAAAGCCTATAAAAATACAAAATTATATTAAACAACGCATTTTCAGGAGTCTGGGATTAATATGAACGTTAATGGTCCTGTTTAGGCGTCTGATTTTCAACAAAAAGGTGAGGGTGACTAACTGTAAAACGGTTGGTTAATGCTGTCTAAATTATGTCTCTTTTATGTGTGAGAGACTCGCTTAAGCGCACAAATCATCTCTCGTGTTGTTTCAGTAAAGTCCTTTCATTTATCTGGCATTCAGGTATTTTTATCGTTGAAGGAATATCTTGAAAAACAAAACGTTCTTACTGTGAGCAGATCTGACCTGTAATTTGGCTTTCACTTTCCTGTTTCCATGGAAATAGCTAAGGTTAATGCCACACTTTCATTCATTAACTTTAGGAAAAGCAATATCTCCCTGGAGAGAAGTACGTGGCAAACCATCCATTAGAAAAGTTACACAGTGCGTCTTTAAAGTGCAGGAATGGTGCTTTATGGAGCTACACGAATCAACATCAACAACAAGAAAGGAGAAAAAACACATTTCAATATGTTGTTGCCCACCTGGGTGAAAAAGATGATTCTACAATTCATGTACAAATCTGAAACTGTAAACTGTACACATTCAAAACAACAATATAGATGCATATGGCAGTGCTAGAGATTCAAAACGCATCCTCCCTCTCTCTTTTGAAGACAGCATGTTAAATAATGTATGCATTAACTTGGAAAGACTCCAGCTTTATATTTGCAGTGGCATGTGTGCTTGCTCGGTACTAAGTAATTGGAGGATGTTATAAGAAAACCATTTAAAACCATTAAGAGGCTTTGCAGAAACAGGTCAACAATCACTCAGCTCTCTCGGCGATAGCTTTTTTTAATAGCTGTGAGTTCAAGTTATAGGTCTGGGTCTTGCATCTAGCGGGATAAAAGCACATGTAATATATAGCTCTAATGGCATTACAGGGCAAACGCAGAATTCATTTGCATACAGTGGGCACATCATAAGCGGCCACTGATAGCACAATAATATTTGACTAATAGCTTTGTAGTGCTTGAATGTAGCTCACTTTTATCTCACTTTAAAGAGCAAATATGCATTCTTTTTCTTATTTTATTCATTTATCCAGTCTTTCTTTCTTTTATTATATTGTTATTGGGCTTTGAACATGCTCTTGAGGACCTTTTCTTTGTCATTTCATGTATAGAACTGAACATAAATGGCTCTAATCTTAACCATCAATCACTTTTGTAAGTATTACATGTACACAGGCTTGTATACATTGATAGTGTTGTATGAGGGCGCTTATCAGAGCTAACCTTATGAGAGTTTCAAAGATTGTGAGTTATTATTACTGAACGGATGTACTGAAGGCATTACTTTTTTTTTTCATTTGAAATATTCAGCATAGTCTCAGTTTGTGTATTGTAGCTTAGCATTAAATAGTCTATTAATGAGGCAGAGAGAGTAGACTGAAGAGAAACAATGCCAAATGTAGAAAATAAAATCACAAACTTAAGTTAAGTGAATAGTTTTGTGTGTTTATTACATTTATAACATCTGCATCTGGTCAGAGCACATCGTATTTTTGCCGTTTTATCCATTTCACATCATTTAAACTGTTTATATTAGTACACCTTATATGTGTAGGGCTTTTAGGGACCCTTTTTAATCTTATAAGAAGGTGAAAAGTAAACCAGATGTCCAGCCATTGCAGAGTTAAGGCAACATCTACACCATCTATTCTCTTTAAAGTGCCAGGTAAGGGTCAGTCATGTTTAATCCGATTCATTTTAAGATAAATCATCATCTACAATTTCATTTAATGGCAAAAAAAACAAAACAAAAGTGGACTCGTTGCAATTCATTACCAACAATTCCCCACTGCCAACATGGCGTCATTGTCAGATTCAGTCACGCATTGTGCCCTGAGACAGACTGATGGAAATTAAAGTTTGCACTGACCACCACCAAAACACACCCATCAATTTCATACTAGGCAAAGTGGGATCTAGCCCAGTGACCTATGCATTTTTTGTATTGAGGTATTTTCCTTGTTTTCTCATCTAACAACCCATTCCCAATAAATACATCAGCAAATCATTTAAGTTTATAGATATATCCATAGGCTATACTGCAGATGGGAATAGAATAGAGGTGGCAATAGGATCGAATAGAAAGCACTTACATTTCAACATCTAAGTTTGGAGCCATTTTGTGGGTTCATTTGAGCTTTCACCAAACGCATTTTCCTAGCAGTCATCAGGCTTCAGGTGCTCACAGAGGAGGTAGAGGAAGTAGATGAGAGCTGTTACAATCAGAGCCGTCTAAAAAAGGTATAGTACTGGACATGGGCCCCTAGCAGCATGTCCGCCTTCACACTGGGATGAAACACTCTGAGATGGGCATTGATTTGGTGGCATTAGCCCCCCACAAAACCGTCCATTCACGTCGATAAGTCTGACCAAATCATCTGCAAATGTACGGCCTTTACCCTATAGATTCCCTTTCGCCCGGTTAGCTATTGGAGAATGAAGAAAAATAATGTGCCATTTAAAAATTGGTAATGATTTTGCACATGTCCATAATGATTTCTGCATTGTTTCAGCAAATTAGTCAAGATGCCCTTTAAGTAATCCTGTAATTTATTCTGGATTGGAGCTATAGCTTCAGATTGATCAGAGTTTTAGTAGTTGCTGTATCCATGGTATTCAAGGTCTGGGTCATCCATGATCCATAAACCACCAAATTATACATTTTGTGTAGGTTTTTAGGTCCATCCATCTTCAGCTTTATCCTGCTGGGTCGCGGGGGCAGCACTTCACCGCCCAGTCCTCTAAGCACCCAACCCCTGTGAACCTCTGTGCGGGATGGACCCACATCCTCACAGGCTGAGCCCGGCCGGGCACCGGGGGACGTCACAGTCTTAGATTTTCTACAGTTCATAAGGGCGCTAGCATGTTTTGGGATTTTTAGGTTAGCAATAAATATATACATTAATTCATTAGTTAACATATACATAAATAACATATAATAACATCACTTTATAATAACTATACTTTTTTACTAGCCTTGATAAAGCATGAACACAGTCTTATTTCATAATGAACAAATAGTTTACTAAAATCAGATTTAGTAACTACTAAATACCATAAACCCTTCTATCCCTTTACTGAAGTATTTAGTAAACTTGAATGATTTGTAATAAAATACCCATTTGTAATTTTTGGTAAAGGATCCAGGGGGTGTTTATGCTTTGTACTGAATGCTCCACAGTATGGCATTAAACTAATATGCATAACGTTTGCATGCATTAAATTACTTGCATTATCATGGCCTTGAAAAACAGGCGATCTTATTGTAAACATGGTTACCTCCTACAGATCTCACCTGTAACTTGATAAAACAAAGCAACAATTTATGCAATAAAAAGTACTGGGGAAACAATATACTAGTATTTGTATAAAAACAGATTAAACTCGAATATTCAGTTTAATCACGAGTTTAATATATTTCCTGTTCTGTGTTACAATGTTGTTTCAAAGACTGAATACCTAGAGTTTTGTATTGTTTCATTCACACAAACCCTGCATATTTAGACCGATTTAACAGATTTAAACAAAGTCGCTACTGCTTCATGACATCACAAGGTGCAGCAGAGCATTTTGACCTTTGGAGATGTAGACAGACTAATAATGAAGAACTGCTGAAACATACACAACTCCAGGTATGTTTTTTGATGAGGTGACCGCATTCTAACATGGCTAAAAGCTCAATAGAGTCAATTTTGTGTAATATTGGACCTTTAAAATATCAGCTAACTCCCTCACTTTTTTCCTTTCTGCCGTTATCCCATATAAATCCTTATAATCTAAATAAAATTATAAATCGACAAACACAAATTTTACCATCGACCAAGTAATTGACTGAACGTACAATGTCAAACACCAAAACATACAAGATGCATTCTACGTCAGAACTAATCTATAATCTACTGACTACGAGACATACTGGTACATCAAAGTCTACCTTAGAATGAAAAACACAGGACACGAATAAAAAGTCCACTTGCTGCAGTGGGAGAAGTGTGATAACACATTTCTTTGGCCATTTCCTCTGCTGCGTTCTGCCAGGTGCACTCACTTGTCCTTGGATGTATTGGTGTGAGGGGTGAGCCAGCACGCCTCCTGCCTGGACCTGTGCACTGACTCTGGGCCAGGCCTGGACCCGCTGGCCTTCACGGACTTCCGGACTCACTCGATTGGATTCTGGTTCATAGCCGCGAGCAGCAGAATTATATGGCAATGTTAGCTCACCTGGCACGCTGCATAGTGTGGAAAATAGTTGTTGGACTTGTCTGTGGTTCCTTACTCTGTTTAAGTAGTGGTAAGAGAACATTATAATACCGTATTATGCTATTTTAATGTCGTTTCCTCATCATAAACACACCTGGGGTTGTGTTGTTTCATTCACTCATGTCTAACACACAAACCCTGCATATTTAGGTTCTTCTCTCAAATGGAAAACACTCAGGAAGTGCTCCACTGTGTTTTTAAACTCCATACACCTTCACTAGCGTCTGCCCTGAAACTAAAAGTAAAAGGCAGCTGTACATGAGGTGATTGAAGCAAAACACAACTCCAGGTATTTTTTGATAAGGTAACCACATTTTAACATGGCTTGAATCTCATAATAATACATTTTGCATACTATATAGGACCTTTAAAATTGATTCATATTTTTTATCTACCTTTTTGGATTGATTGTACTGGACAATCAGCCCAGTGATTTTTTAAAAATGTGCAGAACATGATCGGACCTTAATAACAAGAAAATTATTCCTCATTTAGCGCTTTTCACAAGTTTCAGAGGCCATAGTATTGCTGTCACACCACTGCTAACAACAACTAGCATGCCAATAGTGCACCAGCAGTGTTACTTCTTCATTTTGACCTTAAGATAAGTGGTGGAATAACTCAGTTTTACGTCTGAAATGACAAAATCGTTGTGCTTGTTGGTGGTGAGATGGAGATGGAGAAAGAGACACTACAGTTGTAACTTAATATATTAAGTTTTAGTTATCTTGTATTTTTCTGATGAAGTGCCATGGTAAAAAGTGATTGAAAACATATAGCATTAACCTTTTTAATTCATTCCTTTTGGTCAACAATTACGGAGGAAACAGACTATTGGATTATCCAGAAATATTGCTATTGCTGGAACAAGTTTGACTTTTTTTTATTATTTTTTATATTTTTTATTCCAAACATGCTTACAATAACAATATAGATACGTACATGGGTTCATTTACATGCGGTATGCACCTCACCTCTGTAATTGTATTCCATCCCAACCAAAACCATAATACCAAATGTAAACACGCCTTTTGTTTTGTGCCTCTGTCGTATACATACATGCATGAAGAGTCCCGCCTCCTCCCTCCTCGGGGACCAGACTCGTCCTCATTACCACACTGTTGAGACAAGGTCGCGATCTACTTGATTATCATTTACATTTTTCACCAACACAACAACTTTTATCCTTTCATTTGCTCTTCTCATCTTTGCTGTAAGTGCTGTCACTCACCCGGAGGTCCAAAGGAGCTCTCAGCACAATGCTGTACAAGTAATCTTCAGAATTTCGAAGAAATAGTTTGAACAAAAGAGGACAGTGTCAGGGAGAAGATGTCTACAATGATTATAGTGTATAGATTCATCCTGCCTTCTCTAGCTAACTCTAATCACATGCAAATAGCCTGTTTTCATTCACTGCACTGAGGACAAAGGAGAGATTCAGTGAGTCCTGGATGATTAACAGAAAAACAACTATATGATCCACTATATCATATCATATGCTGAGATGAAAAAAGAATGTAATCTTTTTTTTCTTCATTTTTTATGTGCACTGCTTTAGTCTGTAGTATCTGTGATACTACTGTATCATACTTTATATACTGCTACTTTAAAGCGTGTCTTAGCAGTGTGTGTCTCTTGGCGAATGGTACGATTGTCACATAGACCATCATTAGGTAACCCATGGAGACCTGTTGAGTGGAAAACATGTTTTTCTGGTAACCCAGATGGTGAAGAGTGGGATGTCTTTATAGAATCTATAAATATAGGATAAATGCGTCGTTCCTGGTCTTCTTCCATGGGCTCTAAGAAGATCCAGACATAAACAGTGTTAAATGGTTGACTCTATTTTTTTGCAAAATAAATAATATTTACATTTATTAGAGTTGTCGTTAAATCATTTCTCTAGCATCTGTCCACCTGCGAGGTATCTGGGGAAAAAACAACTGCTGGAAAAGGTACACTCCTGGATTCAACCATCTTCAACCATCTTCAACCATCTTCAACCACAGTCCACAGTGGAAGAAGTTATTTCTTTGGTCAGAATATTCCACACTAGTTAATAAAGTTGTCTATCTCCATGGAGACAAACAGGTGTGTCTCAAGACCAGGTTTTGTGTGTGCGTATGTGTTTGTGTGTGTGGACAGTGTGACTCTGGTGTGTGGTGCTTCCTCTGTGGATCAGCTGTAGACAGGGTCAGTCCTGGTGACGCTGTGGGGATCGTCCAGCATCAGTGTTGATGTGCTCCAGTGCACATGATTCCCTTCTACTGATCACAGCACTTTGTAAAACATGCTAAAAAGTGTAGCGTATGTAACAAGCGTGTGGACTAGTCACAGTTTATTAGATTCTCTCTCTTTTTCTGGACAAATAAAATCAAAATGAACACTTTCAAACATGACTTTTTTAAAACCTCTCCCCTGACGGTTTCTCTCTGCTCTCCGTGCCTCTGAGACATGTTTTTGAAAAGCTCCAGCCTGTGCGTGGAAGTGCGGAGTGTTTCACAATCAACTTGTTTTTTTGTTTTTGGTTTTTTTTATAAATACCATCTTTGACATCATGAACTCCATATGCACAGCAACTCGCAAAAAGTTTAATAATTTAGGTTATGTCAATACTTTGAATACCAAATAAGTACATGTCTGAAGAAATGGAAACGAAGTAGGTTTTTATGATTAGCTTGTATGTGTTTTTTGCCGTAGAAAAGTAGCATTCCAAATCCCAGCCTTATACGTGACTACCTTTAACCGGATACAAATGTTGTGCTTTAATTCACATCACTGAGAACAAGGAGAGATGCACATAAAAGCTTTGAGTCCCACAATCAGCTCAGCTCTCCCGGCGAGTCCTCAGGGGTCTCTTTTAATCTGGCTCTGCCTTGGGTAAACTGCACCCAGCCCTACGGCGTCCAAATGGGATAAAATGAACACAATCAATGGTGCTTAATTCTCTTTGAGGAAGTTGACAAATTTCCCAGTAATCGTCTTTAGTGAGCTGTTAAGTCATTAGGCAGATCAGCAAGATGCATGTTGTGGGTTGATTTGAAGACAGGTTTGGTCGAGTGGTGTCAGGTCAATCTGGAGCTTAACTTCTCAGATTCCATAAGTAAAATTTTGATCCATTTTTCCATAGACATTTCAAAGATGTTGAAAACTCAATAGATGCTAATCAGATACTACACGGTTAATAATGACATAAGACACAACAAATGTCTCTGAACCAAAATTAACTTACTTAAAATAATGGAGTTTTCCTTTAAATGATTGAGACATTAAAATATAGAGAAAACAAATATGGGATTTTCTTTTACAGAATCTGGGAGATAAGCAGAGCTGCTGAGCTTTATAACACTGTCTAATAAAATACATTAATATTTTAAACATTTTTTTTACCCATATGCTTTTTGTACAAGATTGGCCATTCTGAAATGAGAGTAAAGAATGGGGAGAGACATTCAGCAACTTGTCAGAGCTAGAAATTGAGTTTGAGAAATAAAACTCCCTTAATTGATCTCGCAGCACAGAGGCTGGCAGATCCTTGCCTTGAGTGTGTGCAAACCCCACACACAATTCCTCAGAAACTGCAACATTTTTCTCAGAAGGATTAGAAATCCACTCGGTACATGCATTCCTGGGTGGTGGTTCATTTCCTTTCATTTTATTTCCTGACATTACATTACACTTCACCCACCTTGACTACATAAATGTGTCAGTCATTGGTGGAGATTGGCTTGACAAAGAAAATCAATCTTTTTGTACCATATCACATTTCACGGTGCTTTGAATACTTTAAAATTGCCTCACTAACCTTCAATAGTATATCCTCCAAAGGAACTGGTCGATCTAACGCTAAGTATCTAACTCAATCCTTCAGAAAATCTTTGATATCTCAAAAGTGATGACTAGACTACTCTGCTTTCTGAGCGCATTTCCTTGTCTCCTTTTGAGTTTCCAGCTTTGATCCTCCATTACAGCAGTGCTTGGGGACATCTCCATCTGTCTCAGGGCTACGCACCGCCTTCAGCCGTTCTCCACAACTTCACACACTTATAATGTCTATCGGCAACTCTACAAAAGCGAGTATTCTTTTGTTTCAACCGTCCCTGACAGACTTAGAAGTTGGCGAGGTATGGAGAATAGTATATTAAACTGAAAGAGACGAAACCAAATTAAAAGTGCACAGTGTAACTTTGCTCCATGGAGACGCTATTACTTACTACACAGAGGCAAGTCCACTCATAGTAAGAATGCATGTATTTCAAGGCACCTCATGACAAAATTAAATAAAATAAGCACCTGTAATTGAATAGGGATGCACCAATCC
Source organism: Odontamblyopus lacepedii (assembly GCA_034769755.1). NCBI lineage: Eukaryota > Metazoa > Chordata > Actinopteri > Gobiiformes > Gobiidae > Odontamblyopus > Odontamblyopus lacepedii. The sequence continues at coordinate 39,514,021 of CM068353.1, read as the reverse complement.
AGCTTTTTCAGTTCCAATATTGATTCAAATATTATAGTTTTAAGGACCTGCTGATACCTGATATCAACTGATGCAGAGCAGAGTCCTGTGGGTTTGGGTACCTGTGGATACCCAACGGGTGAACCACAAATTTGAATGAAACGGGTGAAGAATGTTGTGCTGTGTCGGATGCAGGAGAGTGCGGGTCTAATCTGCGGTTTACAAAACATCGAGTGTGAACAAAAAACAGGGCTGTACTTTAGTGAAATGTAAAAAGGTCATTGTGATTAGATAATGTTTTTTTTTTTCATATGTTATTGCCTGCACGCCCGCATTCCCAGAAATCTCGGCTGCTTTAATTTTCAAACGATGTCCTGCAGGAGGAGGTGAAGATAAAATTAGCGAGTGGAGAGTATAAAGTTGTGGCTCTTTATTGGCTCTCGGACTGATTTTCATTCGGGTGCGGTTTGGGTGCCTGTATGCATTTATAGCGGGTCGGATCGGGTGCGGAATTTTATTTCAATTTTGTTCGGAAAACGGGTCAGGTGCGGATTGAGCTATGACGGGTGTGGGCGGGTGCGGTTTGTGAAAATCAGACCCGTGCAGGACTCTGATGCAGGGACTGAAATCAGCACGTGCAAGTGCTATGGAGATTTATCTTGCAGCTGATAATTTTGTATGAGGTTTAAATGTTACTGTATGAGACTTTTTGGGCCACATAAGTAGTCTTATCTCATCAGTTTATAGTGTGTCCAACTAGGATATCGGCAGAAAATATATTTAGAAGACGATATTTGATCCAGGAAGTTTTTCAGAATCAACACCGATGTCCGATTCCAGAATTGTATCGGTGCCAGCCTATGATTAAATAAATGCATTATAGATTAGTGTGATGCCATATTGTGGAACATTTCAGGCAAAGCAATATTATCTCCATAGAGACAAGCAGTTGGTGGACCCCACACTAGAAAATGTACACAGATCACCTTTAGAAAGAAGAGATCATGTAAACTAGGCAGAGTGTGATACATTTTTTATGAGGAAAAATCGTCTTTTGGAGACTGGAGACGCAAATAGGAGAAGATGGAGTGGCTGAGGAGTCGGGCTTATATACTGCAGTAGTAAAGATGGGGCAGAAGGAGTCACATATTGTGGTTAGTTCAATTCACACACAACAATAAAGACAGATACCTACCATTAAACTTTATACATTCCATTGTTTCTTGATCATTGGGTTAGTTCATTATAAAGTCCAATATTTTCCCAAACGCGATTTTCCTGCTGAAGTTGGGCTTCGTATTCAGATCAGGCGGTGTATTGGGCTTGTCCCGTGTTTATCTGTTTGACGAGTGTCCGTGAGCTTCTTTTCAATAATTGTGTCATGTGTTATCGCGGCCCTTATGACAAAGTCCTAAACATTGATTTATGACCTGCAAATAAAACCCATAGAGATGCTTTAAAAGTTTGGCACTGGCTTATTCTTGTACATCAACATAACACTGGGCTCCCTGCATATTCATCAGAGTCTATGTGCATGTATTTCTGTGCAGTGTTTGTGGCTCATGAATTATGTATGGAGGAGAACGACGGCAACGCTCCTGAGTAGGATTAGTTATGTGCCATTCAAAGCCACTGCCTTACAAACTATATTAGATGAGCAATTTTGTAACATGCAGGGTTCAGGTTTGTTTACGTCGTGTTGTGTGGTATTAACTCCTGAGCTTTAAGTTATGCTAGAATGCCGTTACCTCGTCAAAACAGGGAGAGGTTGTGTTTTGTTTCATTCACACATGTTTGAGTAACGTTTTATTATGAGTTTGTCCACATCTCCAAAGCGCAGAATGCCCTGTTCCACCTTGTGATGTCATGTTGTGGTAGTTTTCAAAAGTTCAAAGTTTTAAAAGTTTATAATACGCCTTTAAAATCAATAAGACTTCTGCGAAACCAGGTACCAGGACAAAAGTACCAGTACTAAAAAGGACTAAACTGAGACTTAACCAGGATTAAACCAGGTCTAAACCTGATCTAAACCTGGTCTAAATCAGGACTAAATCAGATTTAAACCAGGTCTAACCAGGACTAAACCAGGTCTAACCAGGACTAAACCAGGACTAAATCAGATCTAAACCAGGACTAAACCCATTCTAACCAGGACTAAACTAGGACTAATCAGGATTAAACCAGGTCTAAACCAGGACTAAACCAGATTCTATCCAGGACTAAACCAGTTCTAACCAGGACTAAACTAGATCTTAACCAGGACTAAACCAGGTCTAATGAGGGACTAAACCAACTCTAAACCAGGTCTAATCAGGATTAAACCAGCTCTAACCCAAGGCTATCCAGGACTAAACCGGGTCTATCCAGGACAAAACCAGGTCTAACCAGGTCTAACCAGGACTAAACTAGATCTTAACCAGGACTAAACCAGGTCTAACCAGGTCTAACGAGGGTCTAAACCAACTCTAAACCAGGTCTAATCAGGATTAAACCAGCTCTAACCCAAGGCTATCGAGGACTAAACCAGGTCTATCCAGGACTAAACCAGGTCTATCCAGGGCCACTAGATATGAAACACATTCATACATAGTTGACCTGAAAATCTCTGTCAAACCTGTGATAGTTCTGAATATCTCGGAGATGGTTTAGGACATTTAACACATTTTTGGCTCCCGTTCCGTGGCAGATATAGGCTATGGGGAATATATTAATGGCCTGTTTATTATTATAGGCTATGGGGAATATATTGATGGCCTGTTTATTATTATAGGCTATGGAGAATATATTAATGGCCTGTTTATTACCACTACCATGTGCCTTCGTGTTGCTAACGTCATAAAGTGCATTAGCAGCATTTTAGCTTGAAGGATCACTTACTTATTGGGCCTAATTTTCTCCCACACTGTTTGGCCTAGATGATCCACAGAGACGTCTACACGATGCAAAGTGGGTCCTCGGCTACAGTCACAAGGCCAGTCCATACGGAGGAGAAGTATGGGAACATAAACATAAAGATATTTCCACTTTCAAACATTGACTTAAGTGTTAGGGTCTTACGAAACTATGGCAACCAAAGCGAACACGGCTACTTACATATTCTGTGAGATTCTTTGCAAATATCACACATCTGAAAATATCTGCTCCAGTAGATTTGAAAATAGAAATAGTATCTTTGTGTTTTCTCAAGAGGAAACACAACCGCGGTTTAAATCAGGAGATATAGCGAGACGCACACCTCTGCATATGAAAGATACATACTTATTAAAATAGCATAAAAACTTACTTCTGGTTCCATGTTTAATTGTTAATAAACAGTGTAATGATGGTTAAATAAACTAAACAACTGGCTTGATACATTTTTACAGTTAAGTTACAATTAAATGAGTCAGTGTTAAAGGTGCACTGCGTAACTTTTTAAATACCTGCTTGTTTCACGGACATTATATTGACATTGGAGACAAGCCGTTGAAGCCACCAGGGCAAGTTACAGGTTAGATCTGTGGAGAGGCGGTCACATTCTCTGTAAGTAAGCGTAATTTTGAGCAATCACAACACTGGTAATTATGTCATTGTGAAAAATTACAAGCAAACCACTAAAACCTCCATAGAGAACTTACAGAGTGAACCTTTAAATGTAAATATGAGTCTCTAATTTTGACTTAATTTGTTGGGATAATACCGGTTGTAAATATAAATTATAGTTTTACATCAATTAAGAAGCAACTTGTGAAGAAAACGAAGAGAATATGTGGAAAACTACAGGAAGTAGAGAGTTCTACAGCGTCACACTAGGGACAATTCTGTTCCAAATATTGGCAATTTACATGCAAGAATTTAAACATGTTTTTTTCAATGTTTTTTCAACAAAATGAAGGTGTTTTCTTAGATTTGCATTCATCAAATAATAATTTGTGTGTACATTAGAGGAGTTTTGGTCCAGAACATGAATAAAAAACAAAAAATCTTAAATATAACCTGTCAAAGGCTTTGGTAATATGTGTAATTGTTGGCAATCATGCACCTCTGCTTGATAATGACTTTTTAAGGTTTGGGAAGATTTTAAAAGTAGCAACATAAAGTTTTAAACATTGCATTTATTTACATTGTGTATGTTTCAAATTTGAAAATCTAATTGAATATTCTTCATTTATTTGCCCTCATTAAAGTAGTTTCTGAATACGCTGCCAAACTTTGCTAATCAGTGTTCCTGAAATCACATGGATTCTCTCATTAGTTTTCGATAACCTCAGCTCAACCCCTGATCAGTTTTCCGCACATGAAAACATATTATTTTAGGCGCTTGACAAGTGCCTGGAAAGCCGTATCTTTCCCGCAGATTGGTTTCACGTTTTTATTAGCGATAGGCCGGCGCACTGAATCTTCAGAGGGAGGAGGTGACAGGCCGATCCACAGAGAGGAGCACATCTCTCCACACTGACACTGTGGATATGAGACTTATTTACATCATTAGACTTGTATGGCATCCTTTTGCACCTTTGTACTTTATCACTACAGACACATTACTGAAGAAGCCAGGGTGGTTAAAAATGTTCGAAATGTAGAAAGAAAATTCAATGTAAACAATTGTACAAGAAAACATCTCTTATATTATATTGTTATTATCGATTCACTTTGTAATCCAGGCTGGAAAAACCTCAACTGTATTTCTCTAGGGTTACATCCACACATGTCCTGGTTAGGTCCGGCTTTGAGCCCAGTTTAGTCCTGAAGTTTTCTTCCGGTTTTAGTCCTGGTTTAATCCTGGTCCAGTGCAGGTTCAGTTCCAGGTTGAGTCCATGTTTAATCCTTGTTGTATGTGAAATAATGCACTTTAACTGTGAGCCTGTGAATGAATGCACTTTAACATTAACAATGTAAACAAATGCACTTTAACTGTGAAAGTGAGAATGATTGCACTTTAACATTTATATTGTATATTTTAGTATATGCATGTTTTATTTTCTGTGTAAACCGAGGACTGCAGATGGAAATTAGCTGATACAAGCATATTTGCCCTGTGCATAATGTAATTTGTATACTGTCCTTATAAATAAATAAATGAAATTAATCCTATAATAATAATAATAATAATAATAATAATAATAATAATAATAATAATAATAATAATAATAATAATAATAATAATAATAATAATAATAATAATAACAAGAGCTCCGCCAGCGGGGTAAAATACGCCCATACTTTGAATTATTGTATATAGAATTAAGTTAGAATTTGTCAAACCTAGTTAAAGATTAATTGTTGGTGCAGTTTGGAAGTTTGACATTCCTGGGTGAGACGGTTGTCGAGTTAGAGCGCGGACAAGAAATTGTCCACAGACAGACGGACAGACGGACAGACAGACGGACGGATAATCAATAGGGAAATCTGGCTCTTGCAGTAGGAGTATGAGTATGACATCATCACATTCTAGAATCGGAATTCCACCAATCAGATTGCAGCAACAGAACTTAAAGACACTAGAAAGCTTTAATGTGTCAAAGCTCAAAGAAACAGAGAATGTGGGTTGTTCTCGCTTTCAGCAGCAGAACATTTGAGAAGAGAGTTCAGATCTACGGCACGTAACATAAAAGGACAGAGATGGAAGATAAAAAGACAGAGATGGAAATGATCACAGTTAGCAAGAGCGACGGGCAGGTTTTCGCAAAGGGTCGGGCCGTGACCTTGACCTTTGACCCTGTGACCTTGAAATCAATAGGGAACATCCTTGACAGACATGTCTCTGTGCAAAGATATCCATTTTCAAATACAAAACCAAACAAGAACACTGTGTTCGAGGAATTGAGGAGGGAGCAGAAGTTGTGCGATGCTTTGCTCAACGTGGCCGGCGTGCAATTCCCAGCACACAAACTGGTTCTGTGTAGCTGCAGCACATACTTTAAAAGCCTCTTCACTGACAGGTCCAGCCCTGACTGCCAGGTGTTTGAGATCTCCAATGTGTCAGCTGATATCATGAAGATTATCCTGGACTACTGCTACACCGGGGTGGTGCACATCACCCAGGAAAACCTCCAGGAGCTCTTTATAGCTGCTGACTACTTAGATGTGAGCGGCATTACCGAAGTCTGCTGTCAGGTCATGAAGGAGCAAATGTCCCCCAGTAACTGCATCACTGTATGGGGTATCTCAAACAAGTACTACTACCCCCAGCTGAGGAAACAAGCCTTCTTATACGTCCTGAAGCATTTCGAAGAGGTGGTGACCAGCTCTGAAGAGTTCTTCCAGCTCTCCAGCGAAGACCTGTGTTCAGTCATTGATGATGATCGGCTGAACGTGAAGGAGGAGACCACCGTGTTAGTGGCAGTCATCAGATGGATTTTACATGCTCCTGAGGAAAGGAACCACTACTTGGCCGACCTCCTACTAAAAGTCCGTCTGGGTCTGATCCATGTTGATTACTTCACTCAGTGCATGATTAGATATAACCTGTCCCACTACATTCATAACTGGAAGATTGTGGAGGCGAAGATCATAAAGGTGATGTTGGATGAAAGAGCTAGGAGGTACAATGCCTCCCTGCCCCCCACTCGTCTAGCCACTCCAAGGCTGCCCAGTGCGGTGCTTATGGTTATTGGTGGCAATACCCGAAACGGAACAACCAACAGAATTGAAGTCTATGACAACCGCACCAATCGCTGGGTGGGTGTGGCTAATGATGACTGGACTCCAAGAGCCCATCACGGCACAGTGTTCCTTAATGGATCTGTGTACGTGATTGGAGGGTCTGACGCCCATCACGATCTCAACACTACCTGCAAGTACGACCTGGCAATTCACACGTGGCAAGAATTAGCACCCATGCATTCACATAGGTGCTACATTAGTGTGACTTTGCTGGATGGTTTGATCTACGCAATAGGCGGGTTCGATGGACGGGACTGGCTGAAGACAGCCGAAAGGTACTTGCCAGTGACCAATCAGTGGACCATGATTTCACCTATGAACGAAAAGAGGGGCGATGCCAGCAGCACAGTGTACAATGGAAAGATCTACATTTGTGGAGGTTTTAATGGTGAACATGACCTGGCATCAGCTGAGACTTACAACCCACTAACCGAACAGTGGACCATGATAGCGGATATGTCCACCATGCGCTCTGGGCTCAGTGTCATCGCCTATGCCAATGAAATCTACGCTGTTGGTGGGTTCAAAAGATATCCCTGTTTGAACACTGTTGAAGCCTATAACCCCGCAACCAACACGTGGCGCCCCCTACCCAACATGTGGACCGAGCGCAGCAACTTTGGCATCGAGGTTGTTGACAATCAGCTATATGTTGTAGGCGGGTGCAATCGGTTCACCATTCATTGTGCTTGTGAATGTTTTGATGCAAGGACCGGAGTTTGGACTCAGGTGCGGGACATGGAGATCCCTCGTTCTGCCCTGAGCTGCTGTGTGGTGTTTGACCTTCCCAACATGGCCGACTTTGCTCCGCCCCGCCCTCCTCCTCATGACGATTCCACTGAGGAGTTGATGCGCACTCATTTAAATAAAAGCATCTATTAACTGCAAAAAAGTGTTCAGTTTTGTTGTTGTCGATTGTTTTTTTTATACACTAGTGACAGTAGCTCATTTGATATAGTGCTCGTCCTCTAATTTGAAGGTTGCCAGTTCGAATCCCGCTCTCAACATACACATCATTGGGAGTGTGATCAGATCCTCTGGCCCACAGGTTGGTGGTTCGATTCCAGCTCCCAAAGAAGAATGCTGTTGTTGTGTCCTTTGGCGTGGTTCCCTGATGTAAAAGTGCTTTAAATGCATTGAAGGTGGAAAAGCTCTATATAAAATGTTACCATCAAACAGACTTTTTCCAGGTATTTAGTATGAAAAAGTACGGGCGTATTTTGCCCCGCTGGAGGGGCAAAATACGCCGAATTTGTCAAACCTAGTTAAAGATGAATTGTTGGTGCAGTTTGGAAGTTTGACATTCCTAGGTGAGACGGTTGTGGAGTTAGAGCGCGGACAAGAAATTGTCCACAGACAGACGGACAGACGGACAGACAGACGGACGGATAATCAATAGGGAAATCTGGCTCTTGCAGTAGGAGTATGAGTATGATGTCATCATCATCACATTCTAGAATCGGAATTCCACCAATCAGATTGCAGCAACAGAACTTAAAGACACTACAAAGCTTTGAAGTGTCCACAGACGGATAGACGGACGGACGGACGGACAGCGCCATACCATAATACGTCCCGTCTTATTACAACGGGCGTATAATAATAACAAGAGCTCCTCCAGCGGGGCAAAATACGCCCGTACTTTGAATTATTGTATATAGAATTAAGTTAGAATTTGTCAAACCTAGTTAAAGATGAATTGTTGGTGCAGTTTGGAAGTTTGACATTCCTAGGTGAGACTGTTGTCGAGCTAGAGCGCGGACAAGGTAATGTGTAGTTGTCTTGTATTCTCTCTCTCCCGTTGCCTAGCAACCGCTGCAGCTGGAACTGTGTGTCACCTTTGAACTTTAAACTTCAAAGCTTTGAAGTGTCCACAGACGGATAGACGGACGGACGGACGGACAGCGCCATACCATAATACGTCCCGTCTTATTACAACGGGCGTATAATAATATATCAATCTGTACTGTAACATACAGCATAGTTAAAAGTGCATTATGTAACTTTTTTGGAGGGAGAGCTTATCTCCCTGGAGATGTGTTTGCTTTCCCTGAAAAATTCCACATTATGGCATTATCTTTATATATTTTTCTTGCATTCAGTTACAAGTGTTTCTATAGCCGAAAAAGCTTGAAAAACATAATTCTTCCTGTGTTGCGAAGTAAATTACTACATATAATGAAAATACATATTCTTGAACACCTGTATTCTGGTACAGTTAGTTTTTCATTTCAGATACTTTCCTAAATTAAAAGAAATACATGGCTGTACTTCATGTAATTTTTAGCTTCAAACTGCACAATATTAGTGAGACAAAAAGAAAACACAGCTTTTGCAGTGCGTGCATTTGTCACGTTTCGTCTATAATTGGACATTGCAGAAAAAAAATTAAGCTGTTTGTAATTGTAGATCATGTTTTTACACTAGATACAACACAAAACTACACAGTATTTAGAATATAGAACTCGGCTGATGTAACGGAATATGTTACAAAATACACTTTAATGCAGGTTTTCAATATTCTGTAACTAAATACATTTTCATTCTTTTTACTATTCTTCCCATCAATGTGGCGGATCATATCTCCACAGATCTGACCTACGACTTGGCCTGTGAGCATCACTGACTCATCTCAATGGAGACAGCAAAGTTGCCATTCTCTTCTGCAGAGTTATCCTTACCAAATTCACCAACATTTATTTCTCTTAAAGGTGCACTATGTAACTCTTTGGTTGGCGGTCTGTCACCTGCTGGTTTCTATGGATACGTCATTGCTCCGTTTGGAATGTTCCACAGTGTGACACATTTATTCATTTCCAGGTGGTTTTATAGCTCAAAAATACCTAGAAAAACGGGCATTCTGACTGTGAGCGGGGTCGCCTCTCCACAGATCTGACCTGTGGCTTGGTCTGGATGGTCTCCATGACGTTTAATACCATACTGTGAAACATTCCAGATAAAGTAATAACATCTGCACAAAGAAAAGCATCTGATTGACTCTGTACCAGAAAAGTTACACAGCCTTTCTTTAACAATGAAAACACATACAACCAGCTCTGAGTACTTTGTTTTAATCAGTCCCCCTATTCATCAGAGGTACTTATTTTTACATGAGGTTTCTGCAGTCAGATTAGTTCATTCATTTTTTTTTTGATAATGAAAACGTGCATAAGAAGCTGTCCCTTAGAGAAATCTGGCCACTTGTGATTACAAAAACGAGATGTGAGCAAAACAAATAGTGAATAATGCCCCGCAGATGGAGCAGTGCGCCCTGCCTGTGTTCTGGGAGCCTGACAATCCCGTTAATACTCTTTCATATTTGTTTATTCTGCTCCGCTCCGCCTCAGGAAATGGTAATTGTTGTTTGTATATGCATGTTTGGGAATTTTGATCCACAATGATATTTTCTCTCCTCTATCCAAGGACAATTATAGTGCGGTAGAAGAGATAACAGTATTGGCTGGCAGCAAAGGCATAGTTTTGATTAAAAAGAAATAATGGAGAGATATATTGGAGACAGGCACAGCTTAGCAGGCGCAGTTGTGGATGATCCCCACCTAGAGCTCAGGATTCCCGCTGCATGACTAATATCACCAACTCGAAACCAAGGTCAGATTTAACTTTGTGCTATATAAGACTGGGCTGGGAGTTTCAAAAAGGAGTGTTTTAGTATTTCTAGTTTTATCATTCAAAGCTGCACTATTTAACTTGGTGGAGGGTCTGCCACTCTTTCTCCATAAAGATGTTTGTTTGGCTCGGATTGTTCCACTGTTTGGCTTTAAACTGCTCTATATCTCCAGGGAGACGAGCTACTGATCTACGGAGAAGCGAGTCCCCTCATGGAAGCAATGCACGCTTTTCAATAAAAAACATAATGCAAGAAAAATAAGTTTAATGCCATACAATGGAACATTCCAGCAAGACAGTAACATCTCCATGGACACTCGGTGGCAGAACCTCACACAGTGGACCTCTTAACATTAGTTGGACCACATTTCATACTTGATGATTAACTGAACACATTTGGGTGAACTCTTCAGGTTAGTGAATGATTTATCTGACAATCACCCGGGTAAACTGAGAAAAATATGCAGGCAATGCTTATGTGTGAATAAAGTCAGAAAATTTCCATTACCATTGCTTGGTTTCCATGCTTACAAACTCTTTTTCCTGCTAGGCCACATGGTTACGGTCCATTGTCATTTAGTTTAAATGATTCAGCAGCACATGTGCCAAGCCAGTGCCATGTTATGTGTGAACCACAGACTATATGTATAAATGGACATAGTTAACGCCACGTTCCAAATCGGATGTGAACATGGGTGATGGATCTGAATCCATCACATCCAACTGAGCTAGAGTCTGGTACAAAGTGTCATTTATTTTATTTTATTTTTGTGATTAATGCTCCTGCACATTGTCCCTGTCAAATAAATCAAACAAACTAAAACTTTACATTGAAAAGTTGTCACCCCTCTCAGTGTAACTACTGCAGTGGGGCTCGTCATTTTGGTCTTAAAATTATTGTATTAACCCCTTCTACCCTGGTGTTTTTGATTTGCTATTTTGTCCCTGAATAAATTTCTATTCCTGATATGGAACTCGGCTCCAAATCCACTGCTACTCTCGTGAGCTTCATTCGACTGGAGCCGGACCCATGGGTGACGTCACACTCCCTTAGTCCACTTTTTATACAGTCTGTGGGGTAAAGAGAGCAGACCCGGCAATGTTCTGGGACTGGTGCATGTGTGAATGGGGGTCGCTGCTGAACGTTGACAGCCTTGAGGGAAATATGCACGAAATATGCACCCTCCAATCTACGCCATTTGTTCTAATCTTCTAACGCCTTTTCACAACAGAATGCACCAAACATGAGTACATCTGATTGTGATATGTGCGCTCTAGTGGTGCGTCATTATCTCACATTCATGCTGTTATTTTAAACTCCATATATCGCTGTATGTTTTTCCCCTTTGTTCACCAAATGAGCACAAAGCCTGTCTTTTGTCTTTGAATGTCGGACCACCAGATGCGCCCTGACTTAGTATGGCTTGTTATTCAGACTTGAGTGGGCTGTGTGACTGGTGTAGTTACTGTACCATATCCAACACAGCGGCAGCTCCTTTTGATCAGTCCCGGCCCAGTCCTTCAGATGTTTCCACACTATACAGTATCTTAAGAAACGACTGTCTTTTCATTATTGCCACATTGGACCAGAGCAGGAGGTTCACGCTGGATCTGACTTGACCACGCTGTTGAATTCCTTAAAAATCAATCAGGCCGTGTCGATAATAAAATCTAGTTGTCATTTTATAGTCTGTGGTCATAGAAATTAGAACAGAAGAGGTGGCCTACAATGCTCACTTACATGTCCAGTAAGTCCAGATGCTTTTATTGCCTTGGTAAATGTTCGTTTGGCTGGGGTCAACTCTCCATAGATCTGATTTGTGGCCTGGCCTAATGGAACATAATAATAATAATAATAATGCATCAGTATATAGCGCTTTCAGGCAAAACAAAACATCGCTCAGACCTTCCACCAGAATAGTACATAGTGCAGTCTAAAGCCCCATTCACACATAATTCCTATAAAAGTAAAGGCTAAAGATTGCCGGTATGCTCCTTTCACACATACACATTAGTCCCAGAACCTTTCAAGAACAAATCGCTTTAAAATGAGTTTCGTTCCAGCTGCTATTGTATTTATGAATAAATTGTAATTTATTTATTTATCATGTTTTTGATATAGTCCATATGTATTGCAATTTTTAGCTCAGTCAGATGAATTCTTTTATTTATGGAACAACCACTCTGCACTGGAGAACTGCAACACTTTATTTATATTTATATTTGTGTTTTTATTGGTGTTTATTGTGCAGAATGTGGATGAATGAAATGTGGGACCAGCCTCTCAAATCTGCAAAGCAAATTTACCTACGGGTACAAATAAAGCAACCTAACCTAACCTAACCTAACCTAACCTTTCCATGTCTGCATCATTCACATATAGCCCAGGACCTGTGGAATATGTGAGGCATAGAACTTTAAAGAGAAAAACGTCATTAACAGAGAACAGCAAATTAACAGCTGACCAACAGCTGATAGAGGCGTTCTGTGGAAACTGTGCGTGTTTACGTCCTGCAGCTCTGTTTTACCCTGAACACACTGCTCTCACCAGCTTCACCAGCGCTCCGTTCCAGGTACTTACACTATTTACACACTATTTAATTTTCGGCTCAGATAGGGGCCAGTTCTTTCATTTCTGTGTCAAGCCAATTACTCCATACAGATGGATATCAATCAGATTTGTTTTTTCGGTGGCGCATGTGAACCGTAGGACCTCATTTACAAATAGAAACAAATTTCTCTCGCCTCAGATGAATGAGTTTAGTGCTTCGCTCATTGATTCTGCAGAAATCCGCCTTGTTTTTTAGCTTCGGAAGGTGAACACATGAACCATGCTTGTCCCTGATTGGCTAATTCACCTGTTAATCAAAAGAGGGAATTCACCAGTGACCAAGACTCATATCTTTGTTCAGTATTGAAGAAGTTTCTATTCTGGAGAGTATAGTCCTGGCATTTTTTTATTAATAAATGCTGAAATATCAGAACTAATTTTATTCACACATGACCCTGGTTTGGCAAATTGCTATGTAATTTCCCAGGTCAGGCTGCAATTGTCAATAGGGATGAAATAAATACATAAATAAATACTGTAACATAATTGTCACATGCTTCTATACGCCCTAAACAGGCATTAAACAGAATGTCCACAAACCATTTTCATTCAAATCATTCCCAGATTGATGTAATGCGCAGGTCTAAATATGACCAACAGCTCATTCATACGTGACAGTCTGCACTGGCCCAGCATGTGTCCAGCCCGAGCATCTGTTAAACCCACACACCAGCAGTCAGACTTGAACTCCTCGCGATGCCTTCATGGTCCCATGCACATCTTGGGCCTGTCAGCGCTCAGTGTGTGCGGTGGTCTTGGCCTGGTCTGGGGAGGGGGGGCCCCATAGGCGTAATTGGCGCGTTCAGTGATGGAGCATATGGGGATTCCCGGTGAGAGGGCATCTGACAGACGGACGGACCCTGCCCTTCAACTCATCACGCAGAATGTCCAGCAATTACTCCAGTCTTTTCAACGACTTTACACAACCTTCTGCAGATTAGAGTAATAGAATGGGCGCACTATATAGACATTTGGACCGTAGTCACCTTCACCTCTGAACGCCGATGTAAAAACATAACTGGACCATTACCCCAACCTTCACCCAACTCCTCTTGATTGGACTATTACATGTAATCGTTTTTGGTCTATTGCTTAGACTGCACAAAGGAGCCATTTTCAATATAACCGCATTTTCAATGTGTACATTATCCTTGTTATGGCAATGGCTATTTTATATTCTAAATGTAGCTGCCAGTTCTCGCAGAAATAGTTTATGAGTTTGTGGTAAATTATTAAAACTGATCAGCTTTACATTTGAATTTGTTGGAATTAGGGCACAGGTCCAGTAAAGCAATTGGAAGAATATAAATGTATTTTATTATTTACCATTTATGAATCCACATGAATGTATGTACAATTTCATTTGACTGAATTTAATTATTTATACTGTGTAGCCTTAAATTTATCTATCTTGCTTTTATTTAGCTAAAAAAACACCTTGAAAAACAAATTCGTACGGCAAGTCGGATTGCCTCTCCACAGTACTGACCAGTAATTTGCTATGTAACCTGGCCAGCTGGAGACACTTGCTTTTCTCCATGGTGATAGACATGTATAATGCCATACTGAGGAAGATTACGGGCAAAGTAATAACACCTCTATGGAAACAAGTAGATGGTGGACCCCCTACCAGAACATAGTTATATAGTGCTGACAAAAGTGTACTTGTTGAAACACAAAATCAATATGCTTCTCTGGTGTACTACATAAATACAGTATGTTCAAAAATACCTCTCCACAAAACTAGTACGGCAATTTGCTTTGTAACTTGGCCACATGAAGGACTTTCTTTTCTCCGTGGAGATAGATAAGTTTATGTTCATCACATCACAAGTTGTAACAGAGTGTTTTCTATTTGAGAGAAGAACTCATCTTAAATATGGAGGATTTGTGTGTGTTACGGCCATCGCGCCATAGTGTTCTTTTTCTTCCCTTGTTTTTCCTTTTAAGGCGTGTCAGCTGATTTGCCGCACCTGGAGGGGAGTGCATCAGCTGACATAAAAAGGCGAGAGCCACCGTCATTCTGGGGCCAACGGGTCATCGTGCTGCAGCTACCTTTCGTTTTCCTTTGTCCTTGGATTTTCTGCAGCAGTTCCATTATTTTGTTATTTAAAATAAAAGATCAGTTTTGACCTTTTTTCCAAGACACCTCCATTCTCCTGTTTTTTCTACATACCCGGTAAAACCATCATTTACTTGTTACTGTGCCAGTACCCCTAGCCACACCTGGCTCGTAACAGTTGGGGGCTCGTCCGGGATCTGAACCCGGGATCTGAACCCGGGACCTCTCGCATAGTTGGTTAAACATGTATGAACACAACTCTGTGCATGTTTGTGATGAGGAAACAATATGGACCCTTTAATGCCACACCGCGGATCATTGGGTGAAAAGCAATTCCGTCTCTACAGAAACAAGCAGATGGCCAGAAACATCACTCCTTTAAGTTTGTTGACAAAAGTGCACAAAATGCTTGCTTAAATTGCAGGAGGTATGCGACAACATTAGCAAACATCAATATGCTTTGGCGACAAGCTTTAACTTAGTCCATGGTCAGTCATTAGCATGCTAGTCCCTGGTGTGGACATTTAAGGTTATCCTCTCCCAGGGCCACTTCTCCTGATGGCTCCTCACTCCTCCATCTTACACCTCTGAAGCTGTGACTAGACTTTGTTGTTACTTGTGCCGCTATCGCCAGGGGTCACAGCTTCTCCCAGAGTCTTGAACGCGTTTCGGGGGTCTACAGATGTTGCCGCATACTCAATAAGTCTGACAAATACAGCTCTGGCATCGCAATCTAATTCCTCCTACCCAAGGTGCATCTGTGTGCCTTGTATTCACCGGAGCCCCGCGCCGCTCTACACTTTACAAAGTCACTCGGATCGGGCTGCAGTGGGTGAAGGAGAGAGGGGCCAAGGGGAAGCTGTGGGGTGGTTGGACAGCCCAGTGGGGCGGACGTCTTACACAGAACAAATAAATGCCGCAGATGGAGCTTGTTTGTTTGAGTCGGAGCTCGGCGGGGTTAGCAGGTGGAGCCGGAGCAGCGGAGGTGTCAATCATCCAGGATTTGTTTGTGGTTTGAGGTTTGACTGTGCGTTTGCGGGCAGTAGGGGAGATGGGACAGAGCAAGTTTCAAGGCATTTAAGAATACATATTTCTAGTTTTACTTTATAATGGTCTGTATATTTGGCATAACACTCCACTCACAGTATTTCTTAATCCACTAACACTTAGAAATAAACTATAACATACATAGATCATTTTACATTTTGGAAACCCACACAGGGAGAAGGAATGGAAACTTTCTGGCTGTGAATCAGGAGTGCTTTTCATAGTTGCATTTGTTTCTGGCAAGTAGTGGTTTCTCATTTCAGAGTTTTTATTTTTAGGAAATGGCTACACATTGTTTGAACCCTATATATGATAAGGAGTAATACACATTGAATAAAAAAGTGTATAGGGAAGTGGGCAGGGATAAGAGGTTGGTAGAAACTAATTTCTTAGCACTCAAGCTTTAAATACATAACACTACATGATTATTGCATGAATATGCATACGCGAGTCAATTAAAACACCACTTATGATGATACATGGTAAAAAAAAAAGTAATTTGACTTTATATTATGTGTCTTTTAAGATTTCTTGGTTGTTTTCCATGTAAATCCTCCACTTTTTGCACTTTCCCTTTATGGTTTGTTCCTGGTATAGTCCTGGTGTAGTCTTAGTTTCTTACTTGTCTAGTCCACCTTTAGTGCCAGTCCCTTTAATTTTACTGTGTTAAAGTGTGTAAAGACATTTTAAACTTGTTACATTACTACTTTTCTACTACTCTTTTCTTGGGCAAGACACTTCAACCTGGGAAACGTTTAGAAAGAAGCAGTGACAAGTCTGTAACTCCAGTGTCAGTGTGAAGAGCAAAGTTTGTTGTCGAGTGAAATTGTGTAGAAGTCCAATAACCTCGACGGTAAACTCATGAAGCGTCAAGGTTTTTGGTGTCAAAAGTTATACTGACAAGAACTATAAAAACTTTCATCTTTCTTGAGTATAGTATATATCGGTAAGTTGATCATCAGAAACGTAACATAACAGCTGGAATCAGGGCTGCAACAAAGCCATTAGCAAATCGCAACAACGGCTGTTATTTCAGTCGTAATTTCCTCTCTAAACAACTAAATATTATGTCTAAAAGCTGCTAATGCTTTAGTTTAGACCCCTACAAACTGTGGTTCAGAATTCTGTCTTCTCTCAAATATATGTTAGTAATACTCCTGAATGGTATGGTCTGGTATTTATTCATACAGGGACAATGTACAACAAACACTGACCAAAAGGAAAGATGCATTGTACCAGGTTATAGCAAGAAATGCTCAGTTCCACCTGTCGTCCCTCGGCAGGTTGATGTAAAAATGTACAGACAGTAGAATTAAATGGACCATGTCACCACATTAACACTCTTAATATACTAACATTTAATTTACAAAACAAGTGATCTGCTTCTGAATCAAACATTAATAAAACCATTTTGAATGTTTTTAATGTGTGAAACTCAAAATCCATTTCAGTACTAAGGAATAAGCTGATTCCGATACTCGTTCTTTAGACAATAGAATGTATTTTTCAGCGTTAAATCGTTGGACTTTCTTTTATATTACCATGTGGTCTTATATTTGTGTAATCCCGCAGTCCTCCAGTGTGTACAGTGGTCCATGAGTGTGTACTGGTCTATGTGATCTTATACTTGTTCTGATACAGCTCAACATCTCTAAAACTGTTCAAAAAAAGTTCATTTAGTCCCGTGAATCTGACTTTTTTTTCAGTATCGATACCTAATCAAACATGTATATCAGTTTTAGTATTGATTAGTGTCTGATTTTTTAAACTTTTTCAACCCTAATCAATAGTGCAGTTTACATTTTGTGAAAATATTACACGAAAGACACAAAACTGAACTTGCACCTTGAAGATTCTTGTATAGCACTGACACACACATAACTTGACCAGTGTCCACAGATAATACGAATTGATGCCTCTCATTTTGGCTCATCTCCGCTTTTTTCCTCCCCCGTTGTACCACCTGACCACCACGGCTCCAGGTTACATAGCGCTGCTCGGATTACTGTCAAACCGAAGCTCCCTAAGGGCTTCTATTGCTATCAAAATGAAACGCAACTCAGGAAAGTGAGGCAAAAACTCAACTTTATTAAACCCAAAACTGCACCGCTCCCTGTGTAAATGTTCTGTGTATTATCCAATTCAAATACACCCCTAGCCACAAACTAAATAGATTGTGACTTTTTCTCTGCATTGCTTTTTATGCTCATAGCTGTATATAATGATTCTGTGCCTGGAGTGGTTGGCTGCTCTACTTTTCCCTGATCCATGACACCTTAAGGCTATGCGCAAAAAGTAAGGAATGTTTACAGAGAGAGGTGCTTAAAAATCAGATTTGATTAAGTTTGAGCGTTAAAACAATACCCCGAGTGAGGTATGTGAGTGTGATGCAGTTGAAAGCTTGGCATGTGGGTGTGGTAAGTGTGTTAGTTGGTAAATTACATTGAACAGAGAGGCCATATTTCAAAGCATCATTGTCAACAATTAGGATGATATTAAGGAAGTCAAAAATAGTCAGCTACCTTTTTTTTTCCAGTGGTGATAAACGTATTGAGAAGTTTATACAGTAACAGTATAGTTGCATGGCTAAAAATATAAAGTACAAAAAGTTCAAATACAGAAGCCAAACTGCCTCTTGTGAGCTTTAAGCCATGTTAGAATGGTGTTGCCTCATCCAAAACATACCTGGAGTTGTGTTTTGCTTCTTTCACACATGATCCTTTATTATTAGTCCGTCTACATCCCTGAAGCTCAGTGCTCTGTTCCAACTCATGAAGTTATGAAGTGGTATTTTTCAAGTTAGCAGCTACCTTTACCTTATGTTCAGTAGAGATTAGGACTGAAATAATCCAAATGATTCTAGTGAAGGTGCATTGAGTTTGAAAACACAGTGCAGCACTTCCTGTACTGAGTGTTTTACTAGTATAGTATGTTTGAGAGAAGAAACTCTCTAAATATGCAGGATTTGTGTTTAGCGTATGTGAATGAAACAAAACGCATCTCCCGACATGTTTTTGATGAGGAAACCGACATCAGAAAATAGTGTAATATGCTAGAATACTTGATAAATCTGCTTGAAAATACTACTCAAAGTACCAGTTGCTACTAGTACTTTTTATACTATGTATTTTAAATGAGTTGTGCAAATGTTTATTAATTGAAGTTGAATAGAGATGTTTCACACCACAGTCTGCATATCCTCTGAGCTAGCCGATCAGAGTTGGCTATGTAGCGCTGTTATGTGCATTTGTAGGTAGTTATACTTACTTGGCAGTGTTTGCTAATGTGTGCACTGGTAAAACATTGGTGAATATTCTGCCAATACACATAGTCCTACATGCAGAAGACCCCCAAAAGAACCAAAAGAATCAGACAACCGTGTATTGGGACGATTGGGATTATACTCAGTACCTCGTATGGTTAAAACGTTGTAATTCCAATTATATGACTATAGTTTTACTCAGTTACATGTATATCTTTTAAAACCCAAACACGTACACAATTACAGTAATGTGAGTATTTGTAGTTTCCACCTCTGTTATTTGCATTGAAACTACCAACAAACATGCGATGTGCAGTAAAAACGGCATTGATAAAACATTGATACAGGAGACATTGGACTGATCTTGTATTTATTATGGAAAAGAACAGGCTTCACACAGACTCGTGAAACTTCAATCTACATATCACATTTCTTTTGTTTTCTGCAGTCAGTGTAGGAACTGGTGCACTTTTTGGTTATTCTCTCACACAACAGAAAGGGTTTGGATCATAAGTTTCATTTCACCTTGATCCAGTCATATATTACACGCTTGTTTGTTTACGGTATTTTTGTAGATGAAAAGGACAAATGGTGAAGTATAGTGGAGGCAGGAGATGACGCATACCCCATTAGCCCCTTGAATGTAACAGTGTGCTGGAGGAGGATAGAGCTTTTAACTGTGCATTAATAAACAAGCTGAAATTCTTTATACATTTTTTTTGTTCTTTATGTCCCTGTGTAAAGAGAAGTGTCTGCTGAATTATAGTTATGTGTATGGATTTCAACAATCAAAAAATACTGAAAAAGATAAAAAACACATTGAATTTTTATTGTTTTTAAAGGAGTACTGTGTAACTTTTGTAGGTAGAGGTGCCATCAACTTCTTCGTTTCCACTTAGATGTTATGTTATTGCTTTATTAAAGATTTTTGTCGACATGGTGACAAGCCAATGCCATCAAACTAGTTAAAGGAGAGTACTTACAGTAAAAATAAATTTTTTTTACATGAATAAATGCTAAATATATATGTATATGCATATATATTTAGCATTTATTCATGCAAAAAAAATGTTATTTTTACTGTATATGTATATGTATATATGTATATGCGCGGCACGGTGGCTCACAGCACAGAAGGTTGTGGGTTCGATCCCCGGGTTGCCCGGGCCTTTCTTTGTGGAGTTTGCATGTTCCTCCCCGTGTCTGGATGGGTTTCCTCCGGGTGCTCCGGTTTCCCCCATCAACCTAAAACATGCAGCACCCCTGTGAACTAACATCAAGGACCATAATGTCCACCCTCCTGTGAGCTCACCACCCGCAGAGGGGTTCATAGGGGGTCAGGTGCTATGAGTATTGGGCAGCAAACTGCCCCCGCGACTCAGCCGGATTAAGCGGGAGAAGATGGATGGATGGATGAATATGTATATGCCCGCCAGTTACTTGTCTCCATGGAGATGCTATTGCTTTACCTCCAATAGTCCAAAGTTTGGCATTAAACTTTTCATTCTCCGCCAACACCACCAGGCCAATTTACAAGTGAGATCGAATAATGATGCATGTTTTTAAAGGTTTTTGAGCAATAAAAACACCCATAACTGAATAAATGCATCTTACTGTATATTATGGGGTGCATTGCCTTGAGTCTGACGATACGGTACATATGATATGCATGTCACGATTCGATACATCACAATATATCCCAATACTAAAACAATGGATGCGATATTGTGATTTATACTACTTCTAATAATACAGTCAACTACACCTTCACGAGAATACAAGTGTATGAAATATAATTTTTTATTTTTTTAAATCATGAGAACAGTGAATGCAACTAGGGGTGAAACGATAAACGATATGAACCTCACAGTACGATATTTATTCCAATATTGAGGGAAAGCTCACGATCTGGTGGGGAGGTTCACGATATTACGATATTCTACATAACAACAACACTGACTTTATAAAATGCTTTGACCAGTCAAATGGTTGATACAACATTTATTGTCATTATGGATGTAACGATATCCAAATCTCTCTGTACGATAGTTTCACGATATACATCTCATGGTACGATATTTATTGCAATATGTTGTGGAGGCTCACAAAACTGTGAATATGCTACATTTTCATCTAAAAATGCCTTCACAACACTTAATCCAAAGAATTAAAGAATTTCTTCATGTAGTCTGCACTGAAAGAGGAAAAGGATCATGGTCTATGTAGTTCCCTCTGTTTTTTAAGCTATTTCTGCATCATAACTATTCATTTAATCAAAGGGACTTGTGATTCGCTATATTGTGATGGTCCACGATCTTATTGTGAGACCTTTGACAATACAGTATCACGGTATTTCGATTATTGTTACATCGCTAAATGCTACTAATGCATTTTGATGAAAAATACTATTTCAAGAATTGTGCAATGAAGTATCACGATATATCACTGAATCGATTTTTTCGTACACCCCTACTGTATATACTGTAAGTTTAACACCATGTTCTGGCATATGACAGATAAAGCAATAGCGTCTCCATGGTAGCGGATCCCAAACGTGAAAAGTTACGCAGTGCACCATTAATGCCCATTTATGCCTCTTTACTCCAGACAAAGACTAACATTCCAGTGAAGATAAGCAGACTCCACAATCAGAAAAGCGACGCAGTGCACGTTTAAACAGGCTACGTGAGCATAAAAAATTAATCTTGTACCACTGCAAGGAAATAGCACAACAAAGAGCTGGCGACATCCACACTAACAGAGAAATTTGCTCATTGAAACCCGCAGTTTGTTGCTTCTCTTTGAATTCTGTCCCTTTTGCTGCTGTCCATGTCAGTGGTGTACAGAATCAAAACACTGAACTCTTTTGAGCTGTATTCAAATGCCGGGTATTGACTGAAATGTTTATCTGGTTTCGCAGGTGATTCTGATGCTGACCAAATTATTCGACTTCAACCTCAACAGCGTGACCGAGAGCTCACTGTGGAGGTAAGCTTGTCACGCCACACGATTCGCATTTTCTACACAATGCATTAGCCCAAAAATCGTCTATTCTGTAGTTACTGCCGCTTCAAACTGCTTGCAGCCAGTACTGTGAAAGAAGCTCCATTGGATGTTACACTGTGAATTAATAAAACATACCCAGCTTGAAAAGAAGAGATTTTTCATACAAGGAGTCTGAATTGCCTGCTCTCTACTCGATTGGTTTAAATGTCTGTGGGCAGTGGCGATGCTTCACTTTAAAGTCTCTCATCAAGGCCTGTAAAGCTATAGAGATATCCAGCAAATTACCTTGACCAGAGTGAATAGGGTCACCTCCTTTCTGATGCGAGTCTGAGATGGCTCCGAGCAGTTTTCCGCAGCTTTAATGTCTCAGAATGTTTTAATGCTGAAGATTGCATTTGCATTTTTAATTGTGAGAGAAATAAAGTGTAAATATCCTAAGTATTAGCACTGGTTTGAAAAGAGATTAGGAAACGCTGGCAAAGAACTATGCAGAGTTGTAAAGTGAACTCAAATTAACTCAGCAGCTTCGTCACACAAATCCACACAGATGTTGGGTTAATATACTTTTTTGGGATGTTGCTTTGACTTCATTAATTTCCTGGAGACTGATCCTAACCTACATTATAATTACTAACTGCCTAACCAAAAAAGAAACCTTAAAGATGCGCTATGTAACTTTTCGCTTGTGGGTCAGTCACTTATGTTTCTATACACGTCACTGCTCTGCCTAGAATAATATAACAGTATGACGTTAAACAGCTCTACCTTACGTTTATTCAATTACAGGTCATTTTATAGCTCATAAATACCTAGAGAAACAGGCATTCTGATTTTCAGCAGGCTTGCCTCTCCACAGATCTGACCTGTAACTTGGTCTGGTTGGGTCTCCATGAAGATAGAAAGGTTTAATACTGTGAAACATTCCAGACAAAGCATTAACATCTCCATGGAGAAAAGCATTTGACAAATACTTTAGATAAGAAAGCATTTGGGGACCTGATTTTTGCCCCCATAGGAAAGGTCCCCATAATGTGAGTGTGTGATAAATACCCATCTACACACAACACATACAAATTGGGGCTTATAAACCAATTGAATATTATATATATACTAGGGCCCGACCAATATATCGGTTGGCTGATATTATCGGCTGATATGGGCACTTGGAAACATATCGGTTTCCGGCCAAAGTCTTGCCAATATGGGCCGATATTCCACATTTACATGTTTTACCTTATAAACCTTTGACTCTATATTATGCCCATTTAATTAAATTTACAGACAGATAAATGTCCTGATAAGTGGCTCCGCATCAGGATTCATCTGCAGAGTCATTTGTGTCTGGGACGTTGTACGAACTCACCCCCACGTGCAGCCATAGATCCATGTGCGCAACACTGAGATTATATATATTTTTTTTACGGACAATCAATTTGAGTCTGGATAAAAGGACAGTTCTTAGTGCAGACTTGTGATCTGAGGAGCCTGTGTGAGCAGTAAGTGTTGAAACTGTGTTGGTTTTGAGGCTCGTTTTGGTTCTTTCTCATTGGTTAGCGATTAGCTGCTGTAGCTCCCACACATAAACAGGCTGTTTTCTATTAGCAACTGTAAAGTGACTATAGTGGCCGTATATATGTTACTGGACACACATTGATATGTAAATTAGATGTGAACAGAGGTGTGAATTATCGGCATTTAGCAGATCATTAATTACCGCGGGGCACACGCATTTACCGCTAAAGGCTAACAGTAGAATGTCATACAAAAATGCCATTAGGCCGACCGACTGTCTTTAAATATGAATATAACGAGGCAGAATAAGAATAAATGTTGCCTAAACAAACCCAACTGAAAATCCAAAAGAGCCAAACCTGTTTTACAAACAAATGAAGGTTTACAGTGAATTTTAACATCATAAATATATTGGCGATTATATCAACTATCGGCAGCTCCAACTCCCATTTTATCGGTATCATATCGACCGTGACAAAATCCATACCGGTCGGGTTCTAATATACACACACACAAAACTGGCACTAAAATAATTACTTTGCTATTATATAAATGTGACATTGTGGAAGACAAAATGGAAGTCTGATAAACTGCCATAATCAACTATTATTAAAAATACAGAAGATAAATATCCACACATTTCAAAGCTGCCTTCAGTTTGAGTTGTTAAAGAAGACCTATTGTTCTTGTGTTTGCTATATAGCTATAATCTATGACACCCGTGGATCATTTCAACATTTTAAATCGCAGTGAATTTATTTTCATTTGTACCAAAATGACTACGCTGCTTTGCCAGATCCTGTGTGTGTCACAGATTCAGAAAATAAAATTGAACAACAAAGTTAGTACAGAAAAGTGGGTGTATCCCGGTGGTGGTGAAAATGGGGATTGATCGACAATATGGCGTCTTGAAAATAAGCAATTAAAGCTCACTTAAACATGCACAAATCACTCCAAATACAGCGTTAAGAGGGTAAATGAGAAGAGGAAACAACTGTCACATGGTTAAAAGCTCTCAAAAATCTATTTTTCTTTAGAGTAAATGTAATTGATTTGAGTTGGGTTGTTATTTTTTGCTGTGGAAAAACCCAAATTGAAACAGAACTATTACATATTGAAAACTATTCGGAAATTGTATCCCACTTGCGCTCATTTATTCAACATCCCCTCTAAAATTTTAATTGTAAATAAGAGCCTGAAATGTGAAACTTTATCGAAAATACCAGGATTAGGGCGGGAAAAGGGAATAAAATAGCCCGAGCTCTTTCCTGCTGATGTAATGCTGTAACTTTGCCCCGTCATTTTGGTTTGGATGTTTCGCTCGATATTAGGTTTCCTCCTGGCTTATAGGGCTTGTGTAACACCATCAATGTTGAAACTCATATCAATATTTCAGGGCACGTTATAATGAATCTCCTCCATGCGTATTGCCCAGGCCTGGCCTCACTGTAGACAGCTGATAGATCTGTGGAGAGGAGGGCTGCACCTGGACACATTTGTCAGATGTGAAGGACACAAGGGGCATAGGCACTGACGAGACCAAGACTTCACTGCGCAAACAATACAGACTCTGGCAAAGTTTATACCAAAAATCTGCTCTGTGAGTGATTACTGGAGTCATCAGATTAGAGTTCAAATCTGTTGTTTAATCTGATGTGCGTAATCTCATTCACACAGGGTTTAACAAGGGCAATTAAGCAAAAACTGGCAAACTAATGTGACAAAAATCAACTTCTTAAAGGGCCCAAATTACGCTATTTCCTGAGCTATGTTATAATGATGTTTCCTCATCAAAAATATACCTGGAGTTGTGTTTTGTTTCATTCACACATGTTTAACACACATATTTAGGCTGAGCTGTTCTCTCAAAAAGAAAACACTCTGTTCCAAATTGTGATGTCATGTAGTAATACAGGAAGTGCTCCACTGTGTTTTTAAATGCCATAAACGTTCACTAGAGTCATTTGGATAGTTTCAGCCCTGGAATTGCCAATATCTACTAAACTAAAGGTAAAAGTTAGCTGTTAACTTGAAAACTACTGCTTCGTGACATCACAAGGTGGAACAGAGCATTTTGAGCTTTGGCGATGTAGACAGACTAATAAAAAGGGTCACTCAAACGTGTGAATGACACAAAATAATAAATGTAGTTTATATATATATAGTATATAAATATAGTTTAAAGCTCATAAAAGTCAATTTTGTGTAGGACCTTTAATTTTCTCACATTTATATTGTCTATTTAGATCAGCATTGTTCAAGTAAATGAGAAATTGCGTATGGAAATCAAGCTTTCTTTTCTGTGATTCAATCTTTGAAGTGAATGTGACAAAAAAGCAGCCTCACAAAAAGCACTTTTGTGAGATTAATGACAAAATTTTCATCCTAGTCCTTGTTTGGTTGAGACCTGGTTTAGTTCTAGTTTCGACCTAGATTAGTCCTGGTGCAGTTCTGTTTTGGCTGTGAATTGATTGAGATTCTTAGTTTAGTTTATTTCAGTAAATTTCTTACAATTACAATGTTTGATAATGACATGATAATAGACAAGAAAAGGGTTGTCAAAATACTCTTTTAGCAGGTATCGAAACAAAAAATAGCTGAAACCTGAATAGCTTTAGAATAATTTGGAGCTGTATCAGAACAAGTGTAAGAGCACGTAGTCTAGTGTATGCCCACGGACCACTATGGAACTACTGGTTGAAAATTTAGTTGGTTGGTTGATTTTAATGTTGAAAATCACAGCCTTCATACAGAATCGCTATCACTCGCTCTTTCTGTCATACTTTCAGAAATGAAGAATCACCATAGTCCACGGTGTACTTCTTTTAGTCAGTATAGTGGCTAGAATAGGCTGTCCTCCTTTGTGACTACAGACAGAAGTTCGGATGAATAAATGAATGTAAGATCACGCGTTCAGAAACTTCCTTTTACATTGTGTGGCATCTGGCAGTGGAAGATTTCAATTCCTTCCTCAATGTCACATACAGATATAGTGTTGCCAGTGAACAAACCCCACGGGAGGAGGAAATTATTTCATTTTCAAATTGAATTATATGCCCCCCTCTAAAATGTGTTTTCAAATATAAACTTGTACACAACCCAGACCGCCACATGCCAAGGCTACAGTCAAGTCCAAATGTATTCCTGGTGCGTACGAGCGATTTGCTTCCTCTGCAGACAGACCAGGGCAGTGAGAGCTATATCTTTGTGGGCTAAAAGTCTGCCTCGGGCTACTCCAAGTTTAAGCTGCTATACTGTATCTTCAAAAGCCAGTCCACTCAATTTAACCCCAATGGAGGATGGATCTTCTAACCTAACATTTAGCATCACGTAGCATGACTTTACCATGGCAGTGAAAGATCGAAGAGGCCACTGGGGCAATTCAGTCTATAAAGTGTGCATTTTAAGGTGTGACTTGGAGAATATATTTATCTAAAGGAAAGTTTTGGAAAAGTATATGCCCCCTGTATGAAACTAAAAGTGTTTTGTGAAAGAAAGCCGTTTCCATAGGGGCTGCCCTGCGGCTGTGTCTCTGGCCCCTCTGCAGTAAACACAGTGGGTTTGTCTGCACTCAGTGTCAGCCATGAAAGAGCTTATTCTCTCTGCTGAGTGCATTAGTGAGAAATAAGCATTCATGTGCCTAAAACTGAATTAACAGAGCTTACATTACATTGGGCTAATAGATCGGCATCATATAAGAAAAATAGAACTTCTAATAGTGGATAGATCATTAGGTTCGGACAACCTTTTGAAATCATAATACATGGCTTAAAACACAAAATATAAATCACATTACCGTATTTTCCAGACTATAAGTCGCTCCGGAGTATAAGTCGCACCAGCCAAAAAAATGCAGAAGAAGAAAAAAAACTTAAAAGTTGCACTCGGCTATAAGTTGCACTTTTGGGGGGAAATTTATTTGATCAAATCAGACAACAACAGGCTGAACATGTGTCTGTTTTGTTCATGTGACATATGAACAGTTATTCAGAAAACTAAAACATCAACAACAGACCATAACAAGTTTACCAAACTCTCCATCTCTCTCCACATCAATAAATCCATTGAATTCTTCATATTCTCATATTCTTATATTCTTGTAAATTTTGGTGTTATTTTATATTATAGTTTATTTTCTACTTTATTTTATTCTATTTTATTTGTTGCATGTTCAGTGTTTGTCTACATTCCGCTCCAAGTACCGCAGCAATTTCCTAATGTTGTGAAACTGTTCACTCGTATGGCAATAAAACCTTTCTGATCCTCGGTGTCACTTCTGAGCAACTCCGCCAACTCAGCTTTTAGCAATTAGCTTTTTTGTTTTCTTCATTGCAGTTTGAGTATCCTCTTTTTTTTGCCAGTCAAACACAAGTTTCTCGCTCACTCCAAACTTCTGCTGCTCAATTACCATTTTCAGCTTCATATTTCACTTGCCGCAGGACAGTGACACCCAAACCATGAAAAAAGTGCAATTTATAGTCTGAAAAATACAGTAACTACTTGCCTTAACCTAGTGCAAGATCTGGAGATGGGTCTTCTGGTGCTACACTTCTCCACTATCCGCCAATATTGGTTATAGTTTATTTTGGACCGCTGAAGAGAGCAGTAGTCATAATGATTTACCAGGGAACCTAGACTTTTCACTGAATAAGAAGATGACAAGCAAAAGAAAAACAAAACAAAAATATCGTCCTCGTCTTGATGGCTGTGATATAATGTGGTTTTGTTCTGTAACGTGTGCCAGATCTTACCAGGCGTGTCAGCAGCAGTAAAAGGCGTCTCACACAGTCTCTTGGCCTAACCTCATGCCTCAGGGGCAGTTTGAGACCACACACATCAGCTCATCCTGTCCCCGAAATGCACCAGCATGAGGTAACCGCCTGAAACTTCAAAAATCCATACACCCTCAAATTATGTCAACGAGCACAACTGTGTTGAGTGGATAGACAAAACAAATGGGAAAATGCACTTTTATTCAGGCAGAACAAGGCACTTTGTATTCATGGGTTTCAGCGTTCTGTTTATTGGTGACATTTGAGGGTT
Organism: Odontamblyopus lacepedii; assembly: GCA_034769755.1. NCBI lineage: Eukaryota > Metazoa > Chordata > Actinopteri > Gobiiformes > Gobiidae > Odontamblyopus > Odontamblyopus lacepedii. Next base: position 39,485,227 of record CM068353.1, on the reverse strand, counting down.
TTTGACTATTGAAAACAGTTTCAATTTGAATTGTTAATGAATTGATAAGGAACAAACTATTTATTAAGATTGATTTGAGCTTAGTAAATACTTTAAAATCCTAAGCCATTAATTAAGTACTAACAGTTAAGTCTTAAAGGTGCAGTGTGTAACTTTTCTGGTGGAGGGTCTGCCACCTGCTTGTCTTCTTGGAGATCTGACTGCTTTGCCTTGATTATTTCACAGTATAGAAATAAATTTGGAGACAGGTTAATGGTGAGATCAGTGGAGAAGCAAGTCTGTACAAGGTAAGAATTCATGTTTTTCAAGACATTTTTGAGCTATACAACACCTTTAATTAAATAAATGCAAAGCAGATATGTTTAATGAGGTAACATCTCTATAGAGACAAGTAAGTAGTGGCCCCTCCACTTTAGTAGTGCATCTTGTCAACTCGTCACACGTAATTAAAGCCGCTTTAACTGTAATATTCCATAGAAAGGCATAAAGCATGTTTATCTCCATGGAGACTGTTCTTAAGTACAGTTTTAATGTGTTAATCATGTGGGCGATGCCTCCATAAAGTTATGTACCTTTAAGTGTAGTTATCGTAAACTGTAACCAAACTGTTAATTGCTATGAGACCGGCCATTTTTCTGAAACCCAGCTGTTCACTCAGGAATATAAAGTGATTTAGCCATTTGTGGATGTGAAATGTAACTACAATAGAGGCAGTAATCAACGCTTTGTCAAACAGCAAACAGATCTTTGTTCACCAGGTTCTAAAAGCATCATGAACATTACGATCTGAATAACAGTGTTTGTCTCACTCTGACCACTGAGTACCACTGGACAAACAGCAGAGCACTGTCCTCTTGAAAGCACATTATGTGATTATTCAGTGTGTTGCACTTTAAATGCATTGTAATGCGCTGTGTGTGTTTTGTTCTGGCTGTCACTGAGAGTGTGAAGCCAAAGCACATCACTGGAGCTGCAACAGACACAACTGGACTGCCCTGGGCTGTTGGACTCCGCCTGAGTGTGTCTTTTTTACTTCTTAAAGAGAGGAAATCATGTTATAACATGTTCCCTCATCAAAAACATGCCTGAAGAGATTTTAAATGTGTCATCCACACATGTTTAATGATCAGTGATCACTCCCGAGCCTTATTCAAACCCTCCTTATGGTTAGTTGTAGGATTTTATCCAATGCTCAGCCCACAGGCCTATGACATCTGTGCTCCCACACAACAATTCTCCAGAAATATACAAAAACACAATACAAAACTGTACAGAGCAACTTGACAAACCTGATGCGATGTGCAGCAGTAGTAGCTCTGAAAGGGGAGCGGGGAGCAAAGGGAGGTGAGACTCAGATTGTCAATCCAAGGTGGCGTCGCGTAAAGTTGCCATGGCATTTGGTGCTTTTTGTTTTATTTGTTTTTGTGCGTAAATCATGTGTCAGCGTGCTCTTACACCCGTGAAGAACTCTTACATCAGAGAAACTATCTTACTGACAGACTACCAGTGTCTTTGTGCCTGCAGCAGGTCAGACTCATGACGACTCTATAACACCTGTCACTTAAAACACCTGTCACTTATAGTACCTGTCACTTAAAACACCTGTCACTTATAACACCTGTCAGTGTCACTTTAAACAACTGAAATAAACCTACTGACACTGTTACTGTATATTTTGTATTTGTGTAGTCTGATTTTTACCTTATTTTTATGCCTGCCCTTATTTTTATTTTATCAGAATTTACATTTACTGTACTCATTGTTTAATGTTGTAGCATAAAGCTGAAGCAAGCTCCTAGTTTGTGAATTTTGTTAATTGACGATAGCAATAAAACTTGCTTGGATTCAGAAACGAAAAGGAAACTTACAAAACGTGCTAATATGTTGTTTTTGGTGAATATAGCATTTTCAAAACAATGCACAAGTTCCTGATTGACCTACAGACACAAGGCTGTCGATCTGCAGCAAATTGCTTCTCTGACCACCACTATATTCACGCAGGCAAGGCTGGAGGAAAATCTTGCACAAGGACACAACACCATTATACACTGAATTGAACAGTTAACCTTAGAATAACAAGAAAAAAATTTCCCCTCAGCACAAGTGCTTTGCTCAAGAATAGATGGACATCTCACTACTGAGCTACAGCTGATGAGTTAGAGTTAGAGTTTATTATGCTTTTTTCATGCAATGATTAATGAATTATAACAAAAACAGATCAATATTTTGCACTGTGTTCATTATAAACAGCAATGTTGCTCTAAAACCCATTAACTGTTAACATACAAGAACATTCACACAGACAGTGGCTCCTTCTTTTCTGCATCACGCGAGGAAAAACTAAAACTAAAACACAACACGACCCTCGCCAGTCCATCTTTCCCACAATCAGGGAATAATTTAGCTCCATAAAATGCAACTTTATAAGAGAAAAATAGATATTTATATAAAAAGAGGACCATTAACTGTGTGGCATTTTAACCCTATTTGAATGATTTGGAGTCTAAATATTTCAAATTGCAAATAAGTACCGGACTGTTGGTGGGGATAGGTGGTAGGTGAACTCAGGAGTTCTTTGAGCATTCAGGTTTTGAATGTAAAACAATACAGGATTAGTCCAACATACATGAATCAAACAAAATGCAACTCTGAGTACGCGGGTGATGAGCAAACGCAGCTAAAACCTGGTTAAAGGTTTGTTAAAGTGGATTTTGTGGAATATGCCCCCAGCATGTTACCCGCATACACTTTTATAGCCGAGATTTACCAATGCAAACTCCACAAATGGGGCATAGTCTCCGGGATCACTAATCAAACCCTGACACTGAGCCTGTGAGTCTAATGCATTTGTTGTTTGCCCCATTTGGCCCGATCTGGGACGCTCCCTGTCACAGTCACCCTTAACGGGCTCACGCTGCGCCCATTTAGTTAACAAATAGACCAGTGCTAAAGTACAAGAAGAGGGAAATGTCCCACTTAACTCGGACCACCCTTAGAATGGATGCTTTTTTGAGCAATGACAAAAACAAAATAGTGAAGTTCATTCATAATATATTTTTTACTGTTTGCTTTTTTAATTTACTAGCGATAATTAAAGGGCCTATGAGAGGTTAGACTACTCATTTTACTAAAACAGACTTAACATCACTATATTTAAGATTTTTGCTAAACTATTTACACTCGTTTTCCCAATCTGGGCATGTTTTAGGTTTAAAATTTTACTTTGTGGTTGGAAAATGTGACAACACGCTAGGGAATTCTTAACTGTTACATAGCAAAGCTGCCTCTTTAAAAGTAAAAAGGCGAAATAGTTCCTCACATGTGTCTGTTTACATCCACAAAGTGCACAGATCAGGGTGAAGCTGCACATTAGTGACAGTGACTCTACTTCCTGTGGACTTTATCGCCTCAGTTATGCTTTAAAAATCATATATCTGAAGTATTGCACCACATTTCACAAATAACCATTACACAGTTTTGACTTGTATCTAAAGTAGACGTGCAGAGCTCTGATCTTTTGAAGAGTCTCAAAGTGATGCATTGTACTGTAGACAGAAAACCGCTGACGCCATCGCACTCACCATGTTATATCCTGTGGTCCACAAACATATCCTGTTGCAGTCTTTGCAATCAGAGATTTTAAGTCTCATAATTTCCTTGTCGTGTCTGTGTTGTGCATTTAATTTACATTTAAGACAGAAAGATCCTGTAAAACGTGTGTGGCGGCCTTAAGACCGTTCTTTCTGGTCAGATTGCGTTAAATAAAGCTCACATTAAAGTCTAATAAGCCTCAGAGAAAGCAATTCCTACAGATAGCATCACATCCCCAGGGAATGTTGATGACATCGGCTGCAAAGTATTATGGACCAGACACATCAATGACAATGACAGATTAGCAGCCACAAAGTAGTAGAACTTGCTTTAACCTCTTAAAACCCACCGTCCCTTATAAGGGACGGTTGCGGTTATTTTTCTTTCTAACGTAATTCATTTAATATCCCTTTAGTCAATATGAGCTTCCTATATATCATTTGAAAGCTTACACACACCACAAAATGCACATTATGTTCATTTCTTTCCAAAACACATTCCAAAAACTTTGCCCGCAATCAAACTGTACCATAAACAAATCAGAAATCTCGCATTTCTTACCTTTTGACTGCTACTCCAGCTTCAAATCACATTCAATCCAGAAGTGTTAGTGCTTTTTCTGTTCCTCATAGTCCACAGAATAAAAATATCCACTTGTTTTTTCTTCATAAGACGCTCCGTGTCGTTGCTATCCAGCCGAAAGCCCATTGTCTGCGTTCGAACGTAGCTCCTCCAACAATAAATCCATTTTTGCGCATGGCTTTGTAAACATAGCTTCCATTTTGGCAGCTCACTTAGGGTATGGTTGTTTTCCCCCAAGTCTTAGCTTCAAAACAAGACATTCCGCGGAGTTTTCCATGAAAGTTCACCGGAGTCAGACCCAGCTGTCTGAAGCCGGGGCGTCCATGTTGAGACAAAGTATCCAAAGCATCTCCGTGCGTCCCGACGGCAAAACGTAATGCATCATTGGAGAATCAGGTTGTCAATCACAAAATCTTGTAGCCAATCAGTAAAGCTTTCCAAAAAGAGGTGGGACAGTCAGATCTGAGGTCAGATCAGGGCACAGCGCATTGGTGCCAAGCCGCCATTTTGGAGATGGGACATGGATGGTCTGGATGATTACGCACAGCGTATGCGCAGTTTTTCAGAGTTTTTCGATAAAGTGTAGCACTATTAGCACTAATTTTACGATTTCTAAGGCTAAGAAGCAAACAAAACAAAAAAATAATAATAATAATAATAAATAATGGTTAATAATGGTTACAGTGCTAAAATATAATTATCTGAAAAAACTTTGAAAATCAGGTTATAAGTGATATTTATAGTCCCCAAAGTGACAAAATATGTTTTATATTGCTAGTAGAGTGATAAAAATGCATGTAAAGTAATTTGGCACATTTGGCACAGATGTGCCAAATCTGTGACAGATGTACGATTTCATACAAAAAGGTCCACATTTTCAAAATAGTTGTATCTAGAGGTCTGAACTTTGGCACAGTTGTTGCCAAAACTATGGACAGTTGCTGTGGTGAGTTTGAAATGCATAGCATGAAGTATGTCTTCAGGAAGGCCTTTTATTTTTGCATTTTTTTTTCCGAGGCCAAAAAAAATACTTTTTGGGCATGTTTGAACAAGTGTACTGCAAGCTGTGAGTCTTCTAGACAAATCTAAGACATATCTACATAAACTAGAAGGACTTAGCTTTCAAATTATGCATCCACAAAGCCTCTAGAGTGTAAGGTGCCCAAACAATAAGCTTTAATATTTGGGTATGCACATTTCGAGAAAAACAGCCAGTTTGAGGTGGGTGTTAAGAGGTTTTAAATGGTCAGCTTTTTTTTTTGGCGATCAAAACAAAGCAATTGTCGACGTAGACATAAACATCTTTCAAAACAGTGAGTCAGATTTGAGCCACAACCATCAACAGATTTCTTCAAAGACTCCAGACTGCATTAGACAAATACTAGTTTCTGAATATGTGTTTTCTCTGATCTAAACCCAACAAAATATCACCTCAAAAATGCTTTATTCTTGCTCCAAACTGAAATAGCACAAAGACGTCCGAGATGGTCCAGGTAAAAGAACACAATGTTCTGAGAATTAAAAGAACTCTTTTAGCACTTTATGAAGACCGCACAAAAAGATTTAGACCTACTCACAGTTTCATGACCCGTTGTCTCCCCTGTTCGTTAATTATTTAGAAATCAAAATAATAGGTTTTAAAGCTTTTTTTTTCTGCCTATGGTCATGTAACTCATAAGTAGCGTCTCTTTTTTCTTTCACAAAATGGGCTTCAGGCTCTGGTTGGAGCAATGAGGTCAGAATGAACCCAGAAGGCATTTCTAAAGCTTTTTTTTCCCAGTCTCTCTCAAAATACAATTATTGCACAATTAGAAGAAGAATTAGAAACAAAAAACAAACAAAAATACAGAAAATAATCCACATGCATCAATAAGATTAAATTGGATCTCGTGAGCTTTAAGCCATGAATGTTGTTGCCTCCTCAAAAACATATCTGCTAATGCTCTGTTCCACCTCGTGATGTCATGAAGCAGCAGTTTAACAAGTAAACTGCTTCTTTTGGATTTTACTGAGGGTGTATGGAGTTTAAAACCGCAATGAAGCAGAGTTTGAGAGAAGAACTCAGCCTAAATATGCAGGATTTGTGTGTTAAACATGTGGGAAACAAACAAAACACAACTCCAGGTTTGTTTGTGATGAGGAAACAACATTATAACATAGATCAGAAAATAGTCCAATATGGGCTCTGTCATTTTCTTCAAAATTAGCTAATAAATCTAAATTACCGGTTCAAACGTTAAGTCCACGGGCAACACACCAACAATTTCTGTCCTAAACTCCACCTTTCATTGTACTGTATATTATGTTCTCAGATTATTTTGTAAGAATGAATAATTATGTATTATTAATTGTTCTGATTATTTTGTCAGAATGTTTAAACATTAAAGGTTTCAATGGCTACTGATGAAAAATATGCAGTATTTCTGTATAAATGAGGGACTGTACTGACATTTCCTTCTATTGGCTAATTATTATACGCCCGTGATAAAATGGGACGTATTATGGTATGGCGCTGTCCGTCCGTCCGTCTATCCGTCTGTGGACACATTAAAGCTTTGTAGTGTCTTTAAGTTCTGTTGCTGCAATCTGATTGGTGGAATTCCGATTCTAGAATGTGATGATGTCATACTCATACTCCTACTGCAAGAGCCAGATTTCCCTATTGATTATCCATCCGTCTGTCCGTCTGTCTGTCCGTCTGTCCGTCTGTCTGTGGACAATTTCTTGTCCGCGCTCTAACTCCACAACCGTCTCACCTAGGAATGTCAAACTTCCAAACTGCACCAACAATTCATCTTTAACTAGGTTTGACAAATTCTAACTTAATTCTATATACAATAATTCAAAGTACGGGCGTATTTTGCCCCGCTGGAGGAGCTCTTGTTCTTTTATGCAGAGGGGCGTCCGTGATAAAACTCTACTTGCTGAGGCCAAAAATTAAATGATCAAATAAATCAATATAAACACAAATAAATAAATAAAAAACAATTAAAGATGCAACTTTCTGGAGGTAGCGTGCCCCCTGCGTGATTGCACGGACATAGAAATGTAAAACCAGACTTCAGGACATTCTCCGTTTTATGCCATACTGTGGAATATTACAGCTAAAGGAACATTTCCGTAGAAACAGGGAGCTATAGGCCCTCCTCCAGTCTAAGTAGGAGTGTGCAGATGCAAGCCCACTAAGAGGACGGACATATGCATTTATTTTAGCTTAGTGCTTAGTCGAAATTGCATACTTTGAAAACGCTAACACCTTCTATGTAAATGTACGTGGTAAATACCTGACTTCACTTTGCAGCGACTCCTCCGTTGACCTCGTGGTAACTGTTCTCAAACACCGCCCCCAGCCTCTGTATCATTACTCCCGGCCCCACGGTGAATATAAAACCAGCTTGTATACAGTCTTCTCCCTTTCACTGCTCAGCGCTCTCCAGAAACTATAATTAAAACTCTGTCTAATAATGCCTTTAATAACTCACTCAAGACATCATTGTAATCTGGTTCACAGAATATAGAGCTCAACCAAATGAGCTTTTGGGCATTTTGTATTGAAATGAGAAGATTGGTAGACAGGGTTTTAAGACCAAAGAAGAGCTAAATTATTCTAGCATTGCTTTTACTCTGAGGCGTTGTCATTTGATAGACATTATTCACACAAGAGCACATTAGAATCCTTTTTTCATTACCAGCGCTATCCCTGAGTTAACGTTCTCTACCCCAGAAAAGCTTCTCCATCTTCAGTACTGGCTCACAGGAGTAAAAAGTAAAGAATTGTTCATCAAAAAATGTACATTTTTATTGTATTTTCTATAATTTTGTCAATTTAGATGCACAAAAAATAAAGCATAATGTGAGTTAGTGTTAATCAAGATATGTCTAACTTTAAACGTGCTATATTACACAAAATTGACTCTTGTGAGCGTTAAGCCGTGTTAGAACGTTGTCACCTCGTCAAAAACAAACCAGGAGTTGTATTTTGTTCACACATGTTCGAGTAATCCTTTATTATTAGTCTGTCTGCAGCTCCAAAGCTCAAAATGCTCCGTTCCACCGTGTGATGTCATGATGTGCTGGTGTTCAAGTATGCAGCTACCTTTTATCTTTTGTTCAGTAGAGAGGCAATTCCAGAGCTGAAATGATCCAAATGAAGGTGAAGTTTAACCCTTTTATCCCTATTATTTCCATCTGTCAAAATCCCGCCTGGATTTTTTTTATGCTCCTTTGACCTTAAAAAAAAATTAAGAAAATGTCCCAGGAGAGAAAGTGCTTTTGCCCCGTTTTACCAGGATTAGGAGTTCAGCTTTCAATATCTGGCCGTTGTTCAACATTACTGTAGGTGTATTAATGCGTAATAACAGTTAAAAGAGAAGAAAAACACAAAATCACAAAAACACAGACACACAAAAAAGAAAAAGCACCGAAAAAACACTTGTAAATGACCGCCGCTCTCTCCATATCTCCGCCTCTGCACTCGATGCTACAGGCTCTGTGGCTCTGTGCTGCACAAATGTACCGTAATAACCCTGTATGGGTAGAAAGCGTAACTTCTCTGCTTTCAGGAACTGTTGGATTTTTTTCGATAGCGCATGTAGTTCCAGAGATACGGTAATAAGAAGTCGCGCATGGAAACTGGTCTATGAGGGTTAAAAACACAGTGTAGCACTTCCTGTATTACCACGTGACATCACAAGGTGGAACAGTGTTTTCAGATATGTATTTGAGGAGAAAACATGATAACATAGATCAGAAAATAGCGTAATATGGACCCTTAAATGATTCATGGAGATTTTTTCAACATTGAAATAGGGTTAAGTTCACTGATTGATCACAGCTAATCTCAACTAATTCAATAATGTGATAATCATTGACTGAACAGAGCAGTAAATACATGAAAATGACAAAAACCCACGTGAAAAATGTATGTTTTTGAGTCAGTAAAAATATATTCATGGGCCTTACTTTTATATTCTAAACAACTAATTGACTGAAAGAATAATTGTACTGCAAAAATTAAAATCCAGCCAAGTTAAGATGACTTGAATTAAGAAAGTTTTATCTTGATTTGAGTAAATTGATCGACCAATGGGAGTGTTTATGTACTTAAAGTATGAAAATACATCTTGCAACAGTTAGAAAAATAACACCTCTTTGCACTTAAAATAAAAAAAAGTCAATCTAATGTTGCTTAAGTGAAGAAAAATACACTTAGATCATTTTACTTGTCAAGTTGAATCTACTTAAATAAAGTAAAATGGTCTTAATTTAAGTCATTTTTACTCCCCTGAATATTGCTTTTATCACAGTGTGTTAATAGAATAACCGTTAGTGGCAGCTCTACATTGAAATCAATCCGAAAGTGTTTGCCAGGGAAGCTCTTCACCTGTAAAACTCGCCTAAAACTCTTCAGATGGAACATTTCATGATCGAACCATCTTCACAAAGTTGCAAAGTGCTGCTTCAAGTGTGGGAAAAAAATGCCAAGCAGAAATATCAAAATGTTAAGAGTCGATATTCTTTTTTCCTGTGTACTTGGGGTGCCATTAGGTCAGTGAATTGGATTGAGGACAGCTCGATAAGCCTTTTCTATGTTCTCCTTCCTCCCAGTGTGTTTAATCCAACATGAGCCTGCTCCATTCATCTCACATCCCCCCCTCACATAGGACCCGTCAATAACCTCTCCAGGACACGTCTCTGTCCCCATCTGTTCTTGCAAAACCATCATTCTCACTTTAGCGCCTCTTGCCTCTCGCGTCTCTCAGACCTCCGACGGTTTTGTTCTTGTGTTAAAATACACAAACAAAAAATGCAAAGGTTTTTGTTTTAAACCACTGTGTACATGATGTGTTTCCAATATTTTTTCCACTTTTTTAAAAAATATTCTTGTTATGTTTTTTGCTTTGTCTTTTGTAAAATAATAATAATAATAATAATAATAATAATAATAATAATAATAATAATGATGAAATTACTACTACTACTACTACTACTACAACTAATAATAATAATTGTTTTTGTTAAGTATTATTATTATTATGATTATTATTTTTAATAATAATAATAATAATAATAATAATAATAATAATAATAATAATAATAATATAATTATTTTATTTTTTATTTTTTTATACTGACTCTCACCATCTCTCACCATCATTCTCCCTTTTAAATTTTTTTGTTGTTGTGTTAAAATGATAAATAAATAAATAAAACCAATTAAAAACAGTTCATATTATTTATTTATTTATTAAAGTATTATTTTTAAGATTTTTTTTTTTACTTTTTTAACAAATATTAAAAGAAAACAAATATTATTTATTACTTTTGTTAAAACAAATTGTGACTTTTTAATTTGCAATTCATGTTTTTTTTGTTTTGGTTTTCTTTGTGAAAAAAAGAGAAAATCAGTCAATATTATTTTTTCTTGTTGACCAGGTTGCGTTAGGTCCAGTGCATGTGGCCACAGTGAGGCGCTCTCCCTCCCCACCTGTCCTTTAAAAACCATCATTCTCACTTTAGTGCCTCTCTCATCTCTCGCGCCTCGGGTGGGCTTTTTATTGGGCTGTGTTGAAAGTTGCAGTGACACTAAAAATAAGTCATAGGCCCCTAAATCATGTGTTAGTGCGCCCCCTGTGTGCGGGTCGATGCGCTGATGTCAGTGTCCAGCGAGGGGGAGGTGCTCAGACAGCCGAGGGCGGGTCTGATGTTTGATGAAAAGCATAAGAAGTTATAGTTACGATGTATTGATCTCAAAAGGGTAGTAGCCAAGGAAGAATTGTTGGGATTGTTGTTGTGGAAAAAAGTGTAGCAACAAAAATCTGTCGGCTACATGTAGCGTCTCCAAAACAGCGTTAAAGGGCCCGTATGAGGCTATTCTATCATCTATGCTAATGTTGTTTCCTCAGCACAAACACACGTGGAGTTGTGTTTTGTTTCATTATAGATGTTTAACACACACGACCTGCATATTTAGGTTCTTCTCTCAAACTGAAAACGGTCTGTTCCACCTTGTGATGTCATGTGGTGATACAGGAAGTGCTCCACTGTGTTGTTAAACTCGATGCACCTTCATTAGAGTCATTTTGATGTTTTCAGCGCTGGAATTGCCTACCTCTACCAAACCAAAAGTAAAAGGTAGCAGTTAACTTGAAAACGACCTCTTCATGACATCACAAGGTGGAACAGAGCATTTTGAGCTTTGGAGATGTCCGCCGGCTAAAGCGCTACCCTGATGTGTATATTTTTGATGAGGAAACAACATTCTAACATGGCTTAAAGCTCACAAGAGTCAATTTAGGAATGTCAATATGGCTATTCATAGTTGCATCACTCTACAATGTCATAAATATATATATAAATGTATTAAAATGTGAATGTCAGAGGCATTTTAGTCTCGTTTTGTCTTGAAGTCCTACTTATAAGGGGATATAGAAGAATTTGTGTTCTTTATTTAACCTAAGAAGTGGATTCCTGGTCCAGAGGTGAGCCTATTGCGGACGTTTTTAATGGTCGAGGAATCACAGGCAGAACATGCAAACTCAAAAACGCAGCTGGAGTTGAACCCAGGGCCATCTTGTTGTGAGGTGCAAGCACTAACCACTGCACCACGGCGCCTCTGAGGTCAACTGGACATTTCATCATGGTAAAATACTGTGCAACAGGACGACATAAATAATACATTGGAAAAAATTTGCTCTGACATTTTGAACCTAAAACCCTCAAACTGAAAAAACTGCAGTACGTGCCTCGTTTGAAGTCATGAGTGCTTTTTTAAATGCTATCTCTGCAGTTTTGATTTAGCTTTCCAAGAGTTAGCTCTATTTTCCTGTGAAATTAGTCTTTAGTGGAGCCTTTCAAAATAAATCAAACCTGACAACTGAAATAAGTCATTTGAAGTTTTGCAGATGCTTCAGAACTGAACAGATTTGGGATTAGCTCGTGAATAACAGAGTACATTTATCTAAAGATTGCATCACAGAGTTTAAATAGTTTTGATCTAAGCCTTAACTTCTTTGGATTTTGATGTGTTTGTTGGGCACATTTATAGAACAAAAATATCTGAATATCTGTGCTCCTAACTAGGGATGTCCCAGTCTAGGCATTTTTAGAGTAGCTTGGATCTGATGTGGTGAGTAGACGGGGCTGATGCAGGTATAGTGTCCTCTCAGACTGTGGAGACTCTAAAGCTGCTAAAATATTAATCATGACAGAGACAGTATTTGGACCTCTGTGAGGTCTTCACTGACTCTTATGGGTGAAAAACAAAGTTTGAACTCTCTTTCAACTCTTAGAGGTACCATCCAAAAGTCTGGCCTTTGTTCAGCCTCAGCTGTGCTCTTCTTCTGTCAGACCAAAGCTGACACATTATCAAACAGAAGTAATGAAGATGCCTCTAATGGTGATATGTGAGAATACAACAGGAGCGGGTCAGCCAATCTAATTACAGATGGTAGTTTTCAAAGCTGGAGTTCATGACTTATTCTTGAACTTTGTTAAAGCACTCTGACAAATCCAGTCCGAGTCCAACTCTGTTTCACTTTACTGTATCTGCCTGTAGTGGGTTATCTGATTATTCCATATATGATTTCAATGGTCTAAGTGTGCTGTCTGAAGTTGGGTGTGTTTTGCCTGTGGGATGTGCACTTTCGCAGTAGTTGGAGGAATAGGTGTGTGACTTGGCTGTTGACTTGCTTCTAAAAGGTTTTGTGAGGTGAAGGTCAGAACACGTGAACAGAGCTCTGTGAGTCCTCGTCCTGCAGCAAAGGCACAAACACTTCACTGTCATTTGGACGTGAAAAGTCTGAAGCAACAGCAGATAACTCAGGGCTAATTTATTGTTGTAATGTTTATTTTAGGCTGCAGTATCAAAACATGATTTTTCTATATAGTACATACAGTTAAAGAAATGTTAAAATGATGATTCTAAACCTTTTATTCACATTATATTGTGACCACATGAGCTTCAGCATTTTGTTTTCATCATCCTGAAACCCATGGATCATCAAAATGATCATTTTAGAGGAAATGTTAGGATTTATGAATTATCAGAACTAGGACCTGACTGATAAGTTAGTTGGTCGCTATTATTGGCTGATATGGGTGTTTGGAGAAGTATCGGCCAAAACCTTGCTATAAACATTATACTCTCTAGAATACAACAATTTAATCCAATTTACAGATGGAGATCTGTCTGTGATGCCGTACTGCACCTGAATGCAGCACAGAGACATGGTCCTGTTTACAAAAGTGCGCTCTGCTGCTCTGACCACTGATGGAGGAAGCACTTATTTTAAATGATCTGAACTAACTCTTAACTTTAGCACAGATCACACCAGTGACAAAATAAGGCTTATTTTTATTCAGTGTGTTGAAGAGAGAGGATGTGGCTACAGACAGAGGACCCACACACTGTTGCTGTCAACATGCTGGATTATTATTCTTTTTACAGACAATGGTTTTGAGTCAGGATTTTAAAAAATTGAGGGGGTAGCTCATCTGTTTGTTTTGATGTTTCTTTTCTTACGTTCACATTGGTTAGCGCGTAGCTACTGAAATGCTACGTAAACCTGTTCACTTGGCTGACTGTAAAGTCAGTGGCTGTGTACTTAAACCACACCGACACATGAATGTGTTGTGATATATCAGCTGTTAAAGACCTCCAAATTTCCCTGTTTGGAGATCAGTAAAGTCTCTTTTATTATTATTTTTTAAATATTTATTTACATTAGAAACATGCACATTCTCATTTTTAACCAGGAACTACATCATTCCTTCCACCTCAAGTCAATTACTCAATAATTAACACCTGTAGAGCTACCTGTCCATACAGATATATTGTATAAGCAGCTCATACTGTCTGCATCTGATAGGAAAACATTTTACTGTCCGCTAATCAAGAAGTGCGTAGCTAGTAGCTGTTGGTAACTGTACAGCCATGGCATAACTCCTCTACCAACTACATTACTCCTTCCACCCCAGTTTTTCCATTTCAAGTCAATTACTCAATAATTAAAATCTGTCACAATGTGAGCTAGTGAGGCTAATAATCATTAAAAAGATGAATCCAATTTCATCATTCAAATTCAAGCTGTCTCATTTCTAAAAGTAGGTCTGGTTTGCTCCTCGCCCTGTTGCTTCGGCACTGAAACAAAAGCCACTGCTGTTTCCCAGTGTTATATTATAAACATGCAATCAGATGTAATAGAACCATCATTTTTGAAAACATTTGTGATTTTATTCGTGCAATTTACACATAAATCTTACATTGTGTCTTCATTAATTCTTTATTAGTCTAATGAATAAGCTGCATCTTAATGAGCACAGTTTTAATTAACATTCATTGGCGTTGTTTGTGGCTGATAAACCCGGCAGCTGAACGCAGTGAACAGTGACCGCAGTGCCACGGCCCCAGAGTCCTGCCCAGCCCTCCTCTCTCTCTCCTTCCTCTTCTCTCTCTACCTCCCTGCTCTCCCCCTCTGTCTCCCTATCCACCTCCCTCCTTTTCTTCTCTTGCTTTCTCTTTCTCTCCCTCTCCCCTTCTGCCATCGCTCTCCCCCTATGTACTCCCTCCTTTTCCCCCTCTCTCTCACTCCTTGTCTCTCATCCTCGTCTTTCTCCCTCCTTCACTCTCTCTCTGCTTCCCCCTGTATCCCTCCTCTCTACCTCTTTGTCCCCCCTTCTCTCTACCCCTGTACTGCTCCTTGCCGTTGCTCTCTCTCTCTCCCAGTCTCCTCTCTGCCCCCCCTTTCTCCCTCTTTGTTGCCCCTCTCTCCTCTCCATCTTCCTTCTTTCCTCTCTCTCTACTTATTCTGCTCTCTCCCCCTTCCCTGCTCTCTCTTCTCCCATTTTTTCTCTCTTTCTCCCCACCACCTCTCTCTCTCCCTATCCCGAATTGCCCCGTAAACAGTTCCGTCGTCGGCCTTTTACCCCCTTTGCTCTGTCTCGTGGTTGGAAAGTTTTAATTATCAGAGCTGATTCATGCTGCTTGTCTCTCTGTGTTTGTGGTTCTTTCAGGTCCACTGACTATGGAGCCACGTACCAGAAGCTCAATGACAAAGTGGGAGCCAAGACCATCCTCAGCTACCTCTATGTGAGCCCCAACAACAAGAGAAAGGTAAGGCCTCGGTCGCCACAGATTGAAAGTGTGAACTGCTGTTTTATAAGGCCTGTTATGTAAGTCCCTCCTACTTTCTTTTTGCGAGCTGGAGGGTGTAGAGTTCATGTCGTTTAAACGCAGAAGACATCTCCTCTCAGATATGCCTGCATTATTAAGCACTAACTCCAATCATTTAATTAGAACTTTGTCAAATGATCCATGTTTAGTGCTTAAAGGGCATGTACCCGATTTATGTATCATGTATTTGAGCAAAATTTGTCTTTCCCATTGACTGTATTTATAAATGGGCAAAGCTAATCCGCCGTCATGCTCCAATTAGGAAGTGAATACGGGCACGCTTCTGGAGATAGAGAAGCTGCCACTCCTCTCTCTGTAACTGCTCTGCTCCAAATCTGTCGCTATAATTGCTGGCCTCAAACAGCTTCATTTGACTGGAGCCGAACACTATGGGTGACATCACACTCCCTGAATCCACTTATTTATACAGTCTGTGGTCTTGCTCCATGCACATATACTGTATAAGCAGCTCCTGTGGTCAGAATAAGCCTGACGTGTAGTGTCTGCATCTAATTAGAAAGCATTTTATTGTCCAGTAATCAGGAAGTGTGTGTTAGCATGCTTGCTGTTGATAGCTGTACAGCCATGGCATAACTCTGCACTGGTCATGGACTGCATGAGTTAAGTGAGAAATAATTTGGACCACTGCAAACTACACTGCATCACCAAAAAAAAGAAAAGAAAAAAAGTCGCCACCTTGATTTAGCTAAGCAAATAGGTACGAGGTTGCTGCAGTTGGTCAGGTCCAGGTTCAGCAATAGTGTGTGCGCGAAGAATGAGGTCAGCTGACGACCTAAATATGCTGAATGACCAGGTTATAATGGATTTTTTCTTCCCTGATGGCCCTGATTCCAAGATGACAATACCAGGATTCATCAGGCAGATTGTGAAAGAGTGGTTCAGGGAGCACGAGACATCATTTTCACACATGGATCGGCCACCACAGAGTCCAGACCTTAACCCCATTGAGAATCTTTGGGATGTACTGGAAAAGGCTTTGTGCAGCGGTCAGACTCGACCATCATCAGTGCAGGATCCTGGTGAATAATTAATGCATTCGCTGTGGCATCGTTTCGACAAGCTTCTGCAATGTCACAAGATTTATATTCATCCAGTGTTGCATTAATTTTTCACCAGGATCTTGCATGGTCATTCAGTATATTCAGGTTCAGCTGACCTCACTCTCTGAGCACACACTGCTGCTGAACCTACACCTGACCAACTGCAGCAACCTCGTACCTATTTGCTTAGCTAAATCCCGGTGGCGACAATTTTTTATTTTTTTGGGCCAGGCAGTGTATTTAAAATGAACTAGTTCTGTTTTTCACATTTTTAAGACGGTACAGATCTGGTATAATCCCCTTATTATGAATATGTGAGTGAATGTGCCTTGATATAAACCGATTTGAATGCCCAAATGGAGGTAGAAAAGTATTGTAATAATAACAACATCTCACCAATTTCTCCGGTTGGTTATAAACATGTGTAGGTGTATGGCCAATTCAGTATTTTCTTGTTGTTTTTGGCAGTGTGTCATTCAGTAACCCACTTATAGACTTTATTACTACTGGTTATTATTACTGCTTATGATCTGTCACAATTCACTCAGGACTGCCACCTCTCTCTTTACAACACTTTAATAAGCTAGGGCCAAGTTCTCATGACCAATTACGTTTGAAATAATGAAGATAAAAATCAATGTCATTTAATTAAAGAACCCTGACCGCCCACATGATCCAAAGGGCCCCCTGTGATTGGCTAACCCCGCAGGTTGCTCGGGGTGACGGGCTTCAAATTAAACGTGAGGTACAGTTGGGAACAAAGCGTCTGGAGTAGTTATTGAGGGAGGATTGAGGTGAGGAACCCCACAGGTATTCCTTATGAAGACGGCAGATCACTTTGAGAGAAATGACATAGGGCAAAACACTGCAAAAAAGGCAAGGTCGGAGGGACGTCGTCATGGAGACTGCAGATAAACGCTGAAACGTATTTTGGTTGCAGTTGGAGCTGAAGGTATTATTCCTGTACTGAACATAATGGTGCATAATGGAGATACATTTTACTTTTAAAATGCATATTAATTTGAAATTGAGGTTAATGCATTTGTGTGTTTTTTTTTAATTAAGTTAAAGGTACACTGTGTACTTTTCTGGTGGTCCGTTTTATTACTTTGACTGTAATGTTCATAAATAGAGCAATGTATCTAAAATATGGCTGCTCATTTTGTTCAAAAATACCTTTAAAAACATATATTTTTACAATGTGCAGACTCACATTTCCACACATTTTACCTGTAACTTTGTCTGATGCATCAACTGTTTGTCTCCATGGAGATAGATCACTTTAATACCACACTTTGTAACATTCTAGGCAAAGAAATCATAGCATCTCATGAGACAAGCAGGTGGAGGACACTCCACTTGAAAAGTTACACAGTGCAGTCTTTTAATATATTGTACCTCTTTGGACATATTCATAGAAGCAGGGAGTGTAAAGTGTCTTGCCCAAGGACACAACAGTAATGTGCAAAGATAGATTCTCCAAACTATAGCTCAAATGACTCAGCTACTTCAACTCATCTGAACTGAAGAATTAGTGTAACAGTGATCAAGATCTCAATGAAGGTCGAATTTACGCTGTTTTCTGATCTATGTTGTTCTGTTCTCATCAAGAATATACCTGGAGTTTGGTTTTATTTCATTCTCACAGCCCTGTCTTTACTGAACAAAAGCTTTGGCGGTGGAGACAAGCTAATAAATAACTCAAACATGTGTGAATGAAACAAAACACCAACTCCAGGTATAGTTTTGATGAGGTAACAACGTTCTAAGATGGCTTAAAACTTAACTCAAAGCAAGAGTCATTTTTGCTTAATATTGGACTTTTGAAAATGACCAAAATCTCTCAACAAAGTAACTTGAAATAACGCCAGTGCTTTGTGAAATTTGGGTTGTGACTAATTGCAATTGATTTTAAGAAAGTGACTCATTAGACCATGGGGAATAGGCCTGTCCTTGGTCTTTTTGCCAAAGTTACGCAATCTATCTTCTGCCACTAGATTAGGTTTGGCACGGTGATAAGCTTTTGGGATGAATGTGTTTTGGAGAGAGGTCAACAGGAAATCACAAAAAGCAGTCCAAAAGTCTCTGGCAGAAAAGAGTCAGACATTTACGAACAGAGGAGAGCAGGAAAGGACCAGTGAACAACCTGGAGCTTGTTAAAAATGTTTTCTCACACAAAAACAAACGCTAATGAGTGCTTTCCCCTCCGTGAGTGCTCTATCAGGGCTGGATGCAAGTTTAAGTCATACGTACAGTATTTGTCTTGTTTAAAACTGTACAGAACACAGATCCACTACATGACATCTTTGGCCTTGGAGATTTAAAGGGTCCATATTCTGGTCTATGTTGTAATGTTGTTTCCTCACCAAAAACATAACCATTGTACTTTGTTTCATTCACACATATTTAACACACAAACCCTGCATATTTAGGCTGAGTTTCTCTCTCAAACAGGAAACACTCCAGCTTGTGATATCATGTCGTAGTACAGGAAGTGCTCCAATGTGTTTTTAATAATAATAATAATAATAATAATAATAATAATACATTTTATTTGTTAGGCGCCTTTCAAGGCTCTCAAGGTCACCGTACATCAAGGAACATAAAAATGGTACAATACAAATAAAACAGTGTAAAAAGATTAAAAATACATTTAAAAATCAAATCCAGATGAAAAGACAGTGCAGTTATGGTCAGAGTGGTCAGAGTGAGAGTGAGAAGGCCTTTCTAAACAGATGAGTTTTGAGTTTAGATTTGAAGTGTGAGAGTGAGTCTGAGTTTAAACTCCATACACCTTCTTTAGAATTATCTGGATAATGTCAACATGAAAGGTGTTCTGCTTCATGACATCATAAGGTGGAAAAGAGCGTTTTGAGCTTTAGAGACGTGAACTGAGTAAAGGTCGTTGTGCGTAGCGTAAGGAGACAAAACTGCGTCCGACAGCGCAAACACTGGAGTTGTGGCCTCACAGTCCCACGTCTCGACTATGGTGCACCTCCTTGGAGATCAGTAAACCGCTCAGTGAGTGCGTTTACATGCACATCAGTATCCCGGGTATGATCGGATTTTTTGTAGTGTCCCGGTTTCGTCATGATGCAGGTATACCCAGTATCCCAGCTACTGCAACATGTCTTTCCTTTTCATCACAACAGTAGACAAAATAAATAAAGTGACTAACATAAAGTGAGTGAAATGACTGTTAAATAAAGAGCTGTGATAAACCTGCACACGTACAATCTGCACACGTATGATCTCTGAAAAGTTTAACATGAACCATCTCCAACAGACTCACCAGCAGCATCATCAACATCTTCTGTCACAGAAAGAACACACATACTGTATAATCCACTGAGCCGTGACCTTTAGTCCGACAGGAGCTGACTGCATCAGGGCACAAGGAAAGAGCTGCTTTTTCAGTGCATATCGTTTATGCAAATGAGCCATGCGGTTTTAAGTTTTGTTTCTATAAGACATAAACGAATGGCTCAAAGCTGCATTAAACACATTCTAATCTCAGACAGGCTGATGTGGCTCTATAGTGATTATGGTTTATATGTTGTAAAGTTGAGTTTATTTATGCAGATTTGTAATAGTAATAATAATGAAAAATAAAGAAAAAAATCTGAAAAAACCCAAACAAATAAAAGTTATTTAATCCATAATCCCTCCTGCCTTTACCTTTTTCTGATTTTAAAATAAATACACCATCATTTTCTCATTCACACATTTCTTCAGGCCTTTATTCTCCACCGCTCACAATTTGAATAACACACCGGGCTTATTAACTCCTCTAATATTTTCGTAGTATTTATGCTTGTCTCGACACTGTCTGAAAATACTGAGTGATTTTCCGGCCACTGCATACCAAATGACACTTTCAATTTCACCTTGTCTCCGTGTTTGACAAACTTTCATCAGCTGCTCCACCACAACTCAAAAGTGAAGCAATAACAGCAGCTTGTGTCTGTAATGTGACAATCGAGTGGGAGAATACATTTGAACAGTCTAACATTTACTTCCACTGCTGTTCCACGGAGACTTGGAACGGTGCATGGAGACTGCCTGCCTCACCAAAGTGCCTCTGTATTCACAGTATCACACTGGGACTGAGCTTATGAACACAAAACACAAGTCGCTATAGGGTAGTGTTTGATTTAAAGGTGCAATATGTGACGTTTCTGGTCGAGGGTCCACCACATGCACGTCTCCATTGAGATGATATTGCTATGCCTATGTGGGGTCAGCCCTATGTTCCCACGGCCCAATGGTCCCACAGCCCATTGGTCCCACGGCGTTAGGGTTAGGGTTAGTTGTGGAACATAGGGCCTGAATTAGATTTTTTTTTCTTAGAAATGTGGGAACATGGAACATTGGGAATACGCTGTGGGACCATTGGTCTGTGGGACCATTGGGCTGTGGGACCATTGGGCTGTGGGACCATTGGGCTGTGGCACCATTGGGCTGTGGGACCATTGGGCTGTGGGACCATTGGGCTGTGGCACCATTGGGCTGTGGGACCATTGGGCTGTGGGACCATTGGGCTGTGGCACCATTGGGTCTAATTTTTTTTTTTAAAGTCTTAATGATGTGGGACCAATGGGCTGTGGGACCAATGGGCCGTGGGAACATAGGTACGCGCCCGCCTATGTTACACACATATGAAAGGGTCCATATGTTCTGTTCTATGCCCCCCCAAAAACTTAGATTTTTTAAAATAAAAAACTCAATTCACAATTTGATTCGACCGTATAGCAGCATCCAAAACTTTCCCCATGTTGTGAAAACCTCTCTTCTCCACCGAATAAATTGGAAGCATTTCACATGGTCCACAGTGGGGACGGGTGTTTGATTAAATTTTCTTAATTGATTTCCGGGAGAATTAACGATCAATTATCGATTAAGTATTAACGTTTTTATATTAAAATTATCATTATTATTACTATTACTAATCTGCATAATTCAGCTCAACTTTACAACATATAAACCATGACCACTATAGAGCCACATCAGCCCCTTTGACATTATAATGTGTTTAATGCAGCTTTAGCACATTTGTTTATGTTTTACAGAAACTAAACTTAAAACCGCATGGCTCATTTGCATAAACTGTAAACGCTGAGAAATAGCAGCTCTTTCCTTGTGCGCTGATGTGGTCGGACTAAAGGACATGACTTAGTGGATTATATAAGTGTTCTTTCTGTGACGGAGATTTGTTTGTGCTTGTGCCGTTCTCGGGGGAAAGTGAAAGACTACGGAAAGCCTATAAGACGTGTTGGCAAAATGTATGCAATGTATAACAAAAAATAAATAAATAAATATCGATTTTCTGAAAAAACAAGTTGATCTGACTTGCCAACTCGATTTTTATTTTAAATCGATTTTTTTCCCAGGCATAGTTCAATGTTGTAATGTTGTTTCCTCATCGCAAACATGCCTAGAGTTGAGTTTTGTTTTGTTCACACATTTAACACACACACACCCTGCATATTCAGGCAGAGTTCTTCTCGCTAACAGAAAACATTCTGTTCCACCTTGTGATGTCATGTCGTAATAAAGTGCTTCAATTTACTCGTAATCATTTGGTTACTTGGAGCCCTGGAGCTCGTCTCTTCTGAACAAAATAAGACTAATAATGAAGGATTAGTCAAACGTGTGAATGAGCAAAATACAACTCCAGGTATGTTTCTGAGGAGGTACCATCGTTCTAATTTAGACGTATGCAACCTTTATTGATCCACAAGGGAAATTACTTGAAAACAGTAGCTCACACACATCACTATAATATAATAACAAAGAGACAAAATATACATGGTAATAATAAATTCTAAATAAGTAGAGAAGATAGCAGAAGAAATAGAGAAAATAAGAAGATGGCAAGCCAGCACAATAAAACCGCCTGTTTTTTAACGTAATGTCAGACGGATAGTTTAATGACATGGGGGTGAACATTCCAGGTAATCCATTAACATCTCCCTGGGGACAAGCAGGTGGTGCATCATCCACCCACAAAATTACACAGTGCAAAATTTATATTGCTAAATTGACCATTTTAAAGTCTTCCTTATGCCCTCTGTGTTGTTTTGCACGATCTTCTATAATTTATGGTGGACAGTGTCGGATAGGCCTGGGCATTTGTATGAATAAAGTCCAGTATTAAGTTCAAGCTGTGAGTTGGTTCTGCACAAAATGAAAGCTTATTACAGAATGTTCGTTCATGCAGAAAAGAGCAATGCAGACCAATAATTTCATATCAAATTGAAACTGACTAAAACCACAACTACATGTTTGTTAATACTGACTGACCTCTACATTCAAATACAACATTCTGATTCTCTCTGATGAGGTTTATTCAGGGACAGTTTACACCACAGCTCCATGTTTCAAATATTTTTACCCACGCACTGATCTGAGTCCCTCCCATTGCGTTGGATCTTCTTGCCCTCTATCCTTGTAGCTTTCTATGCCTCCTCCCTCTCCATCTCTTTCCTCTATCTCTCCGTCCCTCTCTTCCGCTCTCTCCTCTCACACACACAGACAGAAGCAGGTGAAGTTTTTTGTGGAGGTGAATTTTGGAGGAGGAGGCCCAGGGCTCGTCAGTCAGACTGTCACCCGCGGCGCTGCACCGTGTGACCTGCTGCTGGGGCGCACAAGGGCCCCTCTCTGCACTTACTCACTGTGGAAGTAAATGAACCGAATGTGGGAGTCTGCAGAGAGAAGATGAGGGAGAGAAAGAGAGAGCATGGGAGACAGGAAGGAAGGGGGTTTGGAGAGAGAGAAATGGTGAGAGAAGCTGAGAGAGAGGTCTTAAAAGTTTACAGGCGAGTGGTAGTAGCAGAAGTCTTAACTGTGGTAGTTGTGGTTGTTGTAAAACAGATAATTGTTTGTGTTTGCAGAGAGAGAAGATGAGGAAAAGGGAGAGAAATATAGAGAAAGAGTGAAAGGGAGGTGAGCGAAAGGTAAGTATGGAGAGTAGAGAAGAAAGAGCCTAACCCTAAGAAAGAAAGAGGAAGAGAGTGGTATGAGCATGACTCCGGTAATAGTACTCATCATAATAGTAGTACAAGTAATAGTAGTTGTAGTAGTTATATGTTGTGAACGGTGTTGGATGCAAAAGTAACATAACTACTTTTTCAGGTAAAAACAGTGTACAGTACAGCTACAATTGAAAATTTGGTAATGAAACCGAGTTCCTTTTTCAATTCAGTCCAACTTTTCTGTACTTTTCTGTGTACACGGTCCTGGTCCCCCTGGTGGTGGCACTGAGGACAGTTCGCCCCGGTCGAAGGTTGCCCCGGCACTGAGAGGGTGCAGCAGGCACTGATCCCATGGCGGATGAGGAGGAGCTGTAAAGCAGCTGGAGCGTCGTGCCACGTTCACCTCGAGCCTTTCCTAGCCGACTCAGAGCCTTGGAGAAAGTGCGCTCGGCAGGGACCGGTGTCACCCGGGAAGAGGGTGACCACACCGAGCCGCCGTCCCTTACCCGAGTCCCCCGGGCAGACTGCGCAGACCCCACCCATTTACCTCTTAATGGTTTCACGTCCTCTTGAACTCTCTCTTCAAAGTTTGTTTCAGCTTTCCTTACGGTACTTGTCGACTATCAGCCTTGTGCTGGTATTTATCCTTAGATGGAGTTTACCATTATAAACTTACCAAAGTAATGCATAACGTAACAAGTAAAAAGTTACTAAGTAAAGTAAGGCTTTTCTGAAGAAGTGATGAGCAAACACTACTTTTTCAAAGTAACTTCCCCAACCCTGGTTATGAAAGGATGTAGCATATATAGTTTACTAAAGATAGTTGGATAGTTTTGGGGATATTCTTAATCATGATTTGACCTTATAACTTTGCACTTTGTTATGGATGCACTTTATGAATTACTGCGTCATTTTAGCCTGTCAACAAACCCCAAAATGTATACATTAAATTTGAGAGTTATGCTGAGGCAGATGGAGAAAAGTGGCAGAGCAAATAAACAGAATTTTGTAACGGTCCAGGGGTCATCCACAAAACCACATCAATGTCTCAATTACCTCCATTTTCATATCCTGCTGCACAGAGAGGCCCAGAGCAGGAGGGGCTCTCAAACACATTAGGGGCTGATCCAGAGCCTCTGCCGCAGGTTTGAGATGAGAGCTGATCATTACGGGAGATGGACCCAGAGTGCCATTCAAAACACAGCCTGCTACAAATGAGTCCAGACAGATGGAAACATGGTGTTTTGGACAGTGAGTGACAGGCAGATTCAGTGTGGTAAATGCAAGCACAGTGTTTTCATTCACTGAATGTGTTTGATTTATTTAATGTATTTATTTGTTTAACTGATAAGAGTGTATATCATGGCCAGAGAATACAATAATCCACCAAGCTACTGTACCACTTTTTTTTTTTAATTCTTATTTACTTGCTTAATGTACTATATTTTAAAACTTTGTTTTTTCCATCACAATAAATACCAGTTTATTTATTCATTCATTCAATGAGTTGAACCTATTTGGTATCATAAGCTTTTCTAACATGCCCAGAGAACAATATAATATTCTTATATTATACTCTTCTTTGTAATTATTATAAATCTTAGTCTATTTTGATCATTTATTGTTTTGTTTTTCCATCCATATATCTAATAATTGACATTAACAACCAGAATTGCGTGATTTTGAATTTGTTTTTATAGCACTGTCTCACTAGCACTGTGAATTAGACTCATGGAAAGATAAAACATGTTTTTAGAGGTCTGTCCAACTGTACTTATGTCTTGCTTCCTGGAAATCAAGTTTGACTGCAAATACTTGAGTTGTTCTGGGGTAACCTTTGCAGAAATATCACTAAAGAAAGTGAAGTGTCACCTATAAATCAAATATCTCAAATATCACAAACTTGCTTATGGCTAAAAGTCCTGATAACTGACAACAGTCGTGTGTGAATAATTCTGCAATTTTATCAAACTACTCTGCCAGATTTTGCATATGACTAATTGCAGATTATTAAAGGTGCTCTATGTCATTTTTTTTCTGGTTGGGGTCCTCTATCTGTTGCCACAACCAGATATTTCTGTGGGCTGGGTCATCAAGACATCCTTCCCCAACAACTATCCAGTCCTCTCCTCAGCCTCTCCAGTAAAATCTATTTCAGAGTACTGGAGAGGAGGACCGATTCCTCAGATTCAGGAAGAGCAGTGTGGTTTTCATCCCACTGGACCAGCTCTATACTCTCCATCGGATGCTTGAGTTTTCATGGGAGTTTGGCCAACCAGTCCACATGTGCTTTGTGGATCTGGAGAAGGCGTTTGACCATGTCCCTCTCCCTGTATAATTGCAGCAAGAGCTGTGTTTGCATTGCTGGCAGTAAATCAGACCTATTCCCAGTGCCTGTGGGACTCCCCTGCCCTTTGTCACTGTTGGTCTGTTCTGTTCATTGTTTTTATGGACAGGAGTTCTAGGGCAGTCCGGGTCAGAGGGGGTCCGGTTTGGGAGCCACAGGATCTTATTTCTGCTGATTGCTGATGATTTTGTCCTGTTTGCTTCAGCGAACCAGGACGTGCAACATGCAGTGGGGCGGTTTGCAGCCAAATCTGAATCTTAAACTTTCTTGCATCTATTATTCAATACACTGCAAAAAAGGCCTATCAAAAATAAGAAGAAAAAAAACTACTAATTTTGAGGTAGAATTGCCCTAGTTTAAGTGAAATTATCTGCCAGTGCAGTAAGAAATTTTCACTTACCAAGTTTTCTTAAAACAAGACAAAATACAAATCTTGTTCTGAGCAGAAAACAAGTATTCATGGCAAAATTTTTATTTTTGCCATGTTATTATTTTGAGTACTGTATTTTCTGGACTATAGAGCGCACCGATATATAAGCCGCATCCACTCTATTGTTAATTTTTTTTTTTTAAAGTATATACAAGCCGTAACCGGGCTATAAGCCGCTGATATCCATGTTGAAAAATGAGATATTTACTGCATATACAGAACAATTTTGTACTGTAAATGTACATTTATGTACCTGAACAGATTCTTTCTGAACAGTGTCTTTTAACACGGCAGCAACTGTGCTGATTAAAACAGGTCAAAAACAGAAAAGAACTGGTAATTGACCTTCATTTCTCCTGTGCAGTGAAACCACAAGTCACTTTAATCATCTCCGCTGAAACCATTGACCTGAGCTTACGTGCAGCAGCAGGTAGAGGTCTGCACGGGACACAATTTTCAGTCCCGCTCCCGCGTTGTGAAAAATCCACAGAATAGCTGCTCCTTTGTAAAAGCCGCATGGTTCAAAGCCTGGGAAAAAAAGTAGCGGCTTATAGTCCGGAAAATATGGTATATTTATCCTTGATTTAAGTAATGATTGCATATTACTGCTTATTTCTTGTATATAACATGTCTGAAATCAGGCTATTATTTCTTAGATAGACACTTGTTTTAAGAATATCTTCTTTCGAGCATTCAGATTATCTTTACATTTGATCAAATACAACATGAAATCAAATACATTTGAAACTGCATTTATTGAAATGTCATATTTTACACTTTCCCAACATCTTGCAAATGCCGAACATCTGCACCTAAAAGCCCCGGGACATGACTCTGAGGACAGACAGGAACAGATCTGAGCCAGAGAAAAGAACTGGTTTGAGAAGGAAGTTAAAGAGGCTTAAACTGGCTTGATTTAATATAAAAAGTGCTTAGAATAAGTTGTAATATCTAGATACGATATATTAGGATGGAATATCTTGAAACAAGTAAAAAAAATCTGATCTCATTAAGTAAAAAAAAACCTTTAAATTTATCTTTTAAGATGGATCTGTTTAATTCAAGTCATTTTAACTATGCTAGCAATTCCTTTTTTGCAGTGTACACATTTCCACAGATCTGGCCTGTAACTTAGCCTGGGGGTGTCACCTAGACTGGTTACATAGTGCATCTTTAACCATATTATCCATACATAAAAAAACAAAAACAAATTACATGCATTTTGTCATTTGAACAGCACAACTGACCTGTTTGAAGTGTGGGCCTGGTTTTGAAAGTTACAGTGTCACATGAACCTAACTTATCCCCCTTTTGTCCCACTGGAGGAGGTCTTCAGACACAATGGTGTCTCTGTGTACTGTGACTTCAACAACACTTTGTGGGAGGAATATGAATGTGCGTAGTTCAAAGACTTGTTGTTCATCGTAGCGCCTTTGAAAAACACCAACATAAAAGTGAAGTTTAATATTTAATTCTGTCAACGGTGTCCTCAACCTGCAGATGACAAAATGAGGCAAAGTTTCACATTTCAAACATAAATATGAGAATGAGGTTTTATTGTGGGTTTGCTGCTGATGGAGTCACCTCTAAAGGGTTGTGTCCATGAAAAGTGAAAGTAACCGGACAGCTTTATTACCTGTCATCGTCCTCTGTCCTTGCCTCAGACACCAACACATTTTAATTTTATTTTTAATTTGTTATTTTTGAAAATCTTAATTGGCAAACAGTGACAGACAGTGTAAAATATGTTGTGTTTTTGGCTATTCAAGGTTTTCAGAATGATAAAAGTTAGGGTTGTTGTCATGGTTATTAAATAGACTGTATTTGCTTTTTATTTCTTCTGGTTGAGGTAAATGGCCTTTAAATTATTCAGTTTAGTGTAAACCCAGAAAACTAAGGAGAAGGAGAAGAAGAAAAAGAAGAAGAAGGAGAAGAAGAATAAGAATAAGAAGGAGAAGAAGAAGAAGGAGAAGAAGGAGAAGAAGGAGAAGAATAAGAAGGAGAAGAAGGAGAAGGAGAAGAAGGAGAAGAAGGAGAAGGAGAAGAAGGAGAAGAAGAAGAAGGAGAAGAAGAAGGAGAAGAAGAAGAAGGAGAAGGAGAAGAAGAAGAAGAAGAAGAAGAAGAAGAAGAAGAAGCCTATGGACTTTACAAAGGCTTATGTTTGGTAATAGAGAAGCTGCTGACAGGCCTCTTCATTTTCATCCTGTCAAGAGCGTTGTTTGCTATGAATCACGGGAAACTATCTCAGACAGTTGTTTCTGTGTCATGGTGCAGTATCAAAGTGGTAGAAATGACTAAGTGGGCAGGGCTACAGTTTACACTTTGACAAAAAACAAACAAAATATTGTAGTTCTTCTGAATTGGAAAAAAAAAATCCTCAAAATGCTGCCTATAACGGGAAACTGGAATAGATTAAATGTGGAGATTCGCTTGTTTTTCAGTTATGCAATTGCGTAGGATACCCATAAACAGTGGCTGTATGTCATTATTTAAAGACACAGGCACATGCTTTGTTGTATAAACAGAACACAATGTTAACCATCTCATTATGGAGAAAAACAAAGACATTCACAAAGTGATGAACAAAAGGACTGTATATTACATTTTTACTTTCGCCTTTGTTAAACTACAGACTTTGTTGGATTATGGGTTATGCATATCTTTTATTCTATCAAAGATCTCAAAATAAGGGCTGGATATTGTGGTTAGCATGAAGGGAGTTTGTTGTTTCAATCTAGGCCACCCACATTATTGATCGCAAGACTTCAACTGTAACTGTGTAGCAGCTCTACAGTGCATGGAGTGGT
This sequence comes from Odontamblyopus lacepedii, assembly GCA_034769755.1. Classification (NCBI taxonomy): domain Eukaryota; kingdom Metazoa; phylum Chordata; class Actinopteri; order Gobiiformes; family Gobiidae; genus Odontamblyopus; species Odontamblyopus lacepedii. The sequence continues at coordinate 39,456,262 of CM068353.1, read as the reverse complement.
TAGCGGTTTCACAGTCCACTAGGATAATTGTTCCACATTGCGCCCATAGCTTACTAACACTTTACTTACAAGGGATATGCCATTTAAAGTGACCCTTCGAAGCTTGAGTACTCAGAGAGAGAACGTCTATTTTCACCTACCCCCTGTACCTACTCACTTTTATGTACTTAATTGCTATGGATCGATTTTCAACCAAACACATTATAAATGAAATATTCTGCTTGCTACTGTGAAATGCCTATTACTAAGCAGTTTTAGATCAATAATACGGTTTAATTAACACAATATAAAGTTATGATCTGTGTGTTTATTTTATTTTATTTATTTGACAGGGATCACGTATAGGGCCACTGATCAAAGAAACATTGTAAAGATGCTTTGTACAAGACTGTAGACTGTAGTTACTTTCCATCTCTTCTCGCTGAAACAGACATAACATAGAAACAAAAATAGCATAAATAATGCAATCCATATACAAACAATTATAAAAAAGTACAATTACATTAAATATGTCATATTATAGTGTATTATAGTTTAATATGTGTATTATAGTCTAATACTAAATACCCCCAAAAAGTATATGTTATTTTTAAAGCGGTCAGTCGCTGCCCCTTCAGAATCCCATCACAACTACGGATGCACTGATCCAGGTTTTTCAGTTTCAATACCAATATCTATACTATGTCTAAGTATCTGCCGATATCTGATATTAACCAATCAGAATCAGAATCAGAATCAGAATGTTTTTTTTATTGCCATATGAGTGAACAGGTTCACAACATTAGGAAATTGCTGCGGTACTTGGAGCAGGATGTAGACAAACACTGACATGCAACAAATAATAGAATAAAATAAAGTAAAAAAAAAAAAAAAAAAGCTATAATATAACAAAATTTACAAATTTACAGGAGTATAATAATTGTGGGATTCAAAAATTGCTTTTTTTCTCTCAAAGTACAGTGAGAATTGGTTTTCAACCGACCTACCTGGTAAAATAAAGGTTAAATAAATAAATGAAACTTTATTAATTAACCTGATCTGATTTTTAATTCTTATGTTTTCTGCAATTAAGTACAGAACGTCTTTGTATGAATTAAAGTCACATGTCCTGGGCTTATATCAGTCAATAAAGAGTCCAACCAGGATATCGCCTGACCCGATATCATGGATACGATACCTGATACTGCATATTTTCCTGGATCTGCAGCGATATTTGATACCAATATCAGTATCAGTGCATCCTTAATCACAACACACACAATCAGCTTGCATTCTGCTAAAGAAACAACTGCACATCGCATCAGGTTTGTGAAGCTGTAGTGTATTGTATTGTGCGTTTGTATGAAAAATGACTGGGTTAATGGTCTTGTGGGCTGAGCTTTGGACAGGCTTGTACTGCTAACCATAAGGACAGTTTAAGTCATACCTGGGAGATACGGTATCAGGTATAAAACCACTCCAGGCAGGTTTTTGATGAGTCAAGTCTGTATCTCAGGATCACTCTTCAGCAGCTGGGAAAGGCTACTGCAAACTTTACTGCAGTGATTGAGAGATGATTGAATTCCATGCGATGTTGTCTGCTGAAGTTGACAAAATATCTCCAAGTCTTCTACCCAATATAAAACTTTCGTCTTTACAGCAGGACCTGGAGGAGCTGTTAGGTGCATGATGCAGCAGCGGAGCAGTGAAGAATGTCTTTTTAAAACCTACAGCATGACAAAGACGTCTTTATCTCTTTCCTGGGACCGACCTTGTGCCCAGCTGCATCGCTCCAAATCAGACATGCTGCTCTGGACACTGGTGCACACAGCCACGCAACCTGAGGCAAGCGAACAAATGAGGGACCAGGCTGGGGAGAGGAGAGAGGTAGAGGTGTGAGGGAGATAGAGAGGAGGGAGGGATAGTGAGAACAAGGTATAGGTTAGCGAGAAGGAAGAGAAAAGGTGAGAGAGGAGTGGGGGAGAGGGGGTCAGAGAGCAGGATGAGAGAGTTAGGGGTGGGCCTGAAGGGAGAGATGAGATGAGAGAAGAAAGAGAGGATAAGAGAGGAGGAGAGAGTGGGTACGCAGCATGATAACGTATGTACAGCACGTATAAAGAAGTGGACTAAGGGAGTGTGACGTTACCCATAGCGTTCAGCTCCAGTCAAATGAAGCTCATTGAGGCTGCCGATTATAGGGGCAAATTTGGAGCCACGTTGCCTATTTGGAATTCCGAGTATCAGCAAACAAAGAGCCAATCAGTAGTGAGGCTGTTGAAGGTAATGCCCCTTCGTGTGGTCACCTTGGAGAGAAAAGGCATCTGATTTCTCTGTTATTAACATTCACTCAAGGACAAAATAGCGAAATAAAGCCCAGGATCACGTAGAGCTCGTTAATACGAACATTTTAAAACCAAAACGACCACAACAGTTAGAAAAAAAGAGAGGTGATGGTTTCAGAAACGCGCCCATGCTCACTTCCTATTCGGAACACAGCGACTAGCAGGTTAGCTATGTCCATTTATATACAGTCTACGATAAACTGTGTTAGTAGAGTAAAATAAAAGAGAAAAAGTGACGGGCAGGGTGAGAGAGAGAGAGAGAGAGAGGGAGGACGGGATGGAGGGGTGATAAGGGAAAGAGAGAAAAAAGAGACGACAGAGGTGGAAGGTGTGAGGGAAGGGTGAGAGGAATGGAGAAATTGGTGAAAAAATAAAGAAAGGGTGGAACGATAAAAGAAAGAGAGATACTATACTGCGGTAAACAAATATTGAAACTTCTTTTGCCACTGACACAATAACTGTAATGCAAGATAATCCCAGTAAACCATGTTAAATAGACAGTGTGATTAAAAGCCATGAGCTGCAACAAATAAATAACAGAATGAGGCAATAAAGTAATTAACCATAGCCGAGCCACTTGAACAGCTCGAATGGTGTGTTCCAACAAAAAGACCCCAAATCTTCCCACTTTTACAAAGAAAATGTGCAGACAAATAGAGAAACAGAGAGAGAGAGACAGATAGAGGGAGAGACAGACAGAGAGAGAGCAAGAGAGAGACAGAGAGAGAGAGAGACATATAGATAAAGAGACAGAGAGAAAGGCAAAGAGTGAGACAAACAGAGAGAAGAGAGAGACATACATATGTATAGAGACTTGGAGAGACAGAGAGAGAACAGAGAGAGACAGACATAAATAGAGAGACACAGAGAGAGGCAAACAGAGAGAGACAGACATAAATAGAGAGACAGACATAAATAGAGAGACAGAGAGAGAGACATATAGATAAAGAGACAGAGAGAAAGGCATAGAGTGAGACAAACAGAGAGAAGAGAGAGACAGACATATGTATAGAGACTTGGAGAGACAGAGAGAGAACAGAGAGAGACAGACATAAATAGAGAGACACAGAGAGAGGCAAACGGAGAGAGACAGACATAAATAGAGAGACAGACATAAATAGAGAGACAGAGAGAGAGACAAACAGAGAGAGACAGACATATAAATAGAGAGACAGAGAGAGAGTCAGACAAACAGAGAGAGACAGACATAAATAGAGAAACAGACAGAGAGAGACAAACAGAGAGAGACAGACATATAAATAGAGAGACAGAGAGAGAGACAAACGACATATAGATCGAGAGACAGAGAGACGGACACAGAGAGAGAGATAAACACAAAGAGAGACAGAGGGAGAGAAAGAACAGAGAGAGAGACATATAAATGGAGAGACAGAGAGAGACAAACAACATATAGATCGAGAGACAGAGAGACGGACACAGAGAGAGAGATAAACACAAAGAGAGACAGAGGGAGAGAAAGAACAGAGAGAGAGACAAACACAAAGAGAGACAGAGAGAGAGTAAGAACAGAGAGAGAGAGGAAGAAAAGCGTGAGACAGAGACACACAGAGAGAGACAAATATATAGAAAGAAAGAGCTAAAGAGAGAGACAGACAGACGTAGAAAGAAGGAGAGAAAGGACAGAGTGGCATGGTGGGGTGGTGAGTGCAAGGAGAGGATGCAGCAACATCTGTCAACCCTAAGGCGCTGTCTCCAAATGGCTGAGCCCGGAGCCGGAGAGAGAGAAGCCATGGAAAAGATCCGGGCAGGGAGGAGGCGGGAGAGTGACAGGAGCGCACGACACGGGGATGAAATGAAGAGGGAGGGCATCCAGCGTTATAAAAGTCTTCCCTGCGATGGGTAAATCTAGGTGAGCCGTGGGAATCCATCAATATTCTTTCCCGCGCCTTTACGCCACATTGGTCTGGCTGGCGTGTGAGCCGGTACAACTGAGTAACGCTAAAGCTGCCAGGATCCGAGACGTGACGATACTGGGAAGCACCGCTGACTCCGGCCGTGATCGGAATAAAAGAGTCCACCAGTGTGACAATCGGGAGATTCAACGGTGACCAGGCACACTTCCTCCTAAAGTATCGGAGAAGTGTGTATTTCAGACCCCAGTCAAGCTCGTATGTTGTAAATATGCACCGAAGGGGACCATATTACGCTATTTTCTTATATTATAATGTTTTCTCATCAAAAACATACCTGAAGTTGTGTTTTGTTTCATTCACACATGTTTAGACACGCAAACAAATCCTGCATATTTGGAAAACACCCTGTTCCACCCTGTGATGCCATGTGGTAATACAAGAAATGATTTTAAACTCCATGCACCTTCACGACAAACATCTGGATGATTTCTGTGCTTGAATTATCAGTCTCTACAGAACTAACAAAAAAAAGTTACCTTGAAAATACTAAATCTTCATGATGTCCTAAGGTGGGACGGAGCATTTTGCGCATTCGAGATTTAAACAGGATAACAAAGGGTCACTCAAACACATGTGAATGAAACAAAACACAACTCCGGGCATGTTTTTGAGGAGGTAACGCTGTTTTAATATGGCTTAAAGCTCACACAAGAGTTGATTTTGTGTAATATAGGAGCTTTAAGTTGCAATCAAACGCCACACAGCATTTCAAAATCTATTCAGAGTTTCGGGAATATTGAAACTTTTCAGAATGATGAACAGTGAAGTCGTCATAGTGATCAACAATTTAAAACCGAAACCGTCCCTGATCAGGGGATCTTTCTAACTTTTCTTTCTAACTTAATTCACAAAATGCACATTATGTTCATTTCTTTCCAAAACACATTCCAAAAACTTTGACCGCAATTAAACTGTACCATAAGCAAATCAGAAATCTCGCATTTCTTACCTTTTGACTGCTACTCCAGCTTCAAATCACATTCAATCCAGAAGTGTTTGTGCTCTTTCTGTTCCTCATAGTCCACAGAATAAAAATATCCACTTGTTTTTTTTTCATAAGACGCTCCGTGTAGTTGCTATCTAGCCGCACTCTCATTTTCTTCTTTGGAACGTAGCTCATCCAACAATAAATACATTTTTGCGCATGGCTTTGTAAACATAGCTTCCATTTTGGCAGCTCACTTAGGGTATGATTGTTTTCCCCCAAGTCTTAGCTTCAAAACAAGACATTCCGCGGAGTTTTCCATGAAAGTGTAGCGGAGTTAGACCCCTGTGGATAAAACGAGCGCCTCCTTTTCGTGCTCCGGTCACTTAGACTGTATGGTGCGTAAAAGCCGCTCCTTCTGATGCATCATTGGTGAATCAGGTTGTCAATCACAAAACTTGTAGCCAATCAGTAAAGCTTTCCAAAAAGAGGCCGGACAGTCAGATCTGAACTCAGATCAGCCTTTTATTAGCGTGCGTAAAGAGAGACAGTCACCATTTTGCGCGCACATATCTTTACGCGTCAATCTGCGGGTTTTTCTATTTGTGTAGCACGATTTTACTAAGTGATATTTATAGTCACCAAAGTGACAAAATATGTTTTATATTGCTAGTGGAGTGATAAAATGCATGTAAAGTAATTTGGCACAGATGTGCCAAATCGGTGCCAATTGTACTATTTCATACAAAAAGGTCCACATTTTCAAAATAGTTGTAGCTAGAGGTCTGAAATTTGGCACAGTTGTTGTCAATACTATGGACAGTTGCTGTGGTGAGTTTGAAATGTATAGCATGAAGTATGTCTTCAGGAAGGCCTTTTATTTTTTTATTTTTTTTCCGAGGCCAAAAAAAACTACTTTTTGGGTATGTTTGAACAAGTGTACTGCAAGCTGTGAGTCTTTTAGACAAATCTAAGACATATCTACATAAACTAGAAGGACTTAGCTTTCAAATGATGCATCCACAAAGCCTCTAGAGTGTAAGGTGCCCAAACAATAAGCTTTAATATTTGGGTATGCACAATTCGAGAAAAACAGCCGGTTTGAGGTGGGCCTCAACTAATTTTATCTTTTGAATAGAAAAAAAGTCCTTGCATAAAACCCATACAGAATACTCACTTTTTTACTGTTATTATTAGTATTAGTATTAGTATAGAAGGTTTAGGAGTGAGAGGGTCAGTTATATGTCAGTATATATTATTACATTGCACATAATATTGTAGTATAGTGAATAAAGGATAGTGTGGAAAAGTGTTGAATGAATAAATTTATTCAATTGTGAAACACGTGCAACCTTCATACTCAGCCATACATTTTAAAGCCTTTTTAAAACTCAAAATGTACAGGTTATTTGTTGTAGGTCCCTGAAGTGAAATTCAACTTGAAGATCATAATGAATGAATGAATTTCTTGGCCTGCTACCAATGTATGCATTTAATAAAATATTTCCTCTTAGAAACACATGAGATTACATGATAAGAACTCCACATGTAATAATTCAGATTGTTAGTATTGCTAAGATTTGAGCTGCCTATAGGCCTGGAGTAAGAACACTTTTACAAGCAAGTTGATGGTTCTGATGTCTTAAATGAAAACAAACAAACAAATCAACAAACTAAAACACTACTATTTCTTAAAGACTTGTAGACTTTGAGCTTTATTGTCCCCCAGAGGAAATTCTTTTTCACAAACACAGAGCTCATTTGACATCTATCCAAACAGGCTGTAACTACACACACACATTATGATAGACACTAGAGTGGTCCACTCAGCGGGGCCTTGCACACATATGTCACTTATTAATGCCAGATCATCAATATTCCAGTAATGCCTAGAGTCTAATATCTGAACTACAATGTTAATTAACCAAACATCTCTTGACCTTGTCCGATGAGATGGATTATTGAAGCACTGAGCCTTTTCCAGCTCCATCTGTATAATGTCATCTATCAAATCAACTGTGGAGGTGTTTCACAATTACTCAGAAAAGGTGCAAACTCACACGTCAGTCTTTGTCAAATCTTGGCAGAGGTTGAGACTTTGTTCAAATGTCAGGCAATCTTCAATTAGCCCCGTGTAAACGCCTCAAGTCAATACACACAGAAGTTGGATCTAACAAGATGGATCAAATATATAAAAGCATGGATGCTGTAGAGCGAACCAGCCAAAGGGAGAAGTCATAATTATAAATATTCTCTTGGTCTTTCATGTCCAGCACTTAGTGCTCAGGGCCTGATCAGGTTTGATAGCAACAGTGTGTCGTGAATATTCATGAGAGCGATGTGATCTGCTATGTGCTGCTAATGCAGGAGCTAAAGTGGAGGCACAGAACTTTGAACCTGATTTACGTCAAGTCGATTTGCCTCTACAAAATACCATTCTAAGGTGTGCAAGCTATGCTTTAAATCTCAATCGTACTTCAGATGTTATCACTGAGTTTAATCTTAAATGGAGCTGACCTGCAAAGAACTAAATCGGGCTAAAGAATTACTTTTAGCAATAGTTTTAATAGTCAATGCAGGAAAATGTGGTCAAGAATGTACCCCTCCTAACGTCGTGTTACTGCCTTAAGTACCAGCAACAGGAATCTCAAAGCTGAAGAGGCAAGGAATAAATGTGACAAATGCAAATTAATATTATCCTGCCACTCACTGAAAAGCAAATATTTTAAACTGACAACCTGGTCAAGAGGCAGTAGCACGGACAATAGTAAAGTAGGACAGTAAAGAGGTCAAACCCTCATCAGAGGTTAAAACCTCTCCTGGTAAATACTATTTAAATTGGTTTAATATTGGCTAACTTTAAATTGTGTTAGCCAGTGTTATATGAGTGCATCAGTCTGTCTTATCTGACAGTATGAAATGCCATGACTGCACACTGACGTTCAGAACCTGAAATATTTAAACCCGACCCTAAAAAGTACTGCACACCTTTTGCATTGGTCTCTAACTCTTTTCTTGACCTTCTCTTGATATTTACTATGGTCAAATATTTGTGACTTTTCTCTGACTATCAATGAGATTCAAGGTCCTGTCCTCATTTAACTTTGCTCAAGGTTTCTAACGGGGGCCCAGACTTTTTCCCTCCGAGGGCCAATGTGAAAATTGTCTACAGGGTCGAGCGCCAAACGTAGCCATGTGTCACACAATAAAAACTAAATTACTTAGTGAGTGAATTCCTCACTTTTCATAACTTTTTATCATATTATATGATAAATTATTTCCATATTGTTACTTATGCCTCAAATAAAGACCAAAAACGCACAGAATCAGAAATACCCATGCCCTCGTCACAGGCAAGTGAAACCAGAGCAAATCTTGTACCTTAACGACTGTTTTCAATAAGGCGTGTTACCATGGTCCGCGACTGGGATGGGCACATTAAAGGTGTATTGTGTAACTTTTCTGGTAGAGTCTGTTACCTGCAAGTCTGTAATCGCTTTACCTGGACATTTGACAGTATGGCATGAGATGTATCTATTTCCATGGGGACAATTATGAATGCCATCGTTAGCCAAGTTACAGGTCAAATCTGTGTAGAGGTGTCCCCGCTCACAGTAAGATTGTTTTGCAAAAAAAAAAAAACAGGTATAATGTCTACTATACTACTATACTGTAGAACATGTCATACATATAAGGTCATACTGTAGAATGGACACTGAAAGCGATCTCCTCGACTTGGCAATTAGCGGTGGAGTTTCATTGCTGCCCCAGCGCTGTCCTGGGTTATAGACAGCTGAGCAAGTGATGTGATTGAAGTTTGGCTAACAAGTCGCTGAACTACTTTTTTCGTTCATCTCTTGTACTTTGAAAATAGCAGCACTCGCTTCAGTAGTTCCTTACCAACATTGTGAATCTCCCCTTAGAGTGGGTAAAGACAGCCGAGCCGCCCCCAGACAGACCTTGAAGTAAATGCATCCTTTGTATTCCTGGCAATGATGAGTTTCAATAACAATTGATAATATATTTTTTTAATATTGTATATTTTTTTTAAAGTGCATTCATAAATGATTTTTGCTTCATGCAGGCCTCACCAGTTGAAAACCTCTGGTGTAGAGTGAATGAATAATGCTCCAGTGCAGTGGGTACAAAAGTAAAAGTACAATTTTTTACATTTTATATTTTACAATGGATACTTTTTACTTTTACTTCACTACATTTGACAGCATGTATCTGTACTTTCTACTCCACTGCATTTTAGCTATGGACTGAAAAGTAAAAAGTACTTTTTTATGGTTTGAGACCTGCTGAAAAGGCTGAAACTTATTTTTAGCACATTTCTGTGAGCAAAACTCTTTTCCTCTAAAGTCATTATTGAAACTACTACATTTTATTCCTGTAATTGTTCTAAAAGTCTCTGCAAAATACTTTTACTTTTTAATCTTTAAGTGCATTTTTAAACAGGTACTTTCATGCTTTTAGTTTTTTAGATTTTTGTTCATGTGCGGATGGGAGACAGCTGAGAACACCACATGCCATGGAACAGCAGTGTCTCTTATACATACTGTAGTTGTTGACCCACCATAAATCTTTACCAGAAAGTAGATGAAGAATCCAGACATCCTTTGTAAACTGTACCATAGCCCAAATTGTCGCTACTTTCAATAGTTTGGTGTTCTTGTTGACTGATATTATTATGCAGATATTTATCTCCATGGATTAGAAGCCAGATAGACTTCATTTCATGTGGTCCATTAGTTTGAGAGATCTGTATTAAAATCTGAACTTGATCATTATTGCTATTTATTTTTTATCCCATAGATGCTGTTCCAGGTACTTAATATAATTTATTAGTAACCACCATTCAAATTTCACAAAAAATCTGGTTCCTTTTGACTAGAAGGTTGCTACCCTTAATGGCACAATGCGTATCTTTTGTGGTCAAATTATCTCCGTGGAAACATTCAAATTAAACTATCTGCTAACTATCTATCGTGCATTCAGCAATTTGAACTATTCATAAAAATAGGCATTATTATTACTGCGATTGTCTCTGCCGTGGGGTATTCTAGACAAAGCAATAACATCTCCATGGAGACGAGCTGAAAAGTTGCCTCAGTATTTGTCTAAAATCGTTGTTATTTCTGATGTTCGTCTTTGCCAGCTCTGGGGCTCTATCAGTTGCAAACTATAGCAGTGTATGAATGCTTTGCTGTGTGCATTTCTTGCTCTGATCGTGTCCATTAAGTCCTATTAAATCACCAGGAAAACAAACAACTGTCTTCCAAAATGATTCAAACGCACACGCCCTAGAGAGAAAACTAGTACATTTCCCCTGCTCACTTTTTATATTTTCGTTCACCTGCTCTTCCGACTACTCACAAAAGGGTATTTATGGCTGCCCTATGGTGGGATACCAGATTTATAGACTCTGAGCTGAATTCAATTAAAGAGTGAGTCAGTCAGATGGTGTAGTGTGAAGCTAATTTCATTAATATTCTATCTGGGCGTATTTCGGGGCACGGAGCGGTGAGCTAGCTGGAGTATTCCTTACACATATTGCCGGTGTTCTGCCGCTAGCTTGTACGCGTCATTAACCTTTGTCATTTGCAGCCCTTTTGCCCTCCTAATTTACAGACTCCCTCCACACATAGTAGACCTGCACACACACACACACACACACACACACCGCAGAGTTAAATGTTATAGTTGAAACAGGGAAGTATATCCTCCTGAGACCCGGCCCATTCATTTGTGTCCTTTACAATGGACATTTTGTTCAGCTGTATTTTTCTTAAGTATTTGGAGTAACCCTCCCAAGTCCTACAGTATTCTGTAGGGGACATCCTGGGCTTTCCAGTGATGTGTCATGTGATGGGTTTGCATGCTGGGAACTTTACTGTTTTCCTCCATCAAGATGGCTGCCATACCAACAACCACATTTTATGGAAAGAGGAGAGGTATGTCAAATATTCTTTATTTATTGCTATTTTTACCATGATAATTATATATTTTCTTGTTCATAAACATGTTAAGAACGATATTTTTTTTATCTGTAAACAGTTTCATTATTTCTGTTTTGAAATAACAGGCATTTAATGAATGTCAACTGTAGTGGACACCAGGACCATTTTAATGTATTTAATGACTGCACATTGTTGTAGGTGAAAGTGAAGCAGAGAGGATTCTAAGCAAAGTCGTTGTGCTCTGTGGGCCAGGACTAACTTGTATGTTTTATTTAGTTTCAGGCTAATGTATTATATTTTATGATCATGCCAGATGATTGTAGTATTTGTACTAAGTGTAAATGCTGTTAAATATATGCAAGTTACCTAAAAGTATGCTTATAAAATTTGTTTGTCAATAGGGAGTCATAGCACATCCATGATCCTGAAATTACTGCATTAATCCAAATTGATGTGAAAAAATAAGTTACTCCTTTTATTAACTTGATTTTTGTTTTGTTTTTTTATCATCTATCATAACAGATTCACACCTGTGCTACCTGGGCTTGCTGCCTATCAAGACGACCCTAAAATCCGTGAATACTGGAGTCCAAAAATGTCAAAATGTTTTGGGCTAAAAAGAATAAAGTGCCAGTTATTAGCAGGAAAATGACAAGGGATAGGTTCTACAAGCTGAGGAGATAACTGAAGAGGCAAAGGAGTCGGACATTCTGGAGAGTCAGACCATTGCTTGACCGTGTGTGAGGCAAGGTTGTCTCAGCCTTCCAAGGAGTGACAAGGTGTGCGTTGACGAGCAAATCATCCCATTCTGAGCTGCTGCCCAGTTAGGCAGTATGTGCCAGGAAAGCCAAACCCTACTGGCCTAAAGGTTTTTGTGCTTGCCTCTCCAAACTAGTCTAGTCCTGGATTTCGAGGTCTATCAGGGCAAGAACACCTTTATGGGCCAAGGACTGGGAGTTGGAGCTGCAGCGGTGTTGAATGGTCGAGTCAGTTCCCTGCAGGAACTTATGTGTTCTTTGATCGATATTTCACAATGATCAATCTCATGGACACTTTGCTCTCAAAGGGTCTTCCAGCAACTGGAACCATTATGAAGAACAGGCTTCCAAAGCAATGCCAGCTGCCAGGAGATAAGCAGCTGAGAAAAGAAGGGAGAGGGGCTTCAGTGACATTGGTCCAGAGGGGACCTGAGCTGGCAGTGACAAAATGGTTTGATAATAAACCAGATCTGATGGCCTCCACTGTCTATAGTAAAGATCCAGAGGATATCTGCAGCAGATGGTCCAACAAAGACAAGGGTCATGTCCAGGTGAGACGGCCAGCAGTAATCAGGGAATATAATAACAACATGGGTGGCGTAGACCTCTGTGATCGAATGCTGAGCTTCTACTGCATGTCAACCAGGACCAAGAAGTGGACATCACGTGTGATGACACATTTCTTTGATGTTGTCATCACAAACGCTTGGATCCAGCACAAGTCTGACAGCAAAGCACTGAATCGACCAGCTAAGAACACACAGCAGTACCAGGACTTCAAATTGCACCTGGCTGAAGAGCTGCTGGATAGTCCTTCATTTGATGACAGCAGTGAAGACAGTGAGGAAGAGTATCAGCCACCAACCAAAACAAGGATCACACAACCAGAGCCATCTGTACGCAGGCTAGGAACCAGACACATGCCAGAGATGTTGGATATCAAACATGCAGAAAGATGCAGGAACAAGGGTTGCAATGGTAAGACATACATCAGGTGCACCAAATGCAAGATGTTCCTCTGCCTAACCAAAAAGAAAACATGCTTCAAGGATTACCACAGCTAAAATATCCAGAAGAAAAGCAGAACTACTTATGTTCTATGTCTTATAGTTCACTGTTGAACTGAATACATGTTTTACATTACACTGTAATGTATTATTACAAACATTTTGTCCTTGCCAGCAACAGCTAACAGAAGAGTGTTACAGAATTTTATTGTTTTTGTTCAAATTTAATTTGTTCTTGAGAGAATATCACTCTAAAGATATAATCTGCTCTTTTTTTCTCATTTTCTAAATTCACTACTATTTTCACATAAATATCGTCCTGTTGTACTCTACAGTGGACATGCTGTGAAATTAAAATAAAAAATATTGTTTAAAAAATTTAAATTGTAAGATGTTTTTTCAGGCCCAAATAGATAGAAAACCACACAAAAACAGAAATTTTAGGACACTTTTTTTTCTTGGTTCTCAGGAGGATATGGCCGCCAGTGAAACTTTTATGAGAGCATACTTCTGTGTGGTGTCATGGTGAATCCTAAATACAACTATTCAAGATTTATGGGCGCTTAAATGTGACATCGCACATTCAGTTATAATACATACAAACAGTAGAAATAAGGAGTTTTGTTTAATAAACACAAACTGTATTTACATATATCAGCCAGTCTTCATCACTACTCCCTCCTATGGTCATGAGCTTTGGACGATAAGGACAAGATCGAGGATACAAGTTGTCCAAGTGAGACCTTCCTCCGCAGGGTGGCACCTCCCTTAGACATAGGGTGAGGAAAAGCTTGGAGTAGAGCAGCTGCTCCTCCACCTCCTCCATAACTTTACTCTTTTACTACGCTTTTACCGGGACGGAGGTGGAGGATTATGGATAACTTTACGTGGCCCTGTTTGGCTGCATCTTTACGCATAGGCGCTCCACATTATACATATACACCACATTTGTGAACTGCGCTTTTACCGGGACTGAGGAGGAGGATGCTGGCAGAGTTTGGTTCATGTTTTCAGTTTGGCTTTAACTTTATGCAGACACAGCAGACATTGGATGTGGATTTATTATTATGCACAGCACTTTGACTTTGAGACACTGCAAAGGCCCTGCTCTGGAGGCTGGATGTGTTTTCGGTGGATATAAGTTTCACACGTTTTTTTTCTATTTTTCTGGTAAGTGAGCATCTGGGCCATTTTTAAATAACAGTTACATGGTTCTCACTATTTATGTGTTGTCACGAGTGCGTCACTATTGGCGTGCTGCTGGTCATCCAATAACTGCATGGAGGCTTGACTAGCACCGTCCCCCAGGTCCCAACCGTTCCAGAGCTTTGGAAGGTGGTAGCTCCAGCTGTCCACACTGGACCTCTAAAAGGGGGCGGTACAGATCGATTTACACGGTGAAAACACTCAGGGTCTGAGCCGTTCTGTCCCATACTGGCCCTATGGACACGACCCTTGTCTGGCCGGGGAATACCTTGGGATCCCCCGAAGGGAAGCTTGGGCATCTCTGCTTTGACTTATTTACTGCCTCCGTGACCCAGTTGGAATTGCAAGTTAGTGCAGTGAAGTGGGTGGAGTCAGGGGTAGGTGAAATGCTAATGCTAGTGCTGTTACAGCACTTTTAAATGATCATATGTCCAAAATGTTTATATCTTATATGGGAAGAATGCAATTACAGCCATTGTTGGTAAAAGCTGCTCAATTCTGTTTATGCTAATGTTCCAGGATGCCCGTGTGTTAGCATTGTGAAGTGGCTGCACTAAATGTGTACATGCCCTGTGTAAATAGCTACATGCTAAAGTTTGATTTTGGGCCTGTTTGTGATGCAGGAAGAGAGCCGTGTGCAGTGACCGCCTCAGAATACAAACAGACTGAAGCCTGTATCTCCACACAGCTGCATACATTACACTGCAGTAATCTCCTCTTTGTTTGCCACTTGTCTTGTACAAGTTTGTTCTTTTGATTCCTGTCGAGTGAGAAGGATTCAGAGAGCAAAATGCTATTCAGGGTTGTATATAAAACACAAAATCACTACATAGAGAGAGAAGAAACGCTGTAGTCATGCAATATACCATAAACTGCAGTCACTAATTAGTGATTAGTGATGTGAGAATGATGATTGCAATTTAATTTTAAGTTATTATTATTATTATTATTATTATTATTATTATTATTATTATTATTATTATTATTATTATTATTATCTTTTAAGGTACTGTATACTCAGCTTTCCTAACAAGAGGGTTCATCATCATCTGTTCACCGGTGTAATTACTTTGACTCTGACTTTCCATAACATATCACTCAGCAGATGTTTACATAGGTAAAATTATATCTTGAACAGACTTTCTTTCATACTCATACTGAAATTTTTTGTTTTTTAATAATAACAGTTTTGCTAGCATACTGTATCCGTACCATGTGGTACAAGGAAACCTATTATCGTGTAGGTTTGCTTATTGTCGTTACCTCCTCAAGTCTGCGCAGAACACTCATTGGATGAATTATGTACTCGATGTCGTCTGTTCCACAAAAATACCTCAGCAAATGATGTTCTGCTCCTCCAGCTGTGCAGCGCTCCTCACTGAAGCAGCCACTAATTGGGAGCAGTAGTTTTAGTTGTCTCGGCATGGTTCTCACATCTATGGCACTGCGCGACTGAGTGTCTGATTGATGAACAGTTTTTGGAGGGTTTTGCCCACTGTGCCGTGTTTCCCGACCCTCGCCTGACAAATGACAAGGTCGGCAGGTGCCACGCTGAGAGGGATATAGAGTGTGGAGCAGTGTGTATTCTCATTCACACTGGAGACTGATGGCTTAATGGACCCGGTGAGGTGGTCAGGCTGGAGGCAATGTGAGCGCTGCAGAGAGTGGACACATGAGGTAATGCTCTGACTGTCTGGTTTGGGATAAGTACAACGGGCTTCTGAGTAGAATAACCCAGTGCACATGCAGTTTTGTAGGTTTAGATCAGTCGGTAATGACACTGCATCTTCAGCTTCAGAATCACAATCAGAAGTTTTATTGCAGTGGACAAAATTCACAAACTAGAGAAATCTACTTCCTTGAACATAAAACGATATATAGTCAAACATAAACTAAAATAAAAGCTCTGTTAACTTCTATTCAATCAGCTGTTTTCATTTATTGACAATTGATTGATGCATTTGACCCATCCTCCAAGCAGTGCCGCAGGAAAACCCAGCAGCAGCGTGTGATCATGGTAGATTTCCTCCACTGACTGTATAAAGTTTTGTTCCTGCAGGATTATCCATGTTGAACAAAAATAAGCGCCACTAACAACAATTGATTCTAATGCACTTTAAATTGTGGTTGTCTTTTACTGTTGTCTATTTATTTATATTGTACTGTATTGTGTGCATGGATGTATGGTATGAGGATGCCTCTTTCATCTGTACTGCAAACCTAATTTGCCTACGGGTACGACTAAAGAAACCTGAACCTGAACCTGAACCTAAATGGACATAGCTAACACAGTCACTGCATACCAGAATTGAGCATGAGCTTGAAATGGTTCCTTCTGCCTCTGGTTACAATTGACTTTCATTGAAAAATCTTCGCCCCGTCTCTGTAACTGCTGGAAACTATTCATTTTGACCTTGAAATGTGCGGATTAACCTACCTCTGCCTGATCCTTATGTTTTTATTTTGCTATTTATTTTGTCCCTAAATTAAGAAATGTAAATTAATAACAGACCAATCTGGTGCCTATTTTCCCCTTTTCAAATCAAATTTAACTAAATATGACAATTTCCCCTAATAGCCCGTTGATAACCAGTTTTATTTGTTTTAATTGCACTCCGTGTTTTTATTTGTATCCAATAATGTTTCCGCATTTGATCTTTTTTTATGAATATGAATATTTTTAAGCACCTTGTGAGCAGATCTTTGTGAAAGGCTGTGAATACATTTTGCTTACTTTTAATCTCACTCCAAATACTACTTGTTTTTGGGAGCACATTAGCTTCTAGCCAGATTAGATTTTTTCCATTGAAGTTTTAAGACAGGCAGTGATTTTCTTTTTTGCAACAAAAGTTGATTTATCTTTATTTGCTTTTACTGTTACAAAGCTTCTGTATTCAATGATGCACTAACTCTCACGCTCTACAAATCAGAATTAGTCCTCTGTGTCAAAATTTGTCTTCTAATTAGGCAGATTTTCACAATGTTTTCTGAAAATTCCTTGGTGATTTTGTCTTTTTTATTGAGACTGTGATGAAGTTTTGGTGTGTTGGATGTCAAAGAAAAGACAATTCCCATGGGAAATTAGAGCTTTGGATACTTCACTGAACACATGAATGAACTGAGGCAAACACTGCACATTGGACACACATTCTACCTCTCCTCATGATTAATAACATGACTTCATTCTTAGATCAACTAATTATGTATCGATATAGTAAAATGTCTGTCCAGGAGTGGTCTGTTATTTATTATGGATTTAATGTTTTACTTCTTTTAGTTTATAATAATGAAATAATGGATCAGATTTCTATAGCACTTTTTGGACACTCAAAGAGACTTTCCAGTGCATTATTCAGTCACTCCACAATCAGCGGTGGTAAACTTCTCCCGTGGTGGAAGTGAGGCTGCCCATCTACACCATCGGCCCCTCCAACCACCACCAATCATGCACACATACCTACCACTGTCATACTAGGCAATGTGGACAAAGTGCCTTGCTTAAGGACACAACAACAGGTTTTTTGTCACTGTAGCCCCACTGTAGCACCCAACCAACCAGGCCCAACCTTGCTTAGCTTCATACCATAGATTCATCAAGCTGGTGTGGGTACAAATAAGCTACTATAGACACAAACTGAAGCAAGAGAGAAACCGTGACCCGCTGTACGAATTTGTTACTTACATTTTTTGGCATAATACTATCATCTGATGTGTGTTTTTCAAATGGTTAATTGAATTCATTAATTAATGCTTTACATAATGTATTCATGAATTTGTTTATATTATTCTGAGCACAGGAATATACAATTTGTATTAATAATTCCCTGTTCACCTACGACTGTACTGCCAGGCACAGCTCCAACATCATCCTCAAGCTTGCTGACGACACCACCATCCTCGGCCTCATCACCAACAACGACGAGAGCACCTACAGAGATGAGGTGAAATCACTGACCAGCTGGTATCAGGAAAATAGCCTCTCTCTAAATATCAGTAAAACTAAGGAGATGATCGTGGACTTCAGGAGACAGCGTGTAGACCAGCACCCCCCCCCCATCTACATCAACAACACTGAGGTGGAGCAGGTCAGCAGCTTCAAGTTCCTTGGTGTCCACATCACAGAGGATTTGTCCTGGACACTACACACAGACACTGTGGTGAAGAAAGCCCGACAAAGACTCTGCTTCCTGAGGAAACTGAGGAAGTTTGGGATGAACACCAGCATCCTCACAAACTTCTACAGGTGCACCATCGAGAGTCTGATGACAGGCTGCATCACAGTGTGGTGTGGGAACTGCACCGCCCAGAGCCAAAAAGCCCTACAGAGGGTGGTGCGTATGGCAGAGGACATCACGGGCAGCAGTCTCCCCTCCATCCAGGACATTTACCACAGCAGGGGTCTGCGTAAGGCACGCAGCATCACCAAGGACCACACACATCCAGCACAAGGACTTTTCCATCTGCTGCCCTCTGGCAGACGATACAGGAGCCTCCCAGCACACACAAAAAGACTCAAAGAGCTACTATCCCCACGCTGTCAGACCACTGAACTCTCAATAACACTGCACTAAACTACTGTCTGTGTTACATTATTCTCTACTGCTCCTGCACTATATGAATGTATCATGGACAACACTACCACTGTCACTGTTATCTGTGCAATAACCTGCTCCACAACCCACATGCAATACAATTATGTGCAATATGTTACTCATCTGTGAGATACTCTGCTACTCCTTATTTAATCCTACCTGCACCTTGCATATAAAATTTTATTACATTTTTATTATATCTGTATTTTATTATATTTTATTATATTTGTATTATAGTGTTTACTATTTCCCTTGTATTTGCAAATACTTTTCTAACAGTACTACTTATTGCAGCTATTAGTACTTGAATATCTTGGCGAGTCAACGGTTCTTCTCATCCTAAGCATTTCATTGCACTGTAGACCTTGTGATGAACCTGCATATGACAAATAAACAATCTTGAATCTTGAAATCTTGAATCTAATGTCTAATGCATTATAAATGCATTAGACATTGTAACTAGCCCAGCTTTTAAAGTGTTCCACAGGTTCCATAGGCTATTTACAATAGTCCTCATCATTTGACCTTATTCTGTGTCTTGTTCTCAGATCATGCTGCTGACTGACCCAGAGGTGGAGAGCAGTTTGCTTATCAGCTCAGACGAAGGAGCCACGTACCAGAAATACAGACTAAGCTTCTACATCCTGAGTCTGCTCTTCCACCCCGAGCAGGAGGACTGGATCCTGGCCTACAGCCACGACCAGAAGGTCAGTGAGCAATGGGTTTAGTCCAGGTTTAGTCAAGACTTTGGCAGGTTTTTACTTCTTCAAACACCTCAAAAGAATAGAGTGAAAGTCCAGATAAGCAACAACTGGGAGCTGGTGCAATGCCTCAAAGCAAAGAGAGAGAGAGCTCCAGTTACACAAGACTGGAGCTGAGTTCAGAGCAGGTGCAGAGGGGAGTTGGGTTATGTAATGCAGGGACTGTCGAGGTTAGAGATATGGCAATAACAAATATCACATGGCAAAGATGAAAACGGAAAATCTGAGCGAAATATGTGGTCTTAATAAAGATAGATATTTGTACTTGTTAGTATATTGGCTTTCAATTTTTCATTTCCAGCACAAGCCAGTTTGTTTTGACCTGCTGCCTGAAGAGTAATAAAGCTGTATCTGGATGCTTAAAGGTGTATTGTGTAACTTTTCTTGTTGAGGGTCAAATGCTTTTCTTTCTATCTTCATGGAGACCGAACCAGACCAAGTTACAGGCCAGATCTGTGGAGAGGCGACCCTGCTCACTGTCAGAATGCCCGTTTTTCTAGGTATTTTTGAGCTATAAAACCATCTGTAATTGAATAAATGTAAAGTAGAACTGTTTAACGTCATCCTGTGGAACATTCCAGGCAAAGCAATGACATATTCATAGAAACAAGCAGGTGACGGACCCTCAACTAAAAAGTTACATAGTGCATCTTTAAGTGCAAAGAGATAACTGGACAAAACATGACTACACAGCTCTTTAGAGGCTTATGGTGAAACTGTGGATAAGTTTGTAGTAAATGTATATTACAGAATTTAAGGCAAATAATCTATATTGGCCCAAAAATATTGACAAATATCGGTCACCAGTTTCTTTGGATTCGATAACAACATTGGCCATGTAAAATCTCATATCGCTCAATCTCTTGTGTGATTATAATATATTATTCCCTAAACTTACCATTTGTCTCTTTTTAAACTTTGCCATACAGAAAATTGCACCTCATTTCAAATTTAGACCCACACAGATTCTACAACTGAATTATTAATATCCGGGGATTTGCAAAAAGACTGACACCGAATGAAATGTGAAATTGCAACAACTCGAGTCGAATCTAAAACCTCTCTCTCCATTTTCATTCTAAAACTGGCAATAACTCCTCAACAGTGAAATACAAAAGATGCATTGCTTTCACGTACTGCATAAGAGCGGAGCCGGAGGTCGATGTGTGCAAACAGGTAAACAAATTGATTAGCAACATGTAGTCGGCGTATTAAATGTGATTTTAGTTCTATAAATAAACAAAACTCAGTCCAAAAGGTGTGAGTTGAAGAAAAGGCTGCAGATATGGATTACAGAGGAGCAGTGGACCATAAGCACTCCCCTTGATGTGAGGAACTGTATTGAGTTTTGAAGCATTCATTTTTACATCAACCAAAAACATGTCTTGGGAGAAAAGACCTCAATATAAAAACAAAAATGGTACTGATGGTTCTATATGGCATATTGGATCACACAATGAGAGCAGTTTTTCAGACTTTTAATATAATCCAGTATAGTTCTGTTCACGATCAATCTCAATCTTGGAGCTGTTACGGTTCCGTCTTATAATATCTGATTTCCCAGGGTGAAGTGAACTTATGTGTTTTGCTTTTTTGTTTTTGTTATGAGCATAAAAAATACAAAGTTCATATTAACACATTTTCAAAGAAGAAGAAGACTTAACTTCATCACAAACAGACCTGGAGTTGTATTTTTATTTTATTCACACTTGTTTAAGACACAAATCCTGCATATTTAGGCTAAAATCTCAAATACACATCCCTCTTCTTTTTATTATTTTCATGGCCAATTAGAAATGAGTTTGTTGAGTACTTGCATTTCATTCAATTTATTTCAAATAGTTCCTTTGGTTGAGCACAAATCCTGAATATTTTCCGTCTAATTGCCCTGCTGTAGGTAAAGTATTCTCCAAATTGGGGTTTCTTTTTCTAAAGTGCAGGCAGGGGAGGTGGAGATGAGTGGGTGGACGCCTGTAGAAACTAGCTAGGGAAGTTAACCCAGGACAAACTATTTCATGCAAGTACCTCATTGAGTTCTATTAGAATTACATTTTAGTAAGAACCACCGAAGTTCCTCTGACAAGTGGAATATTTTTGCAGTTAAAAGTAGGCCAGGGTTCAAGAGTTATCTTGGAAGGTGAATATATCAAGTGGACAACTCAAACTATGAGAGCTACATATTTTAGTGGTTATAAGTGAAAATAGAGCAATTTGTTTGTGCGATGAAGGAGAAGGAGCTTAAATATGTGCTACAATTTGAATGCGCTGCAACTGCACTTTAAATGTTCTATTAAAGAACCGATAAGAAAAGATGTAAACATGGTGATAATGATTTACTATGATCTTACCAAAATCAGGTTTAATCCGATGTACCTGTATGTCAAAGGTTAAAAACAAGAGAAACAAAGCATAAACGTATATCCCAGCCAGTCAGAAACAGCTCAGCAAAGGAAAGTATGATAACAAAGTACATTTTATAAGGACAGTCAGTCAAGGCACTGGCAGTGGTGAAGAGAAGATTGATAGTTTGTGGAAGACGTATATCTGTACGGCTGAGGTAGAGCCATGGCCACTCTCCCTTCAGAGCGCTATCACAACACAATCAGCAGGCATCCCACTAACCAGACTACTGTACATAGCATCAGGGTTGTGAAGTTGTAGTGTATTGTTTCTTATTGAATCTCTGGACAGAATTACACAAACATGCATATCATTTTGATGTCATATCAAACCTCTGTCATAATGTGTTTATAATAATATAATATATGTTAAACACAGACAAATCACCCCTTTTTTGTTTATTATGACTGACTGGTCCAGTATTGGTATATTGGTACCATATTTTTCAGAATATAAGTCGCACTTTTTTCAGGGTTTGGGTCACCCTGACAGCCCATAGACCAAATATATGAATCCTATGTATGAATCAAAAATGAAAAAAAAAAAATCGTTATCTGTTTTGTAATTTTGGTTTTAGAGACAAATAATAAAGAATAGATTTTTTTTTCTTTCTTATTTTTGGTTCTCTATTGAAAAACAAACGAACGAATGATACAAACTCATATCGCTCAATCTCTTGTGTGATTGTAATATATTATTCCCTAAACTTACCATTTGTCTCTTTTTAAACTTTGCCATACAGAAAATTGCACCTCATTTAAAATTTAAACCCACACAAATTCTAAAACTGAATTATTAATATTCGGGGATTTGCAAAAAGACTGACACCGAATGAAATGTGAAATTGCAACAACTCGAGTCGAATCTAAAACCTCTCTCTCCAACGAATGATACACGGGTTGTTCTCTATTTGGTTGTTTTTATTACTATAACTTCTATAATTCGCCTTTCAAGATGAAATGTTGGTTCTTGGTCTCTGATTTTAGAAAATAAATTTCACCTAAAAAGTGCGACTTATGCATGTTTTTTTTCTCTTCTACATTATGCATTTTTTGGCTGATGCGACTTATACTCCAGAGCGACTTATAGTCCGAAAAATACGGTATATATATTTTATTATATCTGTTAGGCATGTAGCAGATACGAGCTCAAGAATCAAGTTTACAAAAAAAAAGTTTAAAATGAAAAAAAAAAAAGCTTTCAGTTGAATTCATACTGCAGCTTTGTCAGACTTCTATCTTGGTACAATAACAAAGACATACACAACAGAACCTGCTTAACCTGTATCTGTTCAGTCCTACAAGAAAATCTCATCTCTCCAACTAATAGTGTTCTTGTTTATGACACAGAAGTACACAGGCAGATGCTAATGTCAAGATGTTGTCAATTCCACGTGCACGTCAAGACTAAGTGCTGCATTTTGTACTTTAATAAGCAATATGTTATTTACTCAGTAGTTAGGAGAAGAAAGAAGCTGCAGTAATACAAGAATATACAGTGGGTTTATGTGGCTTCAGTACATTTTGGACCCCCTTAAAGGTGTCACTTTTCTGGCTGCGGGTGCATCACTTTCTAGTCTGCATGTTTTTCCCTGGAATATTCCCTTTTGTTTATCGTTTGTTTATCCATCCGTCTCCAACTCAGAACTCGGATACGACGTCACCTCTGAGCTTCAAGCGTTTTATTATGTTTCGCGTGTCCGACTTGGAGAAAAACATGGACGCTAACCAGAAAGCTGCTGTCGTTTTAGCACTGGCCGAGTACCAGGCGCTTCCATGGCGCTTCTCGTTTCATGATTATTAACAAGCGTTGCTGAAGTGTCCCCTGCTGTGCGTTGACTGCTCTTCATAGGCTGTTGCTATAACGATATGCATTCGAATTTGCTTCAAGACGTCGATCAAAATTCACAGTCACAGATGTATGGTAATAATTCAAAATTTTTAAAAGAATTTGGCAAACTGACTAAATTGTCTGTCAGAGCAAAACTGTTGTGAGTGATAGCTAACAGCCTGCAATTAGCAACTGTTTAACTTGCTCGTGTTTATAAGCTCACATTTGTAATGAACACTATTTGAAATGCTTTAAATGAGTCTGCTGATGATTTATGGATTAGTGGATATTTACTGAAACCAATGTGAATGCCAAATGGAATTTTAACCGACTGACTTGTAGTGTAATCCAAACTTAATCATTATTACTAAAGTTATTAAAAAAGCAATTAAAACAATGAGCGTAATGAGGTCCAGTACCACAATTTGAGAACCATTAAAGCAGAACTCTTCTAAAACTCATTATCACTCTGCTCAGTTCTCTCGGTCGGTGATGAGATGACTTTAAAATGTTTCCTCTGGAAGGTCTTCTGCCATATTTGGTGCAGAAAGGCTGTTCAGAATCAGCTGGCTAACATGGCTAGCTCCATGCAGGATCACCATGGATACAGGAAAAACAAACTACTCAAATCACACAATCCAAATAGTGCTTTAATGCTTTTAACTGCACAAAGTTCACTTCTTACTTGGTAAAAATCTCAAAATATTAAGTTAAAATGCAAGATAAAGAATGTAAAAATTGAAAAACTGCTCAGTGTGTCAGCCAGTCAGTCACAAGAGCAGCCAACCCTAACCATAGCAACCATAGAAACTCTTGGCCGGGTCATGCTTGTAAAAGAGAATTTTAATTTTAATTTTACATTTTACATTTTACTTGCATGTAAAGGTTATATAAAAATAAATATAAAACATGAGAAATAGCTCCTTGGCTAATTCCAACATATTATATCCAGTACATTTGTTGTTGCTCAATATGGTAGGAGGGACCATTGGCGCCGCTTGGCTTGGCAGTCTGCCCCAGGGCAACTGTGGCTACAACAGTAGCTTACCACCACCGGGTATGGACCGAATGAAAAAAATGCTGTGTAAAGCGCTTTGGGGACATGCGTCTGTGTAAAGCGCTATATAAATAAACCTTACCTTACCTTACCTACAATCTGAACAAACTGTTCTAAAGCTGTGCTACTAGAGATGTGCCAAATGGTTTATGAGGGTTAGGAACAAGTTCAACAGATTTTCCTCCTTTCACGGTATTCATTTATTTTTCTATATATAGACTACTTAACATTTTGGAACAATCAGGAGAATGATGTTTTAATTTAAATCAGTCATGTTTAATTCCAGAATAAATTACTAGAAAACACAAGATGAAAAGTCATTATTTCAAACGGGTAAAGTCACATTTGATCATGGGCTAATAAATGGCTGTTTACATTCCTGCGTGACTGCTCATGCTTCAAATGGGAGAGTCCAGCACCCAACGGTGCAGCCATAAAGTTTCACAGCTCATTAAACTCCAGCTGTACTGTGTGTGTTAGGCAGGACCACAGCCCGGATTGTGTTCGCACAGGTGTGTTCACACACAATGGGATCCCACAGTGTCCTGTATCTGTCACAAATGTGGATTTATACTGTTTGGAGAGAGAGGAGGTGAGAGGGAGACTGGGGAGGAGAGAGATACATTTATTTGTAATGGTATTGATCTGATATTGAGATCAGCTGTCTTCAGACAAGACATTTAACTCAAAAGTGTCGCCTCACAGCAAAAAGTTCCCATGTTTAAGTCCCAGGGTGGGTGGGGCTTTGATTTGGAGATGGGCCCCTGGGTGCTGCTCTGTGTTCTCCCTCTGCTCCTGACAGGCTGCAGCAGTGGCACTGAAGGATCAGTCAAATATAATATTGACAGTAAAGGGCTCATATTACGCTATTTTCTGATCTGTTATAATGTTGTTTCATCACAAACATACCTGGGGTTGTGTTTTGTGTCATTCACACATTTAATGTGCAAACAAATATTTAGGCTGAATTCTTCTCTCAAACAGAAAACACTCTGTTCCACCTTGTGAACAGAGCGTTGGAGATGTAGACAGACTAATAATAAAGGGCTACTCAGACGTGTGAAAGAAACAAAACTCCAGGTGTGTTTTTGATGAGATAACAACATTCTAACATGGATAAAAGCTCACAAGAACCTTTAACAGTTATTTAGAAGCAGTATCATGCAAATGGATCTATCAGACCACTCACAATGCACAATGTGACAAAAATGCAGTTAGTTCTTGAAAGGCATGAACTGAAATGAAAGAAGACGAATTGTAAGAAATAAAAAATCAGACACTTTAATTGAAACTGATTCAGGCAGAAGTCTCAACAGTCAAGGAGACATCACACTGTCTCCTCCTTGCACCATATGGCATTCAGTATGAGAAAAATCAATCCTGCTCCATTCATCCCAAATCAGTCTTAATAACTCTAAGTGAAGAAACTCATCTCACTCAGTTTTCCTCCCATCTCAGACAGTTTTCCAAATGTTTCTCTACACTCAACACTGCACCTGGTTTTCTTATTCATGGTATAGTCTATAGTCTAATGCACTTATCCAAAGAAACACACACATTCTATCCTGTATTCTATATGTAACTTTTGATTACCACAGGCCTATCCAAATTATACAAGCATTTATTATATTTTTTGTGTAATGACAATCTTTTTGCGCCATACAATTTTTGTGGATAACTTCTAATTACATGTTGCAATCTCATACAAGTTAAAAATTATTACTCTTATTACTCAAATTTCTGACCTCTGTTTTAACGTTGTCTCCTCACAAAATCTGGATAGTGCTGCTTCATTTACACGTTTAACACACAAATCCTGCATATTTAGGATGAGATTTTCCCTCAGGCAGAAAGCACTCTGTTCCACTTTGTGATGTTGATACAGGAAGCACTTCACGATGTTTTTAAACTCTGCACATCCTTCACTAAAATAATTTGGATAATTGCAGTTCTGGAGTTGTCCATCTCTACTGAACTAAAGGTAAAAGGAGCTGTTTACTTGAAAACCACTGCTTCATGACATCATAAGGTGGGACAAAGCATTTTGAGCTTTGGAGATGTAGACAGACTAATAAACCAGGATCTTCAAACGTGTGAATGAAACAAAACGCAACTCCAGGTATGTTTTTGGGGAGATAACATTATAAAGAGTCAATTTTGTGTGATATGGGACCTTATATTACATTATTTATAGGACATATTTGTCTCAGAGCATCTGCTTTTTCTGTTGGCAATTTTGTTCTAACCTGAACATACTGCAAAACTGATCACAAAAAACAACAATTTAAAACATGAAAAAAAAGTTTATGCATTGATTTTCAAGTTTTTTCAAGTTATACGCTCCTGTCTACTATTATGCGTGTACCAAATGAACATGTTCTAGACAGTTCCCTCCCTCTCGCTGTGGATCCACTGTGGACAGTTTTTCCACGTGGGCCCTGATTCAGTAATGGCCACTTTGACACTTTGAGCATCCGTCTATACTCCATTCTCCTCTGCACATTCACAAACATGCAACTCGTCAGTCCTGCTTTACCTTATTCAATCTGAGGACAGTGTAATGTTGCCTGTACAATTGCAGACAATAGTTGGCTTTCAGACATTTTGAATAGTAAAGTGAATTTGACATTTAAGTCACGGATTCGCTGTGAATTGTGTTTCCGTTAACTGCTGATGAGAATAGGAAAGTTGGAAAGGGCTTCCTTTACAGATATTTTTTGCTACCTGTAATTATTTTGTGCTCTTTTGTATAGTGACTTTGGAATACATTGTGGATCTTTCAGAAGAATTAAGTTTAAAATGTGGCTTTACCCTGTTCACAATGTGTCTATTTCCACCCTGTTTAAAACTAAAAATAAAAAAATTACTAAATTGATTCAGTGATTGATTGATGGACGGGTGATTGTATATGTTGTAGTTAGTGTAAATAGTAGAAAAAATAGTAGTAGTCTAGGCTAATTGAACTATGTACCTGCATAGTACTGTATGGTGCTATACCAGACAGATAAGAGATGGATTCCTTTACATTTCAAGGCATCTAAAATATTATCAAACTGATATGGTAGAGATGGACCGTTATATTGGGCCAATATTTGAACTTTTTAGCAAAATGGATATCAGCCTTAAATTTCCACAGGTTGATATTTTGTTTTGGTTGATCTGCTGCCTAAAAAAATACAAACAAAGCTTTATTTTAACACTTTAGTGCAAAGGTTTAACTGCTGAAAACATGGCTAAACATGACTACACTGCTCTCAAACTGGCCCTGTATGTGGGCCCAAAAATATCGGGGGAGCTTAATGACCTTCGGTTTCTCTGAATTCTAAACAATCGGCCGTCCAAAAAATCATATCAGCCCTAACCCTTAACTTTAATGATCCACAAGGGAAATGATTTGGACACAGTAGCTCACACATCACAATATATTAAAATGACAGAGATATAAATATATAAATGGTGATAATTAATTTTAAATAATCAAAAATAGTGATCTCTACTTACTTGCAGGTTAATTAAGCATACAGTTAGACATATTTTAATCAAAACATGCTTAACATCTCAAAAAGTTCTTTAACAATTGTAGAACCAGTCATCATGATGGTAACTCCAGTTCGGGGCAGCCATAACACAACACACGCTTCTGTGGTTATGTGAAAACTTATGAAACTAACTAGATTCATTCTAATGTGAGCAGGACTGTAATCTACTTCGATGCTGATTCTTTACTAACTCCATGCGTGTTGTTTCACAGTTGTACAGCTCAGTGGAATTTGGACGGAGGTGGCAGCTCGTGCACGAGAGAGTGGCCCCCAATCGGTTCTACTGGTGAGTACTGGCACTGCACAAAGAGAGCATTTGTCTTATTTTCAACCCACAAAGCCCAATGTGCCTTTTGATACAGACTTGGTCAAATAATAATAATAAAAATGATTACAGAAGTGTCTACACAAACTACTGCAACTAAGTGCAAAATACTGCTGTTTTAAGAAAAAAGTAAAAGTCATGCATAGATTAAAGGAACAGTTCAGAATTTTGGACATTGGCCCCATTTCCTAGTGAGTCAGAGTATTGGAGACGTGTGGAGACACTTTTTAAATAATCCATCCAGTCCTTGTATTTGCAGAGGTTGCTGGTGCTAGGCTAGTGCATGTCAATGGGCATAGTTATCCTGCCACTAAAAACAGTCTGACCCACTCCACAGACCCGAGGCAAAACAATTATAACTCCAGACTGTCAATGTGAATGTCTGTGTCAATAGATTAATTTTAGAAATAAAGCTAACCTTGCATCTGAAGGATTTATGTCTGAGCAGCAGTGAGTTGTACTTCCTGATAGAAAGCTTAGCAGCGGTGGACTGATTCTCTCTGATAATCTGATAGTCCCTCAACATGTGATGATTCATGCGATGCAAGGTTAGTTTTATTTCAGACATTATTCTTTCAACACAGACATTTACATCGATTGTCTGGCATAATAATTGTCTTTCCTCGGGTGCTTTGTGGAGTGGGTAAGACTGTTTTTAGTGGCAGGCTAACTATGGCCATTAAATTTTTAAAAAGTGTCTCCACACGTCTCCAACACTCTGACTCACTAGGAAATGAGGCCCTATGTCCAAAATTCCGAACTGTCCCTTTAAAAAAAGGTCAGATGAAATTCTCCCCTTTTACCAATTTTTTTTTTTTTAAATAAAGGGACTGTGACACATTTTTTCATGTAATAAAGTAAATTTGAAAAGCAGCTCTTACAGTCAGTATTAGTCCAACTTGTGCTACCAACATCTAAATATTAAGGATTTTTATCGTCCGTGAACCAGCAAGTGGTGTGCTGTTAGCATGTTAGTTGGCTGCAGTCATGTGATGCTCAAACTTCGTTCTGGCCTTTGAAAGTTGAGAAATGTGCCTAAGAACACATCGCGGTAGAAGTGAGGAATAACTTTGGACTGCTGCAAACAGTTTAAAATGGACTAGTTCTGTTTGAAGTAAAACAGTTGGTACAGTGCTTTTAAAGGTGCACTATGTAACTTTTTGGTTGAGAGTCCATCGCCTTTTTTTCTATGGAGACGTCATTGACTGTTCCACAGTGTGACATTAACAGGTCTACCTTACATTTATTCAATTACAGGTGTACAGCTCAAAAATACCTAGAAAATCAGGCATTCTGTCTGTGAGCCAGGTCGCCACTCCCCAGATCTGACCTGTAACTTGGTCTAGTTTGGTCTATATGATGGCAGAAAGGTTTAATACAATACTGTGAAACATTTTAGACAAAGCAATCACATCTCTCTGGAGAAAAGCAATTGACAGACCCTCTACCAGAAATATTACACAATGTACCTTTGAGGCTAGTTATTATAATGTGTCACCCTTTTATTATTTTTTGTTTCTGAAGTGTGAAATGAGTTTGCACAGGTTTGACTTTGCAGACGCCCGGGACATTTACGTCACCATTTCACCCCGTAGCGAGCAGGAGACGAGGGTGCTGAGGTTTTAAGGTTTTCATTATTGATGTGGGTGTCACACTTGATGCTGTGGGTGGCAGACAGTTGCATAGTTTGACCCTGGTGAGCTTCTGTAGGACAAGGCCTTGTAATCAGTCCGGTATGAATTTGACACATTTGTCTGTCAGAGAAAAGGTGAGAAGAACAATCAGGGTATTTGGACTGTAGCATGTTTTTATTGCGTTTGTGTACCTTTTTACCTTGAAGGAAATTCCAAATAATATTTCACTATTTCAACAGGTGCCCAGTGTCAGGAATTAACTGAATACATGGGCCGAGAAAAAGTATTCTGAATATTAATTTTGAGGAACTATTCTGGTACAGTTCATTTGGTGTTATTCAGATTACAGTTACTTTTCTACAATCAAAGGAATACATGGCATAACTCGATCACACGATTTAGGCTTCAAACTTCATATAATCAAAGAGAAAAGTAGAAAACACAGCTCTTGTGATGCGTGCTTGTATAGTTTTAGTTTCTCCAGTTCGTGATAGGAAACAAACGCTGAAACAAATGTAAAGCTGTGTAAAGGATTCTACGTATTCAGAATTCATCACGCTGATTGAACCATGTGTTGTGGATTTCTAAATCTGAGAAAAAATTTAAAAAGGAGAAAATTTGTCTGAAATCAAAGAGTCTGGATTTATTAAAGCAACTGTGCACACAATTACAGAGAAAAGGAAAACAAAACCTTCTGTCCCTCACACAAGGTCCGTCTTTCCCTAATCTGAACGGCATAACAAAAACAGGCTTTTTATACAGTTACAAACATCACAAAATCAACATGAGGTAAAACATACTACAGTATATCTAAACAACCTCCAAACAGACACTAAACGTCTGGTTTAGCTGAGGCATCGATCAGATTTGCCCCCAAGGATCCCACTGTTCTAAATGATGAGAATGAGCAAAGCTACTGCTCGATATTTTGACAGAGCAGAGTGACCTGCCTTGAGATACCCCAGGAACAGCAGATTACACCCTCACATGAGGCAGGAATACAGAAATACTTTAGCATTTGTTAGTTAACAGTTCTCTAAACCCATAAAATACATTCTTTAGCTTAAATAGATCACAACAGAAAACAAAGTAAAAGATTCCCACCATACCATGCATCAGTATACATTACAAAATACATTTTAATGCAGGTATTCAATATTCTGTAAAGTTTTCTTCCCATCACTGCAGGTAACAATCTTCTATTGTCAGCTAATCACTGCCTCTCAGCTTTTACAATGCTTCACAAAGACGTTTGGGTCTGGAACTATATCCAATCTCCATGATTCAGATGAGGTGTTATGGACATATGGATTAACCAAGCATCAGAAATCCAACAAAAATAAATTATATAAAATACAAAGGACTAAAAAACTGTTTCTCCAGAATCAACAATAAAACGACTCAACTATTTTGTAGCTGAAGTAAAAGAAGTTTGATTTTTTTTCATCTAAATATTCAAGAGAAATCATCTGCATTTGAGAGACACGCCAGGCTACACCAGCAACTTTTGAGGGATGATTCTTTGATCCAAGTTCCTCATATAACACTCATAACATCCCATGCAAAACACCCCATGGCTCAACAACATCTGTACTCTCAAGCTACTCACATACTGTAGAGATTTTGGATGAACATTTTAACACAGAAAAATCACAGAAGTGTATTTGTTTTCTGTGAGTGGAGAGTCCAGAGCAACTGTAGGGTCTTAAAAGTCTTAAAAAGGTCTTAAATTTCATGCTCCTAAATTAAGGCCTTAAAAAAGTTTTAAATTATGTTTTCCAAGTCTTATTTTTTTCACAAAGGTCTTAAATTTCATTAGCCTATTTTTTTGTATACTCAACCAGGCTGCAGTTCAGTGTGAGAGAAGACAATGTGAAAGCTTAGTTTGTCTTGTTAGAATGTTATAAAGGATTTTTTGCCCATTTTACAAGCAGTTTGTATGACTGTAAATGAGTTCTGAATGAGATTTTATAATAACAGTATTTTTGTTATTTAAAGCAGTGAGTAATGGTCATTATTAGAATTGAATCTGGTGTTTTTCGCCCACATAATGGATATGATGTTGGTCTTAATTTTCATTTAAGTGGTCTTAAAAAGGTCTTTAAAAAGTCTTAAATTTGGGGGAGTCAAACCTGGGGAGACCCTGCTGTCCCAAGTTTGATACACTTCTATCGCTTCTATTGCCCTGATTTCAGAGGATGTCATTGATAGGCAGATTAACCAATCAGGGAGACACATAAATAGCTGCTTACATGTTAAAAAGGGGGGAAAAAACTACATAAAGGACTGAGAAACAGTATGGATTACAGAATCAACATTTGAAGCACCAAACTATTACTTATCTCAGGTAAAATAAGTTATTAACAGTATTTTCTTCTGAACGTTATGAGAATTATGATGAGGAGATGTCTTCCGGATTTGAGAGCCATGTGATGCAAATTAGCGGCTGTGTTTTTTCACGCTCTTTGGTCCAACTCCAGACCCTTCCAGATTCAAACAGAATACGGAAGGTACTGTCTGGTCAGAGAACTTTAATCCTTACACCGACATTTGCTCCTAAAATCTTCCGTGACACCTCATATCTGTATCAGTGCGGCCCCTTGTTACGTTTGCATCTCTACTTTGCTAATGTATAGTTCAAGTGAAGGCTCTGTCCAAACTTGGCATCGCCCGGTCTGTCTGCGGCCTCTGTATGCGCTTACATGTACAGCACTGTTCTTTTCACCACTGGGTAGAGACCATGTCAGACTGTTAACAAGCGGTCCGGGAGTGAAGGCAGCCTGGAGGGATGCTGCTGCCGACCCAGAGAGCTATTTTAGGAGTAGAACCAGGTATATGTACGTGTGTGTGTGTGTGAGGTGTGGTGCTATAGCCTCTAATGAGCCTGCAGTTGGAGGTTAGCGCTGTGTATAGGCTGTAGACACCAAACATGAGGAGCTGAGGAGACCTAATGGGATTGGGTTGGTGGGAACCTAGGTAGAGTTAAATTGAATTAAAATGTCTGTTCAGAATCTCTCCATTATGTAAGTTATTAAGTAGTTTGAGAGTATACTGTAGATAATGTTGAGGTAAGGGGTGTTTTTGCATGAATTTGGATCAAAGAAGTCATTGTTTTAGTTATCGAAATCCAAATACACTTTATTTATATAGCACATTTTACAGAGCAGTTTCCAAAGTGCTGCACAGACATAAAGCAAAAAGAATGATACAATTTGGTCATACCAGTCCTAAAACAATAAAACCAGTAAAATCAAAATTAAACAGTTGTGAGGATAATTTTCATACCCTCAAAAGTTGTCCAAATGTACAGTGGTAAAACTTACATTGCTTGAATCTACTAATCTTCTGTGCCAAACTAGTATGTGTACTCTATCACCATAGTGGCCCTCATTTATGAAACTTCCATACATAAAATCATCCCACATCATGAGCTCATAAAAATACAACATGCCGTGTGAGTCTTGGAGTGGAAGTAGCATCAGGGTGACCAGATGTCCCTATTTCCCCGGGACAGTTCCAGTTTTGAGCCCGGTGTCCCCTGTCCCATCTGACTTATACAAAACCAGTGATTTGTCCCAGTTTTATACACAAAATGTCCCAGGTGCCTCTATTTTTGACCAATTTAATCTAAACCAGGTCCAAACCAGGGCTAAAACAGGATTATCATCATTTTTCACTAATTCGATCCCTGCCAACAGTAAAGAGAAGCCTACATTTTCATTTGTTTCGCCAAAACACAGAAAACCGTGTTGGAAAATGACCATAAAGCAAAAAATGCAGCGCCAGAAGCCTCAGATTATGACTGACACGAGAATGCACAAAATTACATACTTTATTCATTTTTTTTTTTTTACTAAATATCCAAACTTGAGTGTGTCCCAGTTTAGAATTTTGAAAATCTGGTCACCTTAAGTAGCATAGCAGAAGCAGCTAAAGGCGGTCAAAGCACTCACCATAGCAAAACAAGCTGATTCCCTGGAAGCCGATTCCAGACCAGATGGGTTCCCGGAGGTCAGGTCTGTGCTCTCACAGGCCCATGTTTCCATGTTTGTTAGAAAAAGAACTAAAAAAAGGGTTCTATACATTACTCCGTCCTTGAAGCGCTCGTTCTGAATCAGGTCTGGGCAAGTCGGCCATATTGACTGACTGAGCCTCCAGACAGAAGTGTAGATCCTGGTCTGTTATATCTTGTTCTGAGCAGCCCATCCTCTGCTCACGCCAAGGCACCTAACGCTAGTAATGTAATAATAACCAACATAAGGCGATCGTATCATCAAGTCTCACAATAATGTTGTGGTTTGTCACAATATATTGAATTATAAGCTCCTTTATTTAAATGCATTGTTTTATAGTTATAGCTAATAGTAAACTACATATACCATGATTCATTTCAGTGCAGACAACATGAACAAATATGTTTTTTTACTTGAATTCTTGGGATTAGGACCAAAATCACCAAACTCTTGTCAAAGTATTTTAAAAGCAAAAAAGTATCCTGTCTACAGTTATATTATCCCCTCCATAATATTGCAGTAAATATCATACTGAGAGATTTGGATATTGCTACATCCCTTCCTAATGCCACTAAAAAGCTGCTCTCCACTGGTTTTGGCATCTGGCTTTGGATAGTCTGACTAGCGGTGTGCAAAAGTATCAATATATCGTATTAATGTGATGATACAGTATTGATGTTGTGTATTTTTTGGTATATTTCACAAAATGATTTTGTTACAGCGATACAGTTTTGTTGCTTGTTTAGAGGAAGGAAACTCATTTATGCAACACATTTGACATAATCACTGTTTTGATGATTAAAATGGACGTTTCATATGAACTTTGCGCAAGAAGTGGTTTAACAAAGACTGAGCATCAGAGCCATTTGTATTGAACCCATTCAAATTGATTTGAAATATATCGTACGTTGAATTGTATTGAATTGAAAATGCACTGTATCGAGATATGTATCGTATTGTGGCTTATGTATCGAGGTATTTATCGTATCGGCAACTTGTTAATGATACCGAGCCCTAAGCCTGACTGTAGTGCTTGTCTCACAGTTACCTCATGTAGCTATTATAGTCGTTTTTATCATACACCAGATTTCAGATGTTTTCTTTTAGCAATAGCAAGTTTGTGATAGGGCACAACATCATCAAGTTTAGATATTTGTTTCAAAACAGTGTATCTCCTGTTTTGTGATAGGGCCCTGTCTTCCATCCACATCTAACATCATACAATTTTACAACAGGATTGCAACCCAGTGGAAAAGTGTGCACATTTTAATCCTATGTTGCCGAAAAATATTACTCTTGTTTGTAAAAAGAGGAAAATCCAACACAAATATATGGTGAAATCTCCCCCCCCTCTCTGCATCCTGTTAGTGAGTATATCAAATGCCCAGCCATGAAATGTTTGGCATACGACATTACAAATCTGAACAAAAACATCTGGAGCTGCCTGCATGCAATATTTCTCCCTGGCACCAGAGAATCAGCTCAGATTTTCTTCCTATTTGTTGTGACCAAACTTCCAACTGGGCTGTCCAGATCACTTTCACATTAACTAACATTCAGGCAGTTTTCAGCACTTCCTCGCTAGTAAACTGACATTTTACACGGAATCTGCAGACGTGTAATTTCTAGATGAGTTAAGATTACTTGAATTTGTACCATTACTTTACTGGTTATTTCACTTTTGTCAATAATGACTTATTTCAGTACATAACTTTATATAAAATCACTTTACTTACCCCATTGCCTAGTTTGTTTCCTTATTCAAAAGTGCACTATATGTATCTTTTCTTTTGGGATCTGCTACTCACTCGCTCCATGGAAATGCCTGCAGTATTTAATTTAACATGTTTGTCTTGCATTTGTTTCATTTCAACAGTTTTGTTGTTTAAAATCCCTTGAAAAACATAAATTCTTACACAAATCTGAGCTCTTTGCTAAATAGGTAGTTTTAATGCCATTCTGTGGAACACTCCAAACCTTTAAAGTTGCACTCACTTTTCTTTTCAGGTGTCCACTACCCACTTGTCTCCATGGAGATGCCTGGAATGTCCCACAGTATGGCATTAAATGTATCCATCTCGCATTTATTCAATTACTGGTGTTTTCAGTGTTTATAACAATACATTGAAAAACATGCATGCCCGCTGTAAGTGTGACCTCTCCACAGATGTTACCCGTAACTTGGCATGTTGGCATCATCTTCTTGTTTCCGTGGAGATAAATAAGTCTAATTCCATACTGTGAAACATCCCCGGCAAAGTAATACCTACAGAGACCTGCAGGCAGCAACCTTCACCAGAATTAATGTATGTCAATTTTGAACTTAGATTTTAACGTCAGCTTTAGACCCGACTAACTCCAAAACTGTATCACGGCTGTCTCTGCCCACCACCTGAGAACATTATTCAGTGTAAAATGGAAATGTGGATTGAATAAGTAGGACAGCCTATTCACAGCGGCGTTTCATCTGGGAAATTACCAATATACCAATAAGCCTAATGAAAGGACGCTATAATGGCCACCAAGACAACTGCTCTACCTGAGCTGAGATGTGCCTGTATCGGTCATATTCAGTCATATTCAGTCATATTCAGTCATATCTGGGCTTCTTTGCAGCGGCTCTGATCCCCCAGTCTGTGTGATACATATTTAATGCTCTAATGATTATGTGCAGCACTGTCCACGGGGCTCAGCTATGGGGTAAGATAGAGCTGGTACGGAAAAGAGATAGAATTAAAGAACAATATGGGCTATGTAAATAATTCAGACATACCTAAATCCACCGTCAATAAAATATGGAAGTATGAAAGTATCTGCACTGACTAAAATGTTGAGAAATTTGAAGTATAGAGATGCAAAAGTTCAACTAATGTATGGTCTGTAGTTCATTTTACACTAAATGAACCATGGTTAAATGTGAATTACTAGAGCAGTATAATAATGTATCCCTTTTAAGCAAGACTACATAAACTATATAAGAAACTATATAAACTTAGACTTGAACAAAAGTTATTGATCCACAAGGGAAATTATTTGGACCCAGTAGCTCACGCATCACAATATATTATAATAACAAAGATTAAAAATATAAATGGTAATAATAAATTCCAAATAAGTGGTTGGACTCTCTCATCCAGCTCGGGTCGTCTACGGGAGCTTGAGAGTTCTGCGCAGTATCTTTGCTGTTCCTAATACTGCATTTTTCTGGACTGAGATGTCTGATGCTTTTCCTGGGATCTGCTGTCGCCACTCCTCTAGTTTGGGAGTTACAGCCCCGAGTGGCACCACTGATGCTTTCACCTCCCAGGTCTTCTTCAGCTCTTCCTTGAGCCCCTGGTATTTCTCTAGTTCCTCATGTTCCTTTTTCCTGATGTTCCCATCACTCGGCATTGCAAGATTCACCACCACGGCTTTGTTCTCTCGCTTATCCAGAACCACTATGTCTGGTTGGTCCATCACCATTCTGTCTGCATTTGGAAGTCCAACAGGATCTTGGCTCAGTCATTCTCCAAAATCTTTGGAGGTGTTTCCCACCTTGATCCTGGGGTTTCAGCCCGTACTCTGCACAGATGTTTCTGTACACTTTGCCCGCCATTTGGTTATGCTGCTCCATGTTCGCTTTCCCTGCCAGCATCTTACACCCTTCACTTATGGGCTGGACTGTCTCAGGAGCCTCTTTGCACAGCCTACACCTTGGGTCTTGTCTGGTGTGGTAGATCTGGGCCTCTATTGCTCAGGTGCTCAAGGCTCCTGTGCAGCCATGAGTGCCTCTGTGCTGTACTTCAGACCAGCCCTCTCCAGCCATTGGTAGGATTTCTTGATATCAGCCTTTCGATGGTACGCACCATGTAGGGGCTTGTCCTGCCATGATGGTCCCTCCAGCACCTCTTCCTCTGAGCTCAACTGTCTGAGACATTCTCTGAGCACGTCATTAGTCTGGTAACTGTCCTCAGTGTCTGCTGTTGTTCCCTCTGGGAGTGAGACCCCCTCTGTGTGGATTACCTTCCCTCTCTTTGTCACCATCCTACTACATTTCTCGAGCCCGAATGACATGCCAATGTCTGTGCTGTAGATCCTGGTGGTGTGGATCAGTGAGTCGATGTCTCTCGCTCTTAGTGTACAGCTTGATGTCATCCATGTAGAGGAGGTGACTGATGGTGGCCCCGAGTCAGTATCCATAGCCAGTGTGGTCGATTATTTGGCTGACGGGGTTCAAACTTATGCAGAACAGCAGTGGGGACAGTGCATCTCCTTGGTATATGCCACATTTGATGGACACTTGTGGCTTGCCATTGCTTTCAAGGGTGGTTTTCCACACAAGCACAATAGAAGTTTAATGCATTTTTCATTTAACGTGATGTAGATTTTCAGTTTGCATTTTACATCATAAACACATCCACAGGCTTTCATACATGAGTAGATCAAATGTATGTAATAAATAAAATAAGATTGTTATGAGGAAACTAGAATATAAGGATGCTTTAGTTACAGGGATTTAAATAATGACCCCAAAAAATAACTAATTTTAATTGAAATCAATTCTCACCACATTTGGCCCTTATCTGAAAGTACTGCAAATGCTAAACATTTTCCAGAGTATGGCATTTAACTGATATCTTGTTTGTATACAATTTGTATACAATTCTTACCTGTAGCTTAGCCAGGTGGGATCAAATTGCTTAAATTGATACTTGAAATGCCATACTGCGGAACATTCTAGGCAAAGCAATAGCCTCCTTGACCAGGAAGGCAACAGACCCTTTGCCTGAAAGTTACACTGTCAGCTTAAAAACAAAAAAATAAAAAATAAAAAAAATTCTA
This sequence comes from Odontamblyopus lacepedii, assembly GCA_034769755.1. Taxonomy (NCBI): domain Eukaryota; kingdom Metazoa; phylum Chordata; class Actinopteri; order Gobiiformes; family Gobiidae; genus Odontamblyopus; species Odontamblyopus lacepedii. The sequence continues at coordinate 39,417,176 of CM068353.1, read as the reverse complement.
TACATCAAATTAATAAAGTATCTAAAGTAGTCAGTAAAATACTAAAGTTACGGACATACTTTAAGTCTTTTTTTGCAGTGAACCAATACCTTAACCCTCCTGGATCGAATCTGGCTCTCTGCTCTGTGCTACCTGTCCACAGATCCATCCTTATCGTCGTTGTGAGCTCCACACTGATCCCCCAGTCTGTGTAATACATATTTAATGCCCTAATGATTATATGCCGTTCCATCTTCAGCCCAGCACACGCACGGCACTGGCAAATCAATGGCTTTTCCCACGCTAATGATGTCAGGAAACATTTCGCTCCATCTCTCTATGTGAGCCTTTAATCCTGGAGGTTTTTTTTTTTTTTTTTTTACTTTGTCTGGCTCCATCACGGAGACAAAGCACTGGTCATTGGCTGGACTAATGCTGATGTTTACCACAGCTGTCATTGGCGCTGACAGTGCCTGGAGTTAGGCATTTGTCTAACTTGGGGCACTGCTGTCTCTTAGCTTAGACTCAGAGAAAAACGGTCACGAGGGCAAGGTGAAAAAAGAAAAGAAAAGTGGAGCAATGTGTTTAGAAATGGTTCACAATTTCTACCACTAAAGGTGCACTGTTTTTTTGTTGTTTTTTTTGGTTTTCTGTTTTCTGTTTGAGGGTCCACCACCTGCTTGTCTATAATGTTGTTATAAGTAAGTAATACGTAGTAAAGTACTGTACTTAAATACGCAATTTATGTATCTGTACTTTACTTAAGTCAATTTTAAAGTTGATATGTTTTACTTTTACTTCACTACATTTGACAGCAGGTATCTGTACTTTCTACATTTTAGAACAGGACTGAAAAGTAAAAGTTTTTTTTTAATTTATAGTTTGAAAGCTGCTTAAAAGGCTGGGGGATTTTATCTTATTTTTTTCCACATGCATAGTTTTAATAATCAAAAATATTTTAGCAGGTCTTTTCCATTATTTCTGTTGAACAAAATTCAGCACAAATCTGTATTAGAAACAGTACAATCACGCTGAATATTTGTGCAAAATACTTACTTTTTAATCTAACTCAATTTTTACATCAGTACTTTAATACTTTTACTTAAGTAGATTTTGTTATGTGATGCTTTTATTTTGGCGGCACGGTGGCTGAGTGGCAACACTCAGGCCTCACAGCAAGAAGGTTGCGGGTTCGATCCCCGGGTCGCCCGGGCCTTTCTGTGTGGAGTTTGCATGTTCCTCCCCGTGTCTGGATGGGTTTCCTCCGGGTGCTCCGGTTTCCCCCATCAACCTTTTTTTGCTCCAGTATGTGTAACAAAATTGAGTACTTCTTCCAGCACTGCTGCTTTGCCTGGAAGTTTCCACAGTAATGCAATAAATTTATCTTTGCATAGAGACAAGCGTCACACTGTGGAACATTCCAGCTAAGTTATATCGTCCCCCTTTAACACAATTAACCGCAGATATTGCCAATTTGAAGAGAAAATACATTGCTGCAACATATCTCAATTAGGCAGGACTGTGGCAACAAAAGCCTAAATGCCAAAATGATAAAACCGACACCACAAATATATGCAGTCACAAGGAGTCTAATCAGGCCAAAAGCATTCTGCTGGTGTAATTGTTATATTCCACAGCAAATTACAAGATTGAGGATTGCAGAAAGGGCTGGCTGGAAAAACATTGGATGTAAAATCTATACTGAATTCAATTTACAAACCACTGGAGGTCCAAAGGTCAAGGAATGATACCATATATGCAATTAACATTTCAGTAGCATCTCCTGATTAGAAGCATGGAAGGAAGATTAGGTATTAATACTTGATCCGGAGTATTAAATGTTAATTCTATGAGCATGTGCGATGAGATGAGAGGTTAGATTCATTGGACGTGCTTAGTCTTAGTCCGTAAATGTTAAAGGAACACCGCTCAGAACACTTCCTGGTTCACAGAAGATAAAACTCTTAAAGGGCAAATATTACGTTGTCTCCTGATCTATGTTAAAATGTTGTTTCCTCATCAAAAACATACACAGGGTGGTGTTTTCTAACTTTTCTGGTGGAGGGTCCGTCAAATGCTTTTCTCCATGGGAATGTTATTGCTTTGCCTGGAATGTTTCACGGTATGACATAAAACCCTTTCTATCTTAATGGAAACCAACACAGACCAAGTTACAGCTCAGATCTGTGGAGAGGCGACCCCACTCACAGTCACAATGTCTGTTTTTCTAAGTATTTTTGAGCTATAAAACCATCTGTAATTGAATAAATGTAAGGTAGAGATGTTAAATGTCATATTGTGGAACATTCCAGGCAGAGCATTGACAAATCCATAGAAACAAGCAGGTGACAGACCCTCCACCAGCTCACAAGAGTAAATTTTGTATGTAGGACCTTTAATAAATTACATGCAGGCAGGCAGCACACAGTAGTCCTATTTTAACACTTGGAGATGTTTTTACAATATATGTCAAAACAAATTTGACTTTATTACAAGAGAAAAAAGAGATATTCATGATGTTAAATTCACACATTTGTCATTATATATTTGTTTAACTCCCCCTCCTTCTCTGCACTTCTCAACACTTGTGTGAAGAACGGCTGCAGACGGTGTACTAGGACTAAAGTGCAGCTGATGTTCCTGAGACCCATTTGTCTGCCTCTCCTTTCAGGTCCAAAATGGGTTTGGACAAAGAGGCCGGCCTAATTCACCTGGAAACCAGCATCTCTGAAGGACGTGAGTAATTGAATCCCCAGTCACACCTCCATTTCCCTGTGTCTGGAGCCCTGTGCTCTGAGTGTTTGGCTCAACTGGAAAGGAAAAGCCAGTACTCACAAATGTGTAACAGACTAATGCTGCAAACACACAAGGAAAACCAATGAAAGAATGAAGAAGTTTTTGGTTGCATTTTATAATAACATGAATTAGCCTTAAAGAAGACATATTGTGCTTATGTCTGCTATGTAGTTCTAATCTATGGCACCAATGGATCATTATGTTACATTTACATTAAATTACTTAATAAAAGACACAAATCCACTAACTTCCTCATTATACAGCAGAGGTGCCCAGTGGGAGCTGGTGTTGCCATCATCAAATCATCACAACAAAGGGTCGGCACCTCTGATAGCTGCTTTTCATTTGGACCAAAATGACTATGCAATGCTTCCGAATCTTGTGCATATCATGATTAAGAAAATAAAATTGTTGGACAAAGTAAGTACAGAGCAGTGGGCGTGTAATGGTGGCGGTGAAAACCCCACTGTGCAAAGTAACATTGAAACAACATGTTTTAAGTGTCATTTCTGATGTCCAATCTCAGCCCACTGAAGGCGCAGACTCTGACGCCAGATGACGTCTTTTTTCCAACGTCTTCCAGTATTGCTGTTCCCAGGGCCTCCAGATGAGGGCTAATTCTAGTCCTTATGAGGTCGTTGTCAATGTCTTTTTTATGTTAAATTTAAACATCCCTCAGCAGCACATCCCTCTGTCACAGAAAGAAGCTCATATTCCCGAGTGGTGTCCTTTAGTCTGGTGTCTTATGCAAATGAGCCAAGTTTTGTTTCTCTAAAACATAAAGAAATGTGTGCAAAGCTGCATTAAACACTTTATTACTCAATGTGATGTGACTTATGACTCAATATTTGAGTCCTCTGCATGGGGAATAAAAAACCTAAATTTAAATTATCCACCCACAGCAAACCAAAAATGTATAAATATTAATAATGTTTTATTTGAATGTTACAAGATTACCATTATCATTACTGGCATCAGTCTGCACCTTCAGTGGACGGAGATTGGACGTACAAAATGACCCTAAAAAGATGTTTCAACATGACTTTGCGCAGTGGGAATATTCATTAATAACGTCATTTCCCTGCATCTGTGTTAGACATTAGACGTCTCCATGACATCCAAAAAAGTCACCTAGTCCACTGTTCAGATGTTTAAACTGCATACTGACGTCCGAGTGGGGTCATAGTTAGACGTCCAAATAGTGGATTTACACGTCATTTAGTCCAGAACTGGTCTTGGACCGACAGATGCAATATAGACATGATCTGCACGTCCATAAGACGTCTAATGTTAACCATTCAACCATTGTTCATGATGAATTAAGTCTTTCTTAATGGTTTATTAAGGCTAATTAGGTAAAGATAAAGTGTTGCCAAATATTTATACCCAATTGGTAATAATTTGGCTTAAATATATATATATATATATATATATATATATATATATATATATATATATATATATATATATATATATGTATATATATATATATATATATATATTGTGGAATAACAGTCAAATCTACTGAAATTTAGATTGTATTTCAAATTGAAGTAATTTTAAAGGTGCATTATATAATTTTCCTGCTTGTCTCCATGGAGATGTAATTGCTTTGCCTAAAATATTTATGGCATTAATCTATCTTCATGGAGACAAGCAAGTGACACCAGGCCAAATTACAGGTCAGATCTGTGGACAGGGGACCCCGGCCTGATCACTGTGATTGCATGTTTCCCAAAGTATTTTTGAACAATAGAAACAAGTGAAATTGAATTAATAAACATAGTATATAAATTGTGTATAAACTGTACAGTATATGCAATAATATAACCATGGAAACAAGAGTAGCATAGCCCCCTCCAGAAAAAAGGTACACATTGCACCTTTAGCTAAATATTTCTTCTTTGCAGCGAAGACTCTCTTTTCTGAGGGCCGTCTTACATTATTTAATCTAGTGGGATTAAAAATACACCTTCTGAATCTCCATAGTCACATAACACAGGCTGTCAGTACAATCATGAAATAATAATGCGTTTCTATGGACCTCCAAGAAGTGCTATTGAGCGGGCTAGTCCTGCAAAGTGCTAATCATTTTGTTTAAACATTTGTCTATTGATTGTGTGATCAATGGTTCAAGTCAATGATGGGTCTGTACAAAAGATTAGCCCTAAGGAATATGGGAGGTCAGATAGGGATTTTCCATGGATTTTACATTTCATATAAATCAGAGCTGTGGGCAGCGGCTTAAACTAAGGGTGGACTAGTTCAATTTGTTATGCTCGCATAACTCTTGACAGGCTGGAGAAAATCTTTATTAAATGTTATTCACGTTGTCAATAGTTTTCTTAGTATTTTTGAAGCAGTAAAGAAGCACTGTTATGTGTCACGAAACTGCTCTTCACATTCAGGAGCAAGCATGATGTACACCAAAGTGTGTATTATCTGTAAATAGGTTCTCTTTATTATGCCCAGTGACTTTCTATGTAACTTTTCTTCCACGTGCACGTGTCTATGAACATGCTTTGGGTGGAATGTTTCACATTATGGCATTAAACCTCTGTCTATCATCCGTATATTCCATCAGAAATATGTTATTGCACTTATAATAGTTTGGTAAACATGCATTCACCTCTGAACATATCTTAACTTGACCTGGTATTGTCCCCGGTCTCCATGAAGAAATATGAGTTTTAATGCCTTACACTGGAATATTTCAGGCAAAGCGACACAAACAGGTATTGGACCTTTGTCCAGGAATGTTACAATGCATCTTTAAGTGATTGCTTCCAAACGTGGTTGTCGAAATGTAGTACCTCCATTAAGTCTTTCTAGTACTACAGCGCCACTAAATCAGGTCTAAAACAGTGTTGGTCGATCTAAGTGAGAACTAAGACAAAGGAGGCCAAAACAAAGCAAAAACAAGAACTAGTGCAGACCACAGCTTGAGACTGTACCTCGGTTTGAGAACTACTGTAAATCATCATCTCAATTCAAAGGCAACCCCATAAAAACACAATATATAAACCTCGCCATATCTACGTATTATTTCTCATGTCTGGATGTATTAACTACTCAAACTCTGTTACCTTAACTCACTCTCCGTTCTGTACCTCTTCAGTTCATTTCTCTTTCAAGCGATGTTGAGAGCATCTGTTCCACCTTGATGTCTGTGGGCCTTTGTAGCTGACACAATAGAGAAAAACCAATCATACTGAACATCACAAGTGTCACAAGTTAGGTGCACACAGCGAGGATCCATCATGCCTGTTCCCTCCTGCCCCCTCACCCATTTGGCAGAGGCTAATGTGTCCGGACAGCACCGCAATGGAAGCCAAAGAAAGCAATTGGCCTGGGCGGTCATCTGTCTCTACCCGAGAACACACCCATCGTCTGCTCTCAGGAGCTTTATTGACACCTGTAAATGTGCAGACACCCAAAGGAGACACCTGACTGAGAGGTGGCAAGTGGATGCTGCAGGGTTGCTGCTTTGATAAGGGGTTCTCAATCGGGGGTAAGGAGGACTGGTAAACAGCTTGTTCAGGTGTGCAGGAACAGACTGCTGTAGAAGTGCAGATTTAACAGATTTAAAATTGGTATAACTAACATGAGGGGTGTCTGTCATTTACTTATTTATTTATCTATTTTTACTTTGCAATGAATGTTTCACAGTATGGCATTAGACACATATATGCTGCAATTATTCAGTTATATATATTTTTTATTTATTACAAAAAATGTGTCATCTCTCCACAGATTTGACCTGTAATTTGGTATCACCTGCTTGTATCCTTGGAGACAGATGAGTTTAATGACACTGTGGGACATTCTAGGCAAAGCAATTACATGAAAAGTTACATAGTGCCCCTTTAAAACCTTTAGACCTGATTTAGGAGTAATTTTCTTGAGATTAAGAACTGATTTCTCCCTGGTTTAGATGTGAAGTACTAACATCTAAAAAAAAAGCCAACCACATCTCTGTATTTGTTTAAAATACTCTAATTTGATTATCTAACAAATAGATATTTTAGATAGAAGAGTAAATGGTGCTGCCCATAGTTTTGTTGCCTATAAACTGGCTAGTCATGGTGACTTTTGTCTCTTAGTGAGTTAATAAATAAATAACATGACATATTTTCACTTTTTAGATGAGTGTAGAGTTAACACTACAAAAAATGTTTTGTTAGCATAGTTAAACTGACTTGAATTAAGCAGATTCATCTTAAAAGACCAATTTTAAGATTTTTTTACTTAATAAAATGAGATTTTTTTACTTGTTTCAAGATATCCCATCCTGATTTATCTTATTTAGATATTACAACTTATTCTAAGCACTTTTTATATTAAATCAAGCCAGTTTAAGCCTCTTTAACTTCCTTCTCAAACCAATAAGGTGAAAAATCTTGCCATAAACACTTGAAACTAGTGTTTTCTGCTTAGAACAAGATTCGTATTTCGTCTTGTTTTAAGAAAACTTGGTAAGTGAAAATTTCTTACTGCACTGGCAGATAATTTCACTTAAAATAGGGCATTTTTACCACAAATTTGGTATTTTTTTCTTATTTTTTGATAGGCCTTTTTTGCAGTGAATACTATACTATTTGTGGGTGGTTAATTACATGGTCAGCCAGAAGCACAGGCTTTGACAAAGTTTCACAAAGACGAGTGGGTCTAAGAACTGTGTCCTGTCTCCTCACTTCCGGAGGGCGTGTTTGACAGGCGGATTAGCCAATCAGAGAGACCCACTTTCTGTTACGGTAAAAACAAACATGGCAGTTTAGGAGTAAAAAAGGAAAAAGAAAAAAAAAAGGACTGTGAGAGAGAATCATCGATCACACAATCAACAATCAAAGCACTAAACTGTTACTTATCACATGCAAAAGTTAGGTTAAAGTTTAGTTGTGAATGTTGCATGAATTTTGAAGAGCAGAAACACGTGATACAAATTAGCGGCTGTGGCTGGATCGTCTCAAGTTTGGATGGAGGTTTTTACGCTCCGTGGTCCTAGTCCTGTCCTGGCTTCAAACAGAATGTAGAAAGGACTTATCTGGTCGTGCAAAATGGCCGTACATGTGTATTGATACAATGGCTCTAATACTGTAAATCTTGATGTAGAATGTGTGTTTTGTGTGTTGGGAGCAGAGGCGCTGTACGTCACCTGTCGACTCCAGAACTGTACCGAGGCCAATAAGGGCAAGCCATTCCCCGGATTCATCGACCCCAATTCTCTGGTGGTGCAGGACGAGTATGTGTTTGTGCAGGTACGTAATGGTCTACTTTGCTCCAGGACAACAAAGAGGTTAGACTGAATCAGGGCCTGTACAAGGGCATTGCAACAAATACGTATGCCTGTTATGTAATTACAAAATGTTGTCTCTAAATGTTTCTCGTTGTAAAGGTTTCGACTACAGGGAGGCCAATCTACTACGTGTCGGCGAAAAGAGACGTGTTCACCCCAATGAAACTGCCCAAGTACACGCTGCCCAAGGTAAATGTCAAACAATAGACAAAACCTATCACCTCTTCAAAGATGCAATTGTTTAGGTGTATGATTCCATTAACCCTGTTTACAAAAGGTCTGTCATGGTAAGACGTTTTGAAGTGCGATCTGCTGCTGAAGTAAATACAGACGAAAAAATAATATTGTAATTAATTTATGCCACTACAGGATAACCCAAGACCAAATTTTAACCACAAAAATGGTTTTAAATGTACAATATTGTTAGAAAACCATGAGCTGCAATAAATAAATTGCACAATGAAACACTTTAGTAGTTAGTTTGTATCTGTAATGAATCATACAGATTGTACCATAACTTGGAGTGAAAACTGTGATTAAAAAAATAAAAACACACAGAAAAACAAAGAATATTCATTTGACATGAATTATTGATTGATTAAGCATTTAACATTAGCATGATATAAACACTGATATACAAACATAAGCTTCTATATAATATGAATTAAAATAATTTACGACATTGATTCATCAGGCCTGGATTTTCCCCTGTCTCTCCTGGTCTAACAAAACAGGAAGTCACTCACTTTGTATGAACTTTATGGACAAACCAAAACAATACAACACTGAGCAGATGAACAAACAATGAATATTAAACAAGCCATCATTAATTCAGCCCTTTACGGCCTAAATCTTATTGTATTGGAAAAAAAATATAGCCAGACATGTCTAAGTAGTACAAAGAAAAAGTACACATGATAAATATTGACCCCCAAAAAATATTGTTCCAGATTTACAAAGCCAAAAGTGAATGCCTATATTTAGATGTCTACTAGTACTGAACACTATTTACTATTCACTATTTCACTATTCACTAAATCACTATTACCAGCGCAAACATAACAAACTTGTCATAACATGTTTAATAAATGTGAAAGTGTTGTTTTGGTGGAAAAAAAGCATAGCAAAATTCAACACTTTAAAATGGCTATTCTACTTCTGCTTTATAATTGTTTTATCCTATTCTCACAATCATAATTCTGGTCATAATACCATCAAAAAAACTAAAATAAATTTTAAAAAGAGCAAAATCAAATAATCCACAATAACTTGAAATGGAGCGAGAAGAGGAAACACAACTCCCGCCCCACGTCAGTTCTGCATTGTGTTTTTGTAGTGATTTAACTATCACTGATTAAAAATTATATGAATGTGAGATTTTAGCCAACTAAAGCTTAACACAGTGCTGCATAACGCTACTAAAATTTCCTCCCCTGGACCCCCTGCGTTGCCACTTGAGCCTGTCAGAAAACAGCTCCAATTTCTTTTGTGCAATTTGTATTTAAACCAGCTCCCATAATTATCCAACAGTTTTTGTTTGTCCGAAGTCGCAGACCATAGTACCGTAGCTCAGCGTGGCTCTGTCTTTGTTATTTATGACCAAATCACAGCTCAAAGTAACTCCAACTGCGTAACCTCCATTGTTATTCCACTGCGCTCCTCCGGTTCTCCCAGAATGCTCCTGTCACGTCCCCACTGACAATTAAGCATGTTTTATTCAATCAGACCCTGGGCGGCTCTCAGTTGCATTGGACTCACAGTGTGCAGCTACTGGCACAGTCAGAGGTAGATGAAGCGCACAAGCTAATGGATCACTGCAGCTAGCGGTAAAACATGCACAAGACCTGCCCAATATGGCTGACGCGGAACGATTGGCGTCTCGATCCGAAACACGATCTGGGGAGCAGTACCTTTCCTGATTAGAGAGTATGATTAAGCACAGCGGGTGTGTGGAAAAATAACATGTAATTGAAATAAGTTGTGGAATAAATTTGTTTACACCCCTGAAGCTGCCCAAGATAAATGCAAAGTTAACAAGAGAAAACCACTAGTGCCACTTTAACATATACAGCTGTATGTTTGCAGTGACCCTGTTTACAAAGCCAACAGTGAGTCCTCATGTTCAGATATCTAGTACTGAACTGTCAGTGTTACTATTACCAGCGAACACAATGAACAAACTTGTTATAACATATTAAGGAAAAGCAAAAGTAGCAAAGGAGACATTCAGTTCAACAGGAGAAAAAGTTTTTTGAACAAATATGTTTTGTAGCTCATCCAAGCTGCTTCAGTCCGGAAAAAGTGAAAGTGTTCAGCAAGCCAAACTTTACATTACACTTTATACTTTATACTTTTTTTTTTTTAATATTAGGCTATACTTTATAATGAGTACACCTTATTTAGCCTTAATAAAGCATGAACCAACTCATAATGAACAAACACTTAATTAAGAATGAGTCATGGTTAATAACTACTTAATTACTACCTTATTTAGCACTTAACTAGCAATTAATTGGGGTATATAGTTACTCATAATTATTTTATACTTTGTTACTCATGAACATTTGTGTGTGTATTTGTAAATGCATAAGTACAAATTTGAACATGTATTAATGATTTGTAAGCCATGAGAGAATGATTTACTAATACTGCAATGCAATGATAATTCATGCTGTTAGTTAAGTCCTTTTGAGCACTTTTCTAAAGTGAGGACTAATTATGCTTTATTAAGCATTTGTTAAAATTCCAGAGAAAATTCCAGAGAAATCATAATAGAATTTTCACATTATTTAGGCATGTGATAATGATTAAGAAATGCCTGAATAACACCTTTAGTTACTGATCCATCCATCCATCTCCCGCTTAATCCGGCTGGGTCGCGGGGGCAGCGTGCTGCCCAATACTCATAGCACCTGACCCCCCCCTATGAACCCCTCTGCAGGTGGTGAGCCCACAGGAGGGTGGACAACATGGTCCTTGATGTTAGTTCATAGGGGTGCGGGCATGTTTTAGGTTGATGGGGGAAACCGGAGTACCCGGAGGAAACCCATCCAGACACGGGGAGGAACATGCAAACTCCACACAGAAAGGCCCGGGCGACCCGGGGATCGAACCCGCAACCTTCTTGCTGTGAGGCCTGAGTGTTGCCACTCAGCCACCGTGCCGCCAGGATCTGAACTACCGTAAATTCCGGACTACAGCGCGCACCCGATTAAGAGCCGCATGCTCAGATTTATGAAGAAAAATCAATTTTGTAATTATATGAGCCGCACCATATTATAAACCGCTGGCCAAAGACTATTCATATTAGTTACTGATTAATTAAATTAAATATTTGTTAAGGTGCTGCACTAGCCATTACCTAAGCCTGCACTGACATAACCGGTGGTGGAACATAAAATAAAAGTACCGTAGTAAAGTACTGTATAAGTATTCATTTTAGGTATTTGTTCTTTACTTTAGTATATTTTAAAGTAAATACTTTTTACTTCACTACATTTGTAAGAAGATCTCGTCTACATTTTTTAACTGGACTTATTATTGTCCGAGACCTGGTGAAAAGGCTCAGGGGTTTGTTTTTGAACACATTTGTAGTTGAGCAAACAAAACTAAAAGAAATAAATAAGCTAGAAAAAAACTCATACTAATTCTATTGTTTCTACTGAACAAAATTCAGAACAAAAACAGATTTGAAGCTTTATTACATCTCATCTGTGTGAAATACTTTTTAGTCTAATAATAAGTTCATTTTTTAAATGTGCACTATAATTCTTTTATTTAAGTAGAATTTTTCACTTTACTTTTTACTTGATTTTATTTTTTTTTTGCTCTGGTATTGCTACTTTTATTCAAGTACTTCTCAAGTAGCTCTTCCACCACTGGTCATTACTCAATTTCCCCTGAATTTTCAGTTCAGCAGAGGTGGCAGCCGAGTCTACATAAAAAAAACAGGTCTTCTATTTAAGTTACATTTTAATTAGCCCACAGCAGCATTGGACTCATAGTGTGCATCTACTGGTACATAGGATCACGACGGCTAATGGTAAAGTGTACACAACATCTTCCCAGTAGGAAATGGGAATGTGACGTCACACGACTTTGAGTGTGAGAAGGATCTGCCCACTTGATGCCACTTTTTACATGGTCAGTGTAGATTGGTCCAGTAAAAGTGGCAGATAACGCGCTGTCAGTCTTTCGGCCATGGGACGAACTTGTTCTGCTGTCGAGTGTACGGTCCATTCACACGAGCGGAAGGGCAAGAAAATAGACAACTGAATATTGTTTTATTGTTTTCCTGGAGGCCTGATGCAACCAGAGGCCCCACAGGTCTTGTGCAGGCTGGACTTCCTCCTCAGTGCGTCTGGACATGGACACTGGAGACGAGACATGGCCCCGTGTACTTGTGCCATGATGTATCTCGTGTCTTCTGGAGGAGGAAGAGCAGAATGGGCCTTACGTCTGATTGGTTCAAAGTCCTTTCCTGCAGAGTGAAAACCTGTAATGACGCACACATTAAGAAAACTCCAAAACTATTAGAGGAAAATGAGGTTCATGGAGCATGTACATTCAAGGCAGGTTATATAAATTGAAACAGTTAAATTAATAGAGGAATCCCACACATTTGAGAAATACGTATTTTCACAAGTTAAATAATGATTTCAATATGAGCATGATTATTTGCAGCCCTTATTATTACTGGAGTTTTCAGTGCAACATGCCCCATATCAGGGGCAGGAGTCTGGGTCAGCACCTCCAGCGCAGTGTTAGCTTCACTTTGTCATCTGCATTTGACCCATTTCAGCCAACAGTTCTGTGGCCCCAGCAGTGTGATGTGTCCACATACAGGAGGCTGCAGATGAGAAAAGAACATTTATATAAAACATTTCAAATAGTTTTTCAATGTATATTAGATGTGATAGGCATAACAGGCAGGTATAGGGTCCACACCAGTGTCTGCACAAATCTGTTGAATGAGCCTAATCTTAACTCTGACCTGTCCAGGCAGCATTATTTACTTTTCGCTTTACAAACATGCACAGACTGTAAAAAGCAGATAATGTGTTCCCAGAATGAAATGCGTTTTTGATATAGTTAAACTGTCTTTTAAGTTTAATGCATGAAATCATGTGGATTTTTACCTTACCTCCGAGCTACTCCTGTATGTGAAAACGTGGTGTTTCTTCCTCCTTAATCACTCCATGGGCTTTACTCTAACAGTAAAAAGAAAATACTAGTGTTTGATGGAAATCTGTCCAAATATGAAAGTTTGAGCGGACTTTTCATCGTGTTACTAGTCAAACTTAGTTCTAAGATCCGAGGTTTACTCACTCAAACAAACTTATTTCACAGTTTTGTGGGAGTTCTGGTCGTATTTTATGTTTACAGTTGTGTTTGTAATGATTTCCTAAAGTTAAAAGTGTCTACTCGCATGTTTTCTCCAAACGACCTTTTCGCTCCGTGTTTTCACTCCTCTCTCACTTCTGCATGGATACTGTCATGGCGGTATGCATTGTGTGGCTGATGCTCAGCAATTGGCATCTGGACCCAAAGCATGACCAGGGGAGCAGTAGTTGGCCTGATTAGAGGGTATTATTAAGCACAGTAGGTGTGTGCAAAAATAACATGTAATTGAAATACGGTTGGTTCACTTGCAGAATGGAAATTGCAAATCAGATGTAATGAATGTGCAGAGAAGGGAAAGTTGAGAGTTGTTTTGTGCTCAGTGGGGGTTCAGTTACAACAGCAAAGAGGATGTAGTCTGTGCTGCTTTGTTTGAATGGTTTTCTCATTAGATGTGCTCTAACAAATCAGAAAAAGTATGTGCATGAACTTCTCTACAAGTGGAGACACCAGCTAGACTTGTTATTGCCAATTTATACATGACTATTGTTACTGTAATACGGTAATTCTTGGGTCTGGTCATAGAAATAATCAGGTTCAACTTATTTTCAGATACTTGATTGAAAAGTACAGAGTAATCAAAAGGGGAAACTCGCTAGTGCCCCCCATCTGGGATTATGACGTCAACACAGTGTGGAGTATGAAAATCACCATTAGAGCTCTGAACGATGTTGTACCTCATGGGATTTTCACTTTCCTTACAGTGTTAACCCAGTGGAGATTTCAAAATGTTAAATAATTTTTTTTTCTTATTTTGTACACTATAAGAAAAATTATAATACACTATAAGAAAGTATTCTTATAGTGCCATGAACATATTCTATCCGATTGCCCTCAATTTCAGACAATATCCCAACACTCCATAGGCTGAGCTAAGATAAATACAGTTATAATGTAGTTTTTTGTAAATATAGACATTTAACGGGTCTAGTCACCGATGGAAAATATTACATTAGACATCCTGAATAAACTTTTTGGATGTTTTATGACAAAGTAAATCTGAAAAACACATTAAGCTACACTGAGGGTATATCGTTTTTGCTGTTTTTATGGACAGTTTGCACTGCTGGTACAAAAAACAAAACAAAAAAACAGAGAATTTCCATGGTAACGTTGTTTTTGTTATTCCACCCAAAGCTCTTGTTCAGACCAAAGCACAATTTAGAAAAGCTTGGGTCAGGTCAATTTAAAAAGCGATGTATGAAAGGTTTATTCAGATCTTGCAGCCATCCCAACACAAAACATATGTTGGTGCTGAAAATGCTGCATCACCAAACCCCACCCAGACTGTGATTGGATGACAGGAGTGTTCTGGAAGAAATCAAAACGCAATGGAGCAATACCAAACAAGCCGATCACTTTTTGTAAGTGCTGAAGGCAACAAAAAAGGACATGATCAGACAGGTTATTGGGTTTAGTGTTGCTTGAAATGTGAAAATGAAACCTGAAAATAAAAAGACAAAAGCATCATTTCATTTTCATAATTTGGATCTGAACTATGTTATACTTAATTTTTGAGTAGCTGTTGGAAATCTTTGCATTATTATTGTATTATTTGTAATTATGTATATTTAGTAGCTCAAGATATAAGGTAAAAATATAGATATATACTTTTTTGGTTATTGTTATTGCTAGAATCTTCCACAGATAAACATTTAAACATATTCTGCTTATTCAAGAATGGATGCTTTATCAATGTATTTTTTGGCAAAGCTACAGAATCCACATTTAAAGATCGAACTATAGTGGGAGAGGACGCTCTACATACTGAGGAGTAACTTATGGCAGGGGTGTACCTTTTAAATAGATTTCTTATACAAACAGTTTAGACAAGCTGAAGCTCATGAGAGGGTCAACAGCTTTGACCGGCCGTGAATCAGAAAAGGTTAAGCACCACTGAACAGGGCCACGCGCACACACACACACACACACACAGACACACACACACACACACACACACACACACAGAGGTACTGGACAGGCACGCTCCATAGAGTCCAAGGGAAAGGGAGGGTGCCTGTGCTAGGACAAAAGGAGAGTAGAAAAAGAATAAAGCCAACCTAATTACAGATTTGCACTTGAATTCCCACTAATTAACTTAAGATGCAATGCAAAAGTATCAATTAAAGTCCTAGAAAGTAAAGTGGAAAGTGAAAATGTAATGTGTGATTATGATACTGAGATGATACTGGAAATACTGTGAAATCTAAAATGTCTTTTTCTAGTTTTTCTCACTTAAAGGTGCAGTGGCATTTCTAGTTGAGAGGGCATCATCTGCTCGTCTCCATGAATGTATTATAGCAGGGGCGTCCAAACTTTTTTCATCAAGAGACGCATATTAAAAGGGCCGATCGAGGGTCATAGACAGAGAGTAATTCAAATATGTGCTTTTATAACAGGTCTGAATGACCCACCTAGACCTTTGTTCAGGCTTAGACCCCCAAAAGGACACACTGCATTTGCTTGATCAAGGTAGATTTGAAAAACATGCAGTAAAAAGTACTAATTGCAGTAGTATGGGCCAAAACAGTTGGTCTGAGGGCCGCATTTAGCCCCCAGGCCATAGTTTGGACATGCCTGATTTATAGCATTGCCATGAATGTTCCATAGCTTGGCATTAAACTTATCGATCTTCAAGGAGACAGGCAATCGATGCCACCGGGTTAAGTTACAGGTCAGATCTGTGGACAGAGTACCTTTTCATCGTAAGTACTCATGTCTTTTAAAGTGTAAAAACCCATGTGACACATCAACGAAATAAAGTTAAATACATTTTGTGAACATTCAAGGCAAACATCATCTCCATGGAGACAAGCAGATAGAGGACATGCCACCAGAATAGTTTGCTTGTGCACCTTTAAGTAATAACATGATATTGAAGTACAGATTTATTTTGAGTCTATGCATTGAAGTGGAACGGAATAACAAATATAAAAAAAAAAAAAACCTTTGTTCTTCCAGGAGCTGCATGTGATCAGCACAGACGATAACCGTGTGGTGGCAGCGGTGCAGGAGTGGAACCAGAATGAGACGTATAACTTATACGTGTCAGACACTTCTGGAGTCTTCTACTCTCTGGCCCTGGAGAACGTGGTCAGCAGCATGGGCATCGAGGGCAACGTCATGGTGGACCTGTACGAGGTAAAACTACACGCAGGTGTTACCCGATACTGGGATCAGATATCGGCCCTGATTATTTATTTGTTTGTTTATTTCATTCATAAAGTATAAAAAGACATTAACAGTGTCACAACATACAAGATACAAACAAGAAATGAATGACTATGGAGCAGGAAGAAAAGTATCTTACGTTTGCTGCGCCCTTTTCCCTTTTGCAGACAATACATCAACAGCGATAGTACTGATACTGTAAAATATGCTGGATCAGGTGTCAGTTTGCAAATACCTGTTCAGATGATATCCAGTTTGGACATATAATTCAATCTAAGAAGACAATTTTTTTGCATGTAGTTGGCCCAGAAAGTCTGAATGTTTCAACTTTTGTTTATACAGAGCTGTTCTGTAGCTACTGATGAATAACAGCTACATAACACTTTTGGATCAGTTTTGTCTTACTTTATTTTTGTCTCTCTGCATTGATATCGGTTGGTATCAGGTATCAGCGGATACTTAAAACGATACCATTGGGACTGGCTATCAGAAATAAAAAAAACATAGGTATAGATGTACGGTTATTTGCTGTACGCAGTCTGTGCAACACCCTGTTTTATCAGCCTATAAGAGAGCAGTGTAGTCGCGCTCTGTGCTGTTACCGCTTCATGCTAAAGTGTTCAAATACAGCCTTATGTGTATTATTTAGGCAGCAGGTCGGCCAAGACAAAATGTCAGCCTTTTGTGGAGATATAAGGCAGATAACGATATGCTAAAAGGATAAAAGATAAAAAAAATATGAGCCTATCAGTCTGTCTCTAATGAAAATTGCCACAAAATGCAACTATTTTGAATTCTGGTGTCCTCTCAGGAAGATATAATCAGTCTGTATTTCCATTGTTCACTATGGAAAAAAAATGTCTGGGCTGCAGAGAATTTCTCTTTTTTACTGCAATGCCAAAGCAGTGGCCACTACTCTTGCAACTTGCAGTGGCGTTAAGCTAGCATACCCTATCCAGATACGTTAATAGATCCATGAAGATGAGACAAAAGTACATGTTTTGTCTTAGTTTAGTTGTCACTGCGTTGCCAGTGCTGGTAGGAAAACATAGGTACAAAATGGCTGCAGTCGCTCACTCGTAATTGTGAAAGCTTATACAATACGGCCCTCACAATGGACTTGATGAGCATCCAAACCACAAGTGTATTATCTGCTCCGATCGATATAGTGGACCCCGGAGGTACTGACGATGAAAAGAACTTGTTTTGTCGTTTTAGAGCAAACTGCTGTAGGCCTACACTGCTCCAGTAGCACAGAGTGAATACCAAGCACTTTGAAATCTGCTGACACTGAAGAAGACACGGGGCAGGGATTGTGCCAGGAGTATGGATTTTGGGAGGAGCAGATTTCTTTCTTTGATGAATAACCCCAGATATTACTCCCTGCAATGAGATCCGTCTGAACCGGGGTAAAGGGGAAGTACGGTTAAGTGGCTGATATTGAGGGATTTAAGAGAAAAAAAAAAATACTAGACTACAACTAATTCTTCTTCTGATACCGGATTAAACCACTGTAGGTGGTAGTGATGGGCGATACTAGCGGCTACTGTTTCAATATGACCAAGCAATACTATGGCAAATATTGCAATATGGATCTGATACTGATACCAACAGATACCAATAAGTTGTGCATTAAAGGACACACAAAATGTACATATTTGAGCTTTCAACCAGGTTGTTATTGGCTTTTCAGATCACAGATTCCTGGCCCCCAACACAGATGAGGAGCAGCTAAAACGTGTATTGTTAAAATGCAGAATTTGTTGCAATATCACATTATCGCTTCCTATTTGTTTGCAAAGCGCCTTTGAGTATCCAAAAAAGCACTATATACGTTTGATGTATTATTCTTATTCTTATTCTTATTCTTATTCTTATTCTTATTCTTATTCTTATTCTTATTCTTATTCTTATTCTTATTCTTATTCTTATTAATATAGTGAGTTATAGGGTGTGGTCAGTAATAGAAATGATCAGGTTCAACATTTGTCACTTTACCTTTTGGATATTACAATGGACTTAGTAGTTGTAGCATCTGTAGTTCCCCCTAAATCAGCTCTTTCTGGTCAGATTGTGTTAAATTAAAGATCAGATTAAAGTCTAATTTGAGCTTCAGACAGAGTAATGCTTACAGTTTGCATCACAGCACAAAGGAATGTCGTATCAATAAATAACCACAAGCCGCAAGCGATAACTGCCCCACAGTTTGCGAAACACAGATTTAAACCCGATCATTTTGGAGCAGTCTCCTATTTTCTCCCTTATCTTCCCAATCAAATTATAATCCTCGTGTGATGCTGCTCGTGTCTGGGGGTGGCCTCACTTATAGACTCAGATCCGCTGTGTTGATTGGGGTCGCCACCCAAAAGGCAGGATATGCTAAATCTGCTTCGGCGGGGAGATTGAAGTACCCACCAATTACTAAAGTGGACATTCAGTGGCCGCCCGTCTCCGCAGTGTCCCGCGGGGCTAAGCACAGATCTACAACAACAAGTCACATCCATTTAAGAGCAGCATTGATTATGAGCTGCCGGCGGACATGACTGCGGAGATGATACCCACTCAGTGTTGAGGAACTTATTTGTATGTTGCTGGTGGCGCTAAAGAGCTTATAGAGTGCGGATGGACAGCTGTGGGGAGGTGATCTGTGAAGTTTTCAACGTGACGGAAATGTACATCTCTGCCTCAAGTGGAGGAGTTCAAGTATCTCGGGGTCTTGTTCACGAGTGAGGGGAGGATGGAGCGTGAGATTGACAGGCGGATCGGTGCGGCGTCGGCAGTGATGCGGTCACTGTATCGGACCGTTGTGGTGAAGAGGGAGCTGAGCCGAAAGGCGAAGCTCTCGATTTACCGGTCAATTTACGTTCCTACCCTCACCTATGGTCATGAGCTCTGGGTAATGACCGAAAGAACGAGATCGCGGATACAAGCGGCCGAAATGAATTTCCTTCGCAGAGTGGCCGAGCGCTCCCTTAGAGATAGGGTGAGGAGCTTGGTCACACGGGAGGAGCTCGGAGTAGAGCCGCTGCTCCTCCACGTCGAGAGGAGCCAGCTGAGGTGGTTCGGGCATCTGGTTCGGATGCCTCCTGGACGCCTCCCTCGGGAGGTGTTCCGGGCATGTCCCACCGGGAGGAGGCCCCGGGGAAGACCCAGGACACGCTGGAGAGACTATGTCTCTTGGCTGGCCTGGGAACGCCTCGGGGTCCATCTGGAGGAGCTGGAGGAAGTGGCTGGGGAGAAGGAAGCTTGGGAGCCCCTGCTTAGACAGCTCTCCCTGCGACCCGGCCCCGGATAAGCGGAAGAAGATGGATGGATGGATGGAAATGTACATAAACATAAAAGTGTATGTTCTGTGCAATTGTGACATGGATTTTTGAGTTATCTTGAGTCTTGAATGACTTGAGACTTGTGGATGTTAGCGAGATCTTACAGACTTTAAACATGATTAAATCTTTGCTTTGCTTGAAATTTTCAAACTGTGTGGTTTTTAATTGATGGTAAATTAAATTGCAGATGATTTTATTGATGGAAAACTAGGCAGTCTTACAGAGGTGTTGCCTCTCCACAGATCTGTACCCGGCATCACCTTGCATCCATGGAGATAGATTTGATTAATGCCATACTGTGGGACATTTTAAGCAAAGCAAAAGCAAATCTATATGAAGACGAGCAGGAAACCGTGAACCAGAAAAGTTACAGTGTGCCTTTAAGTGTGTCTTCTTTCTTCCACAATACAGTATTGAAAAGATGTTTGTGTGGCATTGGCCCCGTATAGTTCAGAATTTTAAATCCGAATTAACTGATTCTGAATTAAATAGATCGGAATTAAATTATTCAACTTCGAGTTTACATTTAAATATTAATTCCGAATAAAGGTTTACATGGAAACACATTAAATTGGATTTATTTAATTCCGCACAACATCTGGGGGTGGGGAAGGGTTGTGATTGGACAGGGACACGAACGTATTTACGTCGACTGGAAGAAAACTCACACCAGCTGCTACCGGCTTTTCTGCTGTTTTATGAATTCATGATGAGAACTTGGGATGAGGACAGCACGAGGTGTTAACGGGCATCGCTAACTTTTTCATACGCTGAATGACCGGAATTATTTTTAAGTGGAATAAACGTTTACATGATCGAGGAATAATTGAAATCGGATTTAAGATCGGAATAAACCACCCACTTAATTTGGAATTAAGTTTAAATCTGAATAAACTTAAATCTGAATAAACAGAAATTACTTGTTTACATGGTCTTTTTTAAAATCAGAATTAACTTTTAATCCAAATTAATTTATTTTTAATCAGATTTAGAGGTCTCATGTAAACGGGGCAAGTGTCAAGAAGCACATTTACATAATCTAATTTGAACTTCTGGTATTGATCATTTGCAATGGGACTTGTCTCAGATTCATTTTCTATCAATTTACATTTTGTGTTCTATTCTATATAATTTTTTTTACATTGTGTAACTGTTATTTAAAAGTCTTAAATAAAGTATCACAATACATCTACTCCAAAATGGCTGGGCAGGCTCAAAGTGAAATTTGGGGTGATATGAACTTGGCCCTTTTTGAAATGCTCTTGATTCAACATGGATAAAACAGGGGAAACAACAAACGACTGTCCACTTTTGATGTCCTCAGGTGGCTGGAATCAAAGGCATGTTTTTAGCCAACAAAAGGATGGACAACCAGGTGAAGACTTACATGACCTACAACCGCGGGCGAGACTGGAGGCTCCTG
Organism: Odontamblyopus lacepedii; assembly: GCA_034769755.1. Classification (NCBI taxonomy): domain Eukaryota; kingdom Metazoa; phylum Chordata; class Actinopteri; order Gobiiformes; family Gobiidae; genus Odontamblyopus; species Odontamblyopus lacepedii. Next base: position 39,395,785 of record CM068353.1, on the reverse strand, counting down.
CAAGCGCCCAGCAAAGATCTGCGCGGAAACAACATCCACTGTGCACTGGTGAGACCCATACATTTACATAAACAGGGAGAACTACAGAGGGAGGCAGAGCATTGCAAATCCATTTCACAAAATAAACTGTTTCCAAAGGGCTGCACAGAGACCATTAAAAGGCAACAACAAAAGTGGGAAAGTTGCACATAATTGTCCTAAAACAGTAAAACCAGTGAAAATAAAATAAAAGCAAAACTATAATAGTGTAAAATAGTAATAAAAAGTAAAAAGTAAAATAATTAAAAGACACAGAGGACCACACAACTCATATATAGTGTTTAAAGCCAGAGAGCAAAAGAGGGTCTTAACATGAGACCTAAAGCATCCAGTGTGTTCCAGTACATACAGACAAAACTGTAAAGTGTAGCCGTATTTCAAAATCATATTACCTGTGTAGAAGTACAGAAGAGGGGGAAAAGTATATGGGGAAACTACTATTTAAGAAAGGCTAAGTGTAGAGTAACTGTCGGGACGTAACATCTGATTTATAGTGAGAAGTTGATGTAATTGGAAGAAGAAACCATTAAATGATAATGGAAGAACAAACATTAAATAATATTAAATAATCTGCAACATCTGGTATTTTCAATGAATGAGCCACAAACATAAGAAAAAAAAAAGTATTTGCATAAAGGATCAGGGCAAGACACACAAATCATTTAATATTTTCAACATAAAGCATTGTTCATGAGACATGTGCTTGTTTGGTTCTGTCTAGAGCTCATTTTATTCCTGATGCAGACTGGGGCTGGTCCCATTCTAGTCCTGCTTTAGTCCTGGTTTTGTCCGGGTCTGTTCCAGGTTTGGTTCCATGATTAGTACCAGTCTTGATGCAGGGTTTGTGTGTGAACGCACCCTTACTCACAGTGGGTAGTAACCAGAGTTTATTTTTACACCATATATTGTTCAAGTAGGAGTAAAAGTAGATTGTGTGAAAATCATTCTCTTATGTATTATTTTACTTAAAAACTACTCACAAGTACATAGCAAAAGAAAAATTTAATTACTAACAACTTTTGTCCAGTTGACAGATGAGTTTTCTACCCACGTGACTGAAGGGTTACCCAACAACTATTCAAGTACATGTAAATTAAAATGTTTAAAGGAATGAAGGTAGTAAATAGTATGTAGTAAAAAGTACTCCTCACCTCTGTATCCTTACTGTATAGATGTGTGGACGTGTTTTCACTTTGTCAAAGAAAGGGCCTTGAGAGGAGCAGACTGACTCGAGCTGCCGTCAAAGCTGAGTGCTCTGAGTCCAAAGGGCAGCCATTTTGATTCAGTCCAATGAGCTGACCTCCCATTTAGCAAACAGAGACGGAGAAGAAGTGTGGGACAGGAACACAAAGGCCCTTTTCACTGCCGGGCATCTCTGAAGTTATGTTTCATGTAAGAATAGAGTGCACAAGTTTGACAAAGGTGACACATCCTACCCAAAACTACCTGAGCTTTGCATAAACATGTCTTGTGTGATGGGAGATATATTGTCTTCTAGTGTTCACCATCACAATGCTAATATTTCAAACTTGATACTAAGGAATAGACTTGATACCAATTTAGATACAACGTAAAATGTGATATTCAACATTAAATAATAGTCTTTTCATTTATATTACCTTGTGGCCTTATTCCATGTAATCCCATAGTGGTCCATGGGTATATACTAGTCATGTGGTTTTATACTTGTTCTGACACAGCCCAAGATCATTCTAAAGCTATTCATAAAAGGTTTTTTCTATCCTGTGAATGTGAGTTTTTTTTTTTTTTTTAGTTTTTTTGTATCAATACCTGCTCAAGTTTAGCATTTACTTTTGAAATTGATTTTAGTATCAATTAGTATCTTATTTTTGATATTTTTCACAACACTATTGTGTTCAAGAATTTAAGCCTAAAAAAGAAGAGCATTATTTTCATCCGTATGATACGTAAAGTAACACTGCTTAACCCTTTTAGCCCTTTTATTTCCATGCATCAAAATCCCGCCTGGATTTTTTATGTTCCTTTGACTTAAAAAATGTCAGAAAATGTTCCAGGAGAAAGTGCTTTTGCCCCGTTTTACCAGGATGAGTTCAGCTTTCAATATCTGGCAGTTGTTCATTAAACAACATTACTGTAGGTGTATTAATGCGTAATAACAGTTGAAAGAGACGAAAAACACAAAATCACAAAAACAAAGACACACAAAAAAGAAAAAGCACCAGAAGAACCACTTGTAAACTACCGTTGCGCTCTCCAAATCTCCACCACTCTCCACTCGATACTACAGGCTCCGTGGTGGTGCTGCGGAAATGTACCGTAATAACCCTGTATGGGGAGGAAGTGCAACTTCTCTGCTTTCAGGAACTGTTGGATTTTTTTCAATAGTGCATGTAGTTCTAGAGATAGAGATACGATAATGAGAAGTCGTGCATGGAAACTGGGAATGCGGGCGCTCCCGTCAGTCTGTGAGGGTTAACTTTCCGAGGGTGACGTGTCACCTGCATGATTCCGTCAAAATAGAAAGTGAAAACCATACTTTGAACATTCTGCATGGAGACAGATGTGTGGGAACTGTGCAAAATTATAGCCTGTGTCTCTGGAAACAAGCAGGAGGAGGCCCTGAAGAAATAATAAAGTCATAATGACCAAAGAATTAAGAATGATTCAAGCTTAGCAAATACTTACCTAACTCCTAACCCCATAATAAAGTAATTGCTGAGCTACTGAGGGCCTGTATTATGCGGTTTTCAGATCTATATTATAATGTTCTTCTCACCACAAACATCCTTGGAGTTGTATTTTGTTTTATTCACACACATTCACAGGTGGTAGTACAAGTGCTACAATATGTTTTAAACTCCATTCACCTCCGCTACAGTCATCTGGATCATTTCAGCCTTGCACATCCCAACCTCTACTGGCAGCTTTAAGGGAGCTGTTAACTTCAAAACTGCTGTTTCATGACATCACAAGGTGGAACAGACCATTTTGAGCTTTGCAGATATAGACAGATTAATAATAAAAGATTACACAAACATGTGTGAATGAAATAAAAGACAACTCTGGGTCTGTTTTCTAACATGTCTTAAAACCCAGAAAAGTCCATTTTGCGTAATATAGGACTTTTAATAAATGATTTCTTCATTATAAATTCAGTCTTTTCAGTTAGAAAGTAAAAAAAAAAAGTCAAAATAAATTGGGTTCTCTTCCTATTTTAACAAAAACAAAGAGGGTCTTATATAGTGCATTTGCACAGCTGCCTTCACCTCCATTTGTTCACCTGAGCGTTACAGCCTCAAATGAACACATTAGCGGAAACTCCACATACAAATAAGTCACATCTGATAAACCAATTAGCCATTCAGCACTGTACTTTCTGCTTTGTGTTATACAGTTATTTGTCAGGAAATGTCAAAGTTTTAATAAACCTCCAACACAGCGAGTAACAACACTGGCATACTGCATACTGGCATTTGGCTGTCTCGTAATGAGAATTGTGTCTGTAAAGGTTAACCCAATCAAAATTAATGGTGAGACCGGCCAATGGGGAAATCTGGTCGGGGATAAAAACTTGAGTGTTGTGTCCAAGCCTTTGTAACTGTAATTTTCTAATATTGGATTTTTTAATGTTTTGGTGATATGATTCAGCTCAACAAAGTAGTTAAATAACTTTAGTTTTCTTTCCTCAGCCTTATTGCTCGTTGCATCTCCATCTGCACGTTTCGGCAAATCCGTACACATCAGGAAACATCGCGAGCAAAGAGTCAGCGCCGGGACTCATTATTGCATCAGGTGAGTGAGATCTTCCTTGTGGTGTTGTTAAAATTGGCAAAGTAAGGCAACTTATATATAGCGTAAAGTATAGCACAATTCATACACAGTAAGTATTTCAACGTATATATATGTATATGTATGGACATAGCTAATCTGCTAGCCGCTGCGTTGCAAATATTGTTCATATTAACTCGCTCTGCATGATCCATGATGACATTTACTTTACTATTTTGTCCATAAATGAAGATATGAACCTGGAGTGGCCTCCTCTTGCCATCAACAAATTGCTTTTCTCACAACAACCTTGGCCTTATATTTGGTCTTATATTTTGGATGAGAAACCATGCAAATATTATCACTACTTTTTTTTTTACCAGATTTTTATTCTGCCCCATCCACATTTGCTATAGTTACTAATTCGCCTTAATGTTGTCATCAGCCATTTAAACAGGAATCCTTAAAGATGCACTGTTTTTAGTTAGGGGTCTGTTGCCTTCTTGTCTCTATGGAATTGTCATTCCTCTGCTTGGAATGTTCCACAGTGTGACATTAAACAATTTTATAGCCCAAAAACCCCTAGAAAAAACAGGCTTTCTGACTGTGAGGAGGTTTGCCTCTCCACAGATCTGACCTGTATCCTGGTCTGGTTTGGTCTCCATGAAGATACCACACTACGTTTAATGCCATACTGTGAAACATTCCAGACAAAGCAATAACATCTTCATAGAGAAAAGCACTGGGCAGAACCTCCACCAGAAAAGTTACACAATGCACCTTTAACATTTAAACAGTGGTAGTTTTTGATATGGGCAACTTTTTTTTAACTTAATTTGTTTGAAATGTCCAATACCAACAAGTCAACAATGCCGCCATTCTTTGCTGGTTTGAAAACAGCTTTGCAATCTGTAGTCGACAAAAAAAATCAAAGGTAATCATCTGAACAATGTGTCTAAAATTGAGACAATAAATGCTTCAAAAGATATTTTCAAAAGCACATTGGTATAGCAGAGGGTTTCAAAACCATATCCATCTACGTACCTTTTCAAACCAACCAAGCATGTATTCTTTCTTCGAACACAGTTTAAAGTGTCACGCTAACTTGAATAGACAAAGAGCGTAAAATCACTTACGCAACACGGAAAGACAAAAGCTCCCAGTTTCTCTCGCTGAAAATCTCCCAACACTTCAGCGCAACAACACAGACCACAGTGGTGTCTAATCCTCTTTTCTTGCTTTTTCATATAAATCTCTACATTGTTTGTTCCCCACAGCGTATGACAGCCTTCATGTGTCACTTCACCTTTCATTAGGGCCAAATGGCAGGACCGGGCTGCAGAGTCTGAAAATGTACCAGTCTCACACAAAAAAACAACAGTCTCATAGAGTTGGCTTTAGAGAAGAAATAAAGGAAGAGAGAAGGAGATCAAAAGTGCAATATGTGTCCGCTGCCCCAGGTGGATTCACAGCTCAGTGATATTTACTCAGCGTGCGCCTGCATTGTCAATAACACATCAGCAGCACAAGGCAAAGATGTCCCAGGAAGGCGAGGCCAAGATGGAGGACATTTTCAGACTATTCATGAGCTGCAGTGTTCTGTTATATGCAACTTTCTAAAGATATACAGTATAATCATTTATTTAAGATTGTTCATTATTATTGCAATGGTCCCGGTTCTGTTTGTTTGTTTGTGCGTTTGTTTATTATTGTCTTTGTGAAGCCCATGGATGCACAAATCATGCAGCTTTAGGCCAAAGCATAGACTGTATAAATAAATGCACATACTGCAGCTAACCCACTAAACACTGCACTCAAGCTAGCAAAAGACACAAAAAAGTATTATGCTTTTGTATATTTAAGAATTGTCATGTGAGAGGCACTAGCTCGGTTGGTAGAGTGTTTGTCCACTGATCAGAAGGTTTGCGGTTTGAATCCCGCTCTCGACATAAACATCACTGGTGAGCGGTCAGATCCACTGACCCACAGGTCGCTGGTGTGATTCCAGCTCCCACAGATGAATGCTGTTGTTGTGTCCTTGGGCAAGACACTTAACCCACCTCACCCCCAGTGTCTGGGAACACTGGTGTATGAATGAATGTGTGTGTGGATGGGTGAGTGGTTGCTTGTAAAGCGCTTTGAGTGCCTTGAAGGTAGAAAAGCGCTATAAAAATGTGACCAAACGTGTGACCATTTAACTGTAAGGAGGGTTCAAGTAGGACCTGGGAGAGGTTTCAAAATTACTGAAACATGCATTGATGACATCTCAAAACAGCACATGTTTGATGAAAGAACATATAGCATAAAAAAAAAGAATTTTGCATAATACCCACTCTTCAAGGCTTAATAAATTAAGTTTGATTGACTCATTGAAATGAAATAGTGCAACTTTTCCCAGTTACTAGAGGGAAGTCAGTTCTAACTTCTTTATATAACTGTATCCTTTGGTAATAATCACACGTTGCTCAGTCTCGGCATACAACAAACTGCATTTTAGCTCTGTTTTTTTGTAACACTCTGGGAGCAAAGCTGAAATCTGTTAGTGTAATCTTTCATGTTTTTATGCTTCCTATCTGAGCCAAACTAATAGGCTTGAGCGCACCTCTGCAGAAGTGCCCTGCCCCAGCCTCATGTCCAACCACCTGCCTCCAATTACGGCTAACTGAAAGTCATTAGAGCAGAGAACCTGTCTTCATACGACGCAGAGACCAATGTAATGTGGATTTATTGGTTCATTTCAGGGTGCGGATGTGTGAAGTGTGAATGTCACTCCACATGCTGCCGTTACCAGCTCTGACCAGCCCTCTTTCAACAAACATACACATCGAGAGGGTTTAAAATGACCTGAAATCCCAATTTGCTTTGAGTTGTTTGGTGTAAAAATGTTCTTATTTGTTCTCAGGATCCATCGGGGGAGAGCTGACCACGACAAACGTCACTGTGTTCATCACGTCAGATGCAGGCAACATGTGGAGACAGGTGAGAAGGAGCTTTTTTGTTTCTTTACCTACAAATCCATCCAATCAATCAACTAATCAATTACACAACTAATGAATCAATTTAACACCTGACATTTATGGTAAGAGTTGTCATAAAATTCCCCAGAGAGGCCTCTAGGGGGAAACTTTAAATGTGAACGAATAAATCAAAGTGCTCTTTACCTTTTTGTCACTTTATTTAACAGGACTTATTGTAATGGTATATAGTAACTAGGGATGTAATGATATGCAAATCTCCAGGTACGACAGTGTCACAGTATTAATTTCATGGTAATATTTATTTTGATATTGTTGAAATACTACTTTTTCCTTTTAAAGAGCCTTGACAAGCCTTTGGTGCTATATTACTGTCATATTCAAAGTATTAAGCTAGCGAAGTTCAAAGTTAGTTATTTCTGCATACTGTCTGCACTGAAATGGAGCAAAGGATCATGGTATAAAGGGTTAAAGGGGCATGTTTGAAGCTAAAGTCCATTGCTAGAGGTGGTCAAATACTGTCAGAAGCCAAAATACGGCACAGATCAGTGTTGCCTTGGCGGATATCTCACTGTGGTAGTGAGTCTGTCAAGGCAACAAACTAGTGTAGTGATGGGGGCAAGTTCTTAACTTCCATGTAAATTTACACACCCAAAAAGCTTAACACCACTTTCTAACCCATCTTATAACAGCCACGAGTCTAACAAACAAAACACTATGCCTGGCTCACTCATTAGTGGTCTGGAAATGTTATAAAACAACTTTATAAGCAGTCTTACACTCACCTCTGTTGATTTCCCTCTGCGAATGCGAAAGACTCAATTGCCGACTCCAGCGGCGGCAAGAGGCTAGTAGCTGCCAGAAGTAACTAGTGAGGATCAACTACTGACAGTGAAGAAGAATAGAAACGGAAAGCTGTTGAAAGAAAATGGTGCAGGAATGTATTTTTTAGCGTTTTTAAAAAAATATATAAATCACTCATAAATAAATGGAATTAGAAACGACATTGGTGATTGAGTCTTTTGGGGTTTCGCATGCGTAATGGGAAATCAACAAGCTAATGCTAAGGCTGCTTATAAAGTTGTTTTATAATGTTTCCAGACCTCTAATGAGTGAGCCAGGAGTGAGACTCATGGCTATGTTCTGAGATGCGTTAGAAAGTGGTGTTAAGCTTCTTCAATGTGCAAATTGGCGTTTTATGTGGAAGTTGAGAACTTGCCCCCATCACTACCTTACCGACCATACCGGCTCGTCAAAGCCTGATCCCGTCAGATCTCAGAAGCTCAGCAGGGCCGGGCCTGGTTAGTACTTGGATGGGAGACACTGGGATTTCTAGGTGCCACAGTGGGGCGCCAGTCACAAAAACTGTCGTAGTGTCCTTAGGCAAGGCACATCACCCACATTGCCTAGTATGAAAGTGGTGTGTATGTGAGTGATGGTGGTGGTCGGAGGGGCCGATAGCACAGATTGGCAGCCTCGAATAATGCTCTGTAAAGCGTCTTTGAGTGTCCAGAAAAGCGCTATATAACTATATAACTGATGCAGTGTTATTATTATTACTACACTAGTTTGTTGCCTTGACAGACTCACTACCACGGCAAGATCTCTGCCTAGGCAACACTGATCTGTGCTGTTTTTTTTGGCTTCTGACAATGTTCAACCACCTCTAGCAATGGACTTTAGCTTAAAATGTGCCCCTTTAACGTGCCTGACTTCACCACAGTAAATAAGTTTGTCATTGTACTTAATGCAGTGAGTAGATTGTATTAAGGGTAGGCAATTGGGTATAATGCTGATAATATGAATTTCATTTTGCATTTCAGAAATAATTAGATTCAAAGGATATCAAATTATTTTAACATGTCCCTGTCTCACACCCTTTCCTTCAAATCTCAGTAACATAATTTCTATACATTTGCATTATTTGTATTAACATCGACATTTAATACAGTCAGAGCTATAGTAACAACACACATTTTCATCTTTTATCATCAGAACACATCTTGAAAAAGTAGCATTTCTATTAACTGTGTAGAATGAACATGTTTTCAGGGACGTCTTATTGAAGTATATGTAGATGACCATGACTTTACTGCCCCTGAGCAAACAACTATCTTTTTTCTATAGCTTTTCTATCTTCTCTCACTTGATACTAATGCACTCTTTTAATCACTGTACTCTTGTCTCTGTTCCTTATGGTCGATAATCAAATCTCAAAGGTAATTTAATTCAGTGGCGCTATGAGACACGAGTGGGTGGCCCTTTCCTCTCTTGATCTTGTCGCTTGTAATTTAGAGGGCTTGTTTCTGATTAAAAACGGCAATGAAAAATTATGATGTCGAAGGTAATATCATGAATGTATATAGTCCACAGCAGGTGCGCTGTGGAGTCGGATATTATTTCTATTATGGGCTCCCAGGGTTCCTGGGGCTACAGAACTGCCTGGATTTAACACATTTATTAACTTTAGAAAAGTTTGATGTGTTGGTACAGAGAAGAATGTTAAGAACTGTTATTAATAAAGCAGATGTAGTAAATTCACATCCAAATTGTATATGCAAGTCAATTTTAGACTACTGATTTCACTCAAACGTAGTTATCATGATCATATTTAAAATTTTATGACCATCTAATTCCATAATAGTTACCTAGCCATACCATAAAGTTATCAAGGGCCCAAACTTGTCTAAATTGAATAATGATACTTTGCTTTGACCTCATTCTGGGGGTGTTCTACATGTATCTGTATGGCGAAATGTTTGTTATCATAAAGACACAATCGATTCCACACCAACACTGCCCAAACACGATCAGAGATGTCAAGAAAGAAGTCTGAAAACTCGATAAAAAGTCTAACAGAGCTTCAAACAGAGCAGTGCCTACAGTTAGCGTCACACCTTTACAGAATGTTGATGGCATCAGCCCCAAAGTATCAACTGTAGCAGCACTTATTATTTGACTGTTTATAAAAACGCCTTCCTCGCACGTTCATTGTCATTGCATTTATTTATGTATTTATTTTTGAAACATTTTGGAGTTACAACTATAAGGTTCAATTCCCGAACTCTGTGCCTGTTTTTTTGTGTATGGATGGAGGCTACAGTCCAGCATGTTTTGTTTCAGCGATGTACACAGCGATGTATTCCTTGGGCTGATTATGCATGTTTGTGTTTGTATGTTGACATTTGGACATTTGTTTTGCCGTTGCAGATCTTCACTGAGGAGTACGCTCTGCTGTTTCTCAACCAAGGAGGGGCCCTAGTCGCTATAAGGCACACTCCGCAGTCCATCCGACACTTGTGGTACTTAATTTTTTATTACAACAACAAGCTGCATCTGTCACAACATTATTATTATTATTGTCAATTTGGTTTTTAGGAAGTTTACAAGCCTCAATGCTATCTCACTTAAGGACGGAGGAAAAGAATATGCATTTGTTTCATTTCTTTAGTTAATATATGATTCAAGCCATGCCGTAGTGTTCAATTTGAAAAGATGATTTTAGGGCTGTAACTAAAACTAATGATTGTTTGTGATTCGTTGACTAGTCAAAAAGTTATATTGTGGAATGAGATATATTTTTATCAATACAAGATCATCTTTTTGTGTTGAAATACAGTGACTCAAGGCTTCTAGATATGATTTATACATTTACAATATTTGATATTTATAAAATGTATTATTGATAAAAATCTGAACTTGTTTATTCTTTTAACATTTTATTTCATCATGACACATCTTTGTTATACAAGGTTCTGTGTTTAAAGGTCCTATATTATGCAACGTTGACTCTTGTGAGCTTTAAGTCATGTAATAATGTTCCTACCTCATCAAAAACATGTCTGGAGTTGTTTCATTCACACATGTTTGAGAAATATATTTTTTATTATTAGTCTGTCCATATCTCCAAAGCTCAAAATGCTTTGTTCCACCTTGTGATGTCATGAAATGGTAGCTTTCAAGTCAACACCTTTTTCCGTTAGTTCAGTAGAGCTTGGTAATTCCAGGGCTGAAATCATCCAAAAGTTTTTGCATTTGGATTTGTGCATTAAAAATGTGTGAATGAAACAAAACACAACTCCGGGTATGTTTTTGAAGGGGAAATAACATAACATAGATCAGAAAATAGCGTAATGTGGGTCCACTAATAGTACAGCCCAGATAACAGCAATGTAACCATCAGCTTGTCACGTTTATTCTGATTTACCATTGCTGTACTTTAGTTCGCTTTTATTCATGTTAAGAATACCATCTGTGATTACAAAAGTGGCTTTAAATTATTGCCATAGAGTTTCACCTTTTCTTGAGTAGCTGTACGTACTATGGAATTAAGTGGCATCTCTGTACTGAATCTGAAATGAAGCAGGAGACACGAGACAGCTCTGGGCTCATTATTTTGCGCTCACATGTTGCAGATATGGTCCATATACTGAACATTTCTGTGTTCCAGGCTGAGTGTGGACGAAGGGAGACAGTGGAACAAGTACAGCTTCACAAACACACCGCTGTTTGTGGACGGGGTGCTGGGTGAGCCCGGAGAGGAGACGCTTATCATGACGTGAGTACACAAACAAGGAAATACTATCACACGTGAATTTCAAGATAACGCTGATCCACAACATGAGACAAGCGGGCACGGTGGATGCATATAGAGGTTGAACTAGAGATTTTACTCAAGATTGAATCACATTGTCTTGTTTAAAAGTCCTATATTGCATAAAATTCACTCTTGTGAGCTTTAAGAATGCTGTTGGCTCATCAAAAACATACCTGGAGTTCTGTTTTGCTTTATTCACACGTTTGAATAATCCTTATTAATGCCCCGTTCCACCTTGTGATGCCATCAAGTGGTGGTTTTCAAATTAGCATCTACCTTTTACCTATCATTAGACAGAGAGTTTCAATTTCTGTCCGGAAAGCTTCCAAATGATTCTAGTGAAGGTGCATGGAGTTTAAAAACACTTCTGTATTATCTCCTGACATTACAAGGTGGGACACAGTGTTTCCTATTTAAGAGAAGAACACAGTCTAAATATGCAAGATTTGTGTTAAACGTGTGAAACAAAATAGCTTGATTCATCAGCTAGTTTCACTTTGTGGAATCTGTCTGACCTCGCAGCATTAGGATTAGTTCGCTCAACGATAGGCGGGTACTTTTTTTTATTTAACCAATCGCTGCTATTTGGTCGTGACAAGTGTGCGAAATACAGCCCCCATCACAACCCCTAAAAAGCCTTAAAAGCATAATTTTGAGGCTGTAACGTTAGAAAAACTATACAATTTGGTTGTAAACAGGAAGGAAAACAGTTTGTATGAAACTGAGACGTCCCGTTTGGAGGAGGTGGGCCAAAGCGCAACACACCTGCACGCACCGATGCCCCGCGCGAGGAAAAAAACGAAACAAAGTCCGCTTGAAAACACATGGCGAATGCGCAACAAGGACCGCGGACAACTTCTCTCCCCCGCGCCACCACCACATCCACAAACACACGGAGGAGCGGCACCGCAGCAGAACCCACGCCCGCCCCATCACGCAATAGATGCCCCACGCCGATGAAACCACCCTCTCCGACAAAACCGCAGCTCCACCTCACGACCGGCAAACAGCGCCGTGCGACGACACCCTGTCTGCAGCCTGGCAGATGCGAACACAGAACTCCAGGTAACAGCAGGTGTTGGGGTGACAAACACAGTCTAACTGGAGCTCACTGTACATCCCTCAGTAATGAGAACTACCTCAGGTCACAGCACATTATTTCACCCGTTATGTGACTGTTCTGAAGACAGAAGAGGCACTTCACTCACACTGATGCAGAGCACAAAGTGTCTCACTGACGATTGTTCTGGTTTGCAATAAAAAAGTAAATAAAACTTCTGCATATTGAAAATGTATATTTGTATTGCTCAACGATTCAGAGATGCGGAAACCCCCGAATACTGACGGGTATTTCGCACACTGGTCGTGACGTATGTAATGTGCCGGTACACTCAGCGGTGTCCAAGTAATTGCCGGCACAGCAGCAAATCCCATACAAAGAAGGGCAATAACATCTTTCCCCTTGATAAAATTAACCAGACATTCTCTTTGTTCCAGCTTTAAATCCTCGATGAGTCGTTGCCAACACAAAATGTCCGGCTTCATCTACATCCATCTCTTTGTTTAGTGTTGTAGTGCTGTATCACAAAAGGGACCCAGACAGACACTTTGACGTCACGGCTTCACAGCTCTTTGCTGATCGGCCAGTGCGCCGACTACAACCTCCGGGGTTCTTGCAAAGCGCTGAGTGTATTCTGATTCCTGACTAGTCTCTGGAGAGAAATGAAACTGAGCAGAGGCACAAGGTGGCACCAGCCTGGCTAGAAACAAAATGCAACTCCAGGTATTTTTGATGAAGTAAACATACATAGATCAGAAATGTTAACAATAAGGTATCCTCCTTTATTCTTGTAAATGAGTCAATTCACTTTCACTCATATCGTATATTATAAAATGAAACCACTGTGCAATGTCTGCGTCTAATTTTTAAGTATTTTATCAATCAGAATCAGAATCAGAATTACTTTTATTCATCCCCGAGGGGAAATTTTCTTCGTTACAGATGCAACCAACCAAGAGCATGTACATCGAACAAGTTACAAAATAAGCTAAATACAATAAGATAAAAGATAAAATAGCTCTCTCTGGGAAATTATTTACATCAGTGACATATTTATGACTATATACATGTGTGAGCAGGGAATAGGATGAAAGGATTGAGTAGTTTGTGAGTTAAAGTGCAGCGTTCAACAGTTTGATGGCGACAGGCAGGAAAGATTTCCTGTGTCTCTCAGTGGAGCAGCGCGGCAGCCGCAGTCTATGGCTGAAAGAGCTCCTCTGATTGGCCAGCACCTTGTGGAGGGGGTGGGAGGGAGAGTCCAGAATAGTCCAGATTTTGTCCAGTATTCTCCTGTCCAACACCACCGCCAGAGAGTCCAGCTCCTCCCCCACAACATGTCCAGCCTTCCTAATGATCTTCTCGAGTCTATTAGTGTCCCTCACGCGCAGACTGCTGCCCCAGCAGACTACAGCGTACATGATGGCACTGGCCACCATAGACTCGTAGAACATCCTGAGCATTGTCCTGCAGATGTCAAAGGACAATCATAGAACTAGGACAAAATGATTTACTTAATCTCAATTTGCAGAAGTCAAAAGTTATTCCTCATTTTCCTAACTCAATCCAAACATCGTAATGAATTCACAGTGATGAGTTTATAAGCACTTTTCACGACTTGCAGCTTTCAGAGACTGTAAAGCAAAGTATCCACAAACAGGAAGTGTGCTGTAAGCATGGTAGTGGTTGTGAACATGGCCTTTGTAATTTGCTTATAAAGTAGTTGTTCACTTGTTTGGGACAGATGCGACGCCTTCAAGCTGGAAAAAATGCTCAGTTTGCTGTTTCAAGATGAAGCGTCAGTATTTTTGAAGGATTTGATCGTGGAGTTTTGGCTAATCTTGTCAGATGTAGTGTCACAAAATTATTCCTGTGCATGTAAGCTATTTCCATATATCACAGTAACAATATTTGCACTATTTTTTCACTCGTAGTTTATGCTGTGTGAGCTAAGCCTCTGTCTGCGTCTCTATCTAAGCCTACTCAATTCAGCCCTCCCAACTGTTCTTGTATATTTTATATTTTCCGTTTCATGAATAAAACAGGTTTCCTTCAAGGTTTATATCCAACTTCAAAAATGCTCAAGCATCACAGGAGATCTGCACACTTGATGAACAGGAAGGCAAATTATCACAACATGCATAAAAGGAACTTGAGAAATTACACAGGAACTTATAATTTTCTGGTAATTTTATACTTTGTGTGGGCTTGACGTACGTTGGGTTGTAATGCAGTCACAGCAGGAGAGCAGTATTTTACAGAGGAGTTTGCCTGTCTGCTCTGCGCTTCTGTGCTTTCTCATCCTGAGTTTGAATTTGCAAATGTAGATTGCCTGTAGTGCTTCACTGGTTGTCTCTCATTATCTGAAAGTATTAACTGGCCATAGTCCCGAGTGTACCTCACCTTTCATCAAAAACAGGTTCAGCTCCACTGCCAGGACCCATAAGGGAAAAGTGCTTGGAAATTAATAGTTGTCATTGTTGCATAATCTTTGATCATTTTAGCACTTAGAAGAAAACTGATTGAAGCTAGTGTTGTCATAATAATTTCAAACATGACAGTAATACCGAGGAAAAAGCTCAAAAGTGCACTGCTTGTTTCCATGATGTCATTGCTCTGCCTTGAATGTTCCACAGTATTTTATTAATCAGCTCTGTCTTACATTTATTAAATTACAGGGGGTTTTATAGCTCAAAAACCCCTAGAAAAACAGGCAGTCTGACTGTGAGCGGCGTCGCCTCTCCACAGATCTGACCTGTAAGTTGGCCCGGTTTGGTCGCCATGATGATAGAAATGTTTAATGCCATACTGTGAAACATTCCAGACAACATGGAGTAAAAGAGAAAAGAAAATCATGGAGAAAAGCAGTTGACGGCGCTTCCACCAGAAAAGCTACACAGTGCACCTTTAATAATCACTGCCAATTAGAATAGCATGTAAGGCTCCATTTAGATTAGACTAACCTTTTCTTTATGGAGAAATTCTTGTTGGACAGGCACAAAAACCCAACTATAGACAACAGATAATAGACAAAGCACATTCACAACACCATAAGCAGACAATATCAGTCCAGTGGCAGCGAACATGAGAACAGAACTGACAAGATGTGATATTATACAAATCCTTAAACATTTCACCGACTCTTTTCTAATTATAACAGTGTGAACAATAGAAAAATGTGACAGGGATTACATTTTGTTCTCTTTTGTCACTAAGTAGAGTGATTGTAAGTCATTGTGTTATAATTGAATATATTTCAAGCGTTTTCCCACCCAGGTACCTAGCTCCGATTCCCAGACAGATTCAGATTCAGACGACTTTATTAATACTGCCAGGGGCAATTATTTTGAGCCGTAAAAAAACAAACATTCAACACATGGAGCAATTCTGAACAAAGAGGAGCTCTGGGGTCTAATAAAATCATCATCATCTATGTGGAATTTAAAAGGTAAATGGCAGTAGGAATAAAAGATTTCAAATACCTGTTGTTGTTTTTTTTTAATAGGGGACAAAATCAGCCTGTTGTGATTGTATTCAGACTGTGTGGTGTCTTTTTTGGCGATGTTTGCACACTTTTCTGTCTGTATATCTCCCTTGGGTGCTCTGGTTTTCCCTCTGTAAACATATGTACTGCAGTAGGTCCCTTGTGAGCGAGGATTCCCACGTGAATAAGGTCTCTCAGAGGAGCCTTTCTATTTAAATAAAACTGGATTCATCACATTTATGTCCGGGGAATGAATCTTCCTTGACTTGGTCTGTTGTTTTTTTTTTATCACTTTACAATTCAATGGTGGAACTTGCTGTTTAACTTTCTTTGTTGACCTGGTTTCTGGCTAATATCTCTGTAATTACTAAGTCTATCCACATGAGACAAAACCTGAGCAAAAGTTTTACCTCTTCTCTGTCAGCATAAATAAGCAAAAGTAAATTGACTTGTTCACAATGGCCCTATGATTATAATGGCACGCTTTTGGAGCCCTAACAAACAATGGCACAGCAGTCACCATGGTGACACACTGCCCACATTATGAAACACAGTCAAAAAAGGTTTTAAGATTGTCTGAAAAAAACACAAAATGGACTGAAACAACATATTTTCTGCAGCCTGTGATCGATAAAAGCATTAAAGATTTTGTCAAAACTGTTGGCTAATGCTGTAGCTTGTGACTGGTTTACGCGCTTGTAGTTGCAACTAAAGAAAAACCACTTTCTGGTCAGATTGTGTTAAAATAAACCTCGAATTAAGTCTAACTTGAGTAAGAGAGCTTCTAACAGAGTAGTGCTTTCAATTAGCTTCACACCCCCAGAGAATATTGATGATATCAGATGCAAAACATTCCTACATATCCACCAGGAAACTTTCTTACCAGAATGCTGTGCTGTGGTCTGTAACCCCGCTGGCTCCTCTCTCCGCAGCAGTAAATTAGAAGTTATTTCGTGTGAGCAGAGGATTTCCACAGGCTTTACATCAATGTTTCACGACAAGTGCCACCAAAAACAGACTGGCAGGTCTTTGTAGTGCGCTCTAAAGGAGACACACACATACATTTCAGTCTGTCCCAAGTCTGTTGCAACCAGTGCAAGAGAAGACCCGCCTTTTAGCTTTCGTAATACCACCACGGAGTCTGGTCACCAAGACTACGTTCAGACTGCAGGGCTTAATGCTCAATTCGGATTTTTTTTGCGAGGTCGTTCACATTTCCAATTAAATGTGATTTGTATGTGATCTCCAGTGTGAAATTTAAACACCCCAAATGTGTCCCCCATGAGCATTGGCGGACACGACGACGTCACACGCAGCGAGTGTGCTCAGTGTTTACAGAAGTCGCCTAAACATGGACGCTAGCACTGAGCGCCTAGCAATTTTACAGTTGCTGTCGTACCACTCTCACGGGAGGAAACACATCTTCACTGGCCTATTTCAGTGAGCAAATACGTCGGCGTTTGCTGTATTGGCTCGCAACAGGTGCTTGTTACAGCACAATAGCCAAACCCTCACTTGTTGATGACGTGTAGCTCGTATGAATGCGACCCGGCCGTTCAGACTGAAGTCGCTTGGCAAAAGATCGGATATGTATCGGTTTTAGGAGCACATATCCAAGTGGCCTGGGTCGCACTTGAAAAAATCGGATCAGTGTCGTTCAGACTGTCATTAAAAGATCAGATACAGGTCACATAGGGGTGAAAAAATCTGATTTGGTCACTTCAGGCTGCAGTCGAAGTTCAGGTGGGTGTGATTGACAGGTTGGTTAGCCAGTCAGGGACATGCATGGTCCGTCAATGTCAAAACAAATGTGATTGCTTACAGCTGTCAAATTTTAAAACTAATATCAAAACTACATACTAATTTGAGCAGGTATTGATGTTAAAAAAGTCACATATACAGGACAGAAACTTTAACCTTTCTTGAATAGAGCTTTAAAATGATCTTGAGCTGTATCAAAACAACTATTCATATTCTTTTGAATGGGGAACGGTCCTCACCTGGTCATTACAAAGTCCTTCAAATCAGGCAGGAATTGTTTGTCTGAAATCAATGAATAAGTCCACATAGACTTGTATACTCCTAGAGACACTATGGAAAACTGGATGACTGTGGGATTACATAGCTATAACTCCACATGGTAATATAAAAAAGAAATTAATGTTATTTTAATGTTGAAAATCACAGTTATTTTCGAAAGAAAGAGTGTTGTTTATTAGCAGCGGGGTATCGGAATCAGACTTGTCAGAGAAAAAAGCGTACATTCTGTGTCACTGACGCACATTTGAGTAATCCGCTATTCTCGGCCCTATCATTCTGTGGACTTCAAATTTCTTCCAACACTGTTTTCCATTTTTTAGGTCTTGTCTCATGAATTAAATCTGATTTAGCAATGCAATTAATTGTGTATACCATTTTGGCTATTCAATTTCGACCAGCCATTCCTTATTATCTGCCTATTTCTATATACAAGGCCATTTAGCTTTTCACAGTAGTTCAAAATTGTAGTTATACGAAGGACACAATCTATTCAGAGGACAATTAAAATTTCCTGAAAAAAGCCCATTTCAATTTCCGTCCCGTATCTTTTTCCCCCTCAAAGTCCCTGATCTTTTACACAGGACATTCCAGCAGCACTCCAATGTCTTACAAGCCCCTCCGAACAAGAGACACACCATTAGTTTTCATAATGCCGTTTTCTTATCAATTTGTACTCATTTTTACAGTAAGTGCCTGTCACGGCTGGGTGCCTGGGAGCCTAATTGACAACGTGATTGTGATGAATAGGTTGTGGTAGGAACGGTGAGGGCGGTCATCGCGGAAAAACACTCCCGCTTAATCTGGAGCAGTATACGGAATATTTATCTGGTTAGTCGTTGTGATTACCGTAAGCTTTGAAGGAGGAAAGTGCATGTAGATCATTCTCCCTGTCTGGATAATGCAATAACACACATGGCTGTTTTTCTAATAGAGCGCCCATTACTATGGCAATCTTATTTAATTCTTACTCCATCAACCGCGTTTTCCATGAACATATTGTTTTGTCTGGCATGCTGCCCAGTGTGGCATTAAACCTTTCTATCTTCATGGAGACCAAATCAGACCCAGTTACAGGTCAGATCTGTGGAGAGGCGACCCAGCTCATCATCAGAATGTCTGTTTTTCTAGGGGTTTTTAGAGCTATACAACCACCTGTAATTGAATAAATCTAAAGTTTATACTGTGGAACATTCCAGAAAGACATATCCCCCTCGCAGCTTCGTACCCCCGACTGGGTGGGCGGGATCCGGATGGCTGCCTGCCTACGTTGGGCCTCCTCCACACCTCTACCTTACCCTATTGCTGGTCCTGTCGAATGTTTGTACTGTGCTTTGACTATGTTGCTGATGCTCGGAGGTTTTTTTTATTTGCGTACTCACTCCAAACGATATCCCGTTCTGGGGCATGGTCTGGGGTGGTCCTCTTTTTTTTCCCCTCCCCCTGTCCTCATGTGATGCTGTTTTTGTTTATTTCTATCTGCTGCCTGCCGTCCTGTCCGGTCCGTGTTGTCTCCCTTATGTAATATTGTTCTTTTTGTATGTTGTAATGTACGGACAGGGTGACGGGTCCAATTTCGATTTCTTGTATGTCTTGTACATGTGAAGGAATTGACAAATAAAGGCTTTCATTCATTCATCCATAGAAACAAGCAGGTGATGGACTTACTGTGCAACATTTCTGGTGGAGGGTCCTACACCTGCCTGTCTCCATGGCGATATTTCTGTTTTGCCTTGATTATTCCACAGAATGGAAATAAACTTGGGAATCATAATGGAGACAGGTTAATGGTCAGATCTATGGAGAGGCAAGCCTGCACATGGTTAGAATTCATGTTTTTTTGAGGTATAAAACACCTGTAGTTGAACAAATCCATTGAGATATGTTTAATTCCTTAATGGGGAACATTTCAGGTAAAGAAATAACATCTTCATAGAGATAAGAAAGTAGTGGGCCTTTCACCTTAGAAGTTACATAGTGCACCTTTAATCATGTTATATATATATTCTTTGCATTAGACATGGTATATTTGTGTTAGGCCTGTCACAATAACAAATCTAAACAGAAACATCATTGGTTGAGCCTTCAGATCCACTGATCCACAGGTTAGCGGTGCGATTCCAGCTCCCACAGACGGATGCTGCTGTCGTGTCCTTGGGCAAGACACTTAACCCACTTCGCCCCTGGTGTCTGCGTGCACTGGTGTCTGAATGTATGAGTGGTTCCATGATGTAAAGTGCTTTGAGTGCCTTGAAGGTGGAAAATGCAATATAAAAAGATGACCATTTACGATACACCATAAACTATAATATTGAAACCAAAGTATAAAGCAGAATTTTCCCCCAAAACTGTTCTAAATCTACAATATTGTTCAAAAAGACAAGCCACAATAAATAAATAAATAACAGAATGAAATGCCTTATTTAGTTTGTATCTATAAGGGGTCAGAGAAGTTATTTATTCAACCTTCTACACCTCAAATCTTATCGTAGTATGAAAAAATAACCAAAATGTTTCCACTAGTGCAAAGAAAAAGTATTCACCACAAATACTAATAATACATTTTATTTGAAAGCGCCCTTCAGGACACCCAAGGACACTACAAAACAAATTTAAAAACATAATGACTCCTAAAAATGATTGTTCTGTCAATAAGTGACTACAGTAACTATCGTCGCCTACATACAATATGCTGGACCTCAGACAATGCAAGTTGGTTAACAAAGTTTTCATTGTTGTTCAAATGAATCCAAATACAATTAAATGCTATGCTGTTGGATTGTTTTTACATTTCTACTCGTATTTGCATGCCCTTAATTTATCATTGAAACATCTGGTAGATTTGATTAATAAGTCTCATTTGGGAAGGTTTGTCTTCTCAAAGATTCTGCTAATTATTATACATGAAGATTTTGTATAATTTCTCGAATAATGACTTTTTGTTTAAATGAATAGTTTTGAAATATCGTATCATTTTTCTTTTGTATTCATAAAGGCTCATTATGTAACTTTTTGTGGTGTGGTTCTGCCAACTGCTCTGTCAAATGCTATACTGTGAGACATTATAGACAAAGCAACATAATGTACAGTTAGACCAGGAAGTGGCAGTGGTAGAATGTACTTTTAAACAAGTTTCACCTCATCAGTCAATGAAAGACTCAAGATTGACTTTCTATAATTGTTTGAAATATATTTAAATCCACAAAATACATATGCATACATACATCTATTAGCAAACTTTGGTACAACATGCTCTTTAGTAACAAGCCTCTGTATGTGTGCCTATTTTGCAGGATTTTCGGCCACGTCAGTCACCGCTCTGAGTGGCAGCTGGTGAAAATCGACTTCAGGTCCATCTTTAACCGGAGGTGCAGTGAGGCAGACTATCAGACCTGGCACCTCCATAACCAGGTAAACCAGAGCCCAGACTATTCATTACACCTCCACAGCCAGAAACACCAGACCACAAACTGCTTATTACACCTCCACATCCAGGTAAATGAGAGGACAAACTGTTTATTACTGTGTAGACTAGAGCACAAACTGTTGATTAAATCTCCACAACCAGCTACACCAGAGCCCAGACTGTTCATTACACCTCCACCATAAACTACACCAGAGCCCAGACTGTTCATTACACCTCCACCATAAACTACACCAGACCCCAGACTGTTCATTACACTTCCACAACAAACTACACCAGACCCCAGACTGTTCATTACACCTCCACAACAAACTACACCAGAGCCCAGACTGTTCATTACACCTCCACAACAAACTACACCAGACCCCAGACTGTTCATTACACCTCCACAACAAACCACACCAGACCCAGACTGTTCATTACACCTCCACAACAAACTACACCAGACCCAGACTGTTCATTACACCTCCAGTGTTAGAAAAATGTCATTTTGATGCTGTATCTAGGGCACTCACTGCCACCTCGACGCTCCAACGGGAGCAAAGCCAGACTGAATTGTACCAGACTGGAATGGACAACACTGTCAAAGTTTTTGTGGTCTTTCCTCTCTAAAGTTCAGATTTTGTGCATTATTTAGTCTTTGGTCCTTCCAATTACTTAAACTCCAAATTATAAATCAGATGTCAAGTCCATCCATCCATCCATCTTCTTCCGCTTATCCGGGGCCGGGTCGCGGGGGCAGCAGTCTAAGCAGGGGCTCCCAAGCTTCCTTCTCCCCAGCCACTTCCTCCAGCTCCTCCGGACGGACCCCGAGGCGTTCCCAGGCCAGCTGAGAGACATAGTCCCTCCAGCGTGTCCTGGGTCTTCCCCGGGGCCTCCTACCGGTGGGACATGCCCGGAACACCTCCCGAGGGAGGCGTCCAGGAGGCATCCGGACCAGATGCCCGAACCACCTCAGCTGGCTCCTCTCGACGTGGAGGAGCAGCGACTCTACTCCGAGCTCCTCCCGTGTGACCGAGCTCCTCACCCTATCTCTAAGGGAGCGCCCGGCCACTCTGCGGAGGAAATTCATTTCGGCCGCTTGTATCCGCGATCTCGTTCTTTCGGTCATTACCCAGAGCTCATGACCATAGGCCATAGACCATAGATGTCAAGTCCCAACAGTTAAATACTCTTTACTCTTTACTCTATACTTGTGCAGTAGCATTCCCAAATACTTATTACAAAAACTAATACGTTTTACGATTTTGAAGTGATGTTATTCTCACTTGAGTGGACTTTTTGGCTGCTTTTCCCACCTCTGCCGCCACAGCCAGGTACACAAGAGCCCAAACTGTTCATTCCACCGCCCCCTCTAAACGCTGGCCAGATGGAGCGGGAATATAGATCCCAGCTCCATTTGAACATAAGAGCGACACTTAATGTAACATCTCCATAAATTTGTATTAAAATTCAACATCTTCAAATTGGATCACTACCAGGTTTGCATAAGATATAACACAGCGCCCGAGCTTTCAATCTTAGCGTAAAAATGATATGTTAATAAGTTTGTCATTTACATAGTGCTGACAAGGTGAGATTCTGTGATTATTTTACATCATTTCGGACAGTTTTCTTTTCATTGTTGATTGGATTTGAGGATGTATTTACTGTGCTTGGTGCTTTATGGTTGACGTCTTCCTTTTTTCACTTTTTCTGTTTAGTTTTGCTGTATTTTTACTGTACTATTTGCAGTGTTGGTTAGTCAAGGCGGTGACCACGGGGGGGTTGATTTCGTGCTGGTGAAAGACGAAAGTAAGAACGGGGGCGCGGTGACGGTAGTTAGGATTTGTTTTTTTCGGCGGGACGTAGCGTAGTCAAAGCGGGGGGCGATTATTATAAAGCGCTGCGGGAAACACTGACTTGATTTGCCTCAATTTTGACCTCACCTTAATCCTGATGTTTAAATTTTGGAAATAATGGTGAATTGCACAACTCTGGATGATTTTCTATACTTTCAACTAGTGGGTTCAGTTTTACTTTAGTTTTAGTGTAATCCTTAATTCGTCCTTGTTCAGATGATTATGTTTTAGTCCTCTTGTATAAAATTTTGAAATAAAGGTGCGCTGTGAGACTTTTCTGGTGGGGGCTGACCACCTTTTTCTCAGATGTTATTGCTTTGCATGGAATATCTCTGGATTAAACATATCTATCTACCATTCTTTTCATGAATATGTTTTTTAATAGCTCCATAAATCCCTGTCACACATGCATTCTGATTCTGATTCCCGGATCGGGCCTGTCACTTGGCCTTTTCATATGTTAAATAGATGAGATATAGTGTTTGTCTGGAAGCTTGTTGGTTCCATACAGCCATTGCTCCTGACGGAATGCTCCAGTAGCATTGAAGGACAGGTCAAATGCAATGAGGACATTTAGCTAAGGCAAGAAGCATATCCTCACTTACCTTAGCTGTTCCAACTTGCATTGTGTCCTTGGGAAAGACAATTCAACCACCTTATTTGTACAAAACACTCCTCCCTCTCACTGAATGCATTAACATATTCATTTGTTCATCAAAATATCGCATTGATCTTGAGTATATTTTCATGTCACTCACTTTCCCCAATCATTTACACAGCTTGTCAACAAGTGCCCTCTTCTCGCATGAATTAAAGCGTTCCCAAAGCTGCCCGGACCAAACAGGAGCTCCCCTTTATTCTCATACCAGAGCAGTAATCAATTTGGACTCACATATGTTCTCAGTGGGCCAGTGATCAAACTATAAAGCACGGGAGATGACACTCGTCCAGGTCGATTATGCTGTGATGAGGTAGGTCCCACTCAGAACTGGAAGAACTGAAGAACTGAAAATAAGGTAGTTGGAGTAGTGTGGACGGAGAAGTTGCGGGGCATGATTTGGAGCAAGGAATCTTTCCAAATTAAGTTAAAACTTTGAAATTAAAATCGTTTTTTGACTTCTAAATAAGTCTAAGCCAGACCAAAAATCGTAACTAAACCAGGCCTAAAGCAGGTCTATACCAGGTCCATACCGTCATACAACCACTAATCACCAGACTGAATCAGACTTAACACGTTTAAACTTAGACTAAACCAGATCTAAATCTTAGATGTTATGGATCAGATCGCCCTTTGTCCCTGTTCTTGTCTCGATGATGGTATTGCTGAATGCTCCACAATGCAGCATTAAACTTATCCACCCTACTGAAAGCTTGAAGTTAGAGGTCAAATCTGTGGAGAGTTACCCCACTCACTGTAAGAATGCAGTTTTTTCAATAGCAATTAAAAAATATATAATTTAAAGCTCCTATATTATGCAAAATTGGCTCTTGTGGGCTTTGTTATGAGTCGTGTTATAATGTTCTTACCTCATCAAAAACATACCTGGAGTTGTGTTTCGTTTCATTCCCACATGCTTGAGTAATCCTGCCTTATTAGGCAAAACTCAAAATGCTCTGTTCCACTTTGTGATGTCATGAAGCGAAAGTTTTCAAATTGACAGCTACTATTTACCTTTTGTTCAGGTGAGATGGTCAATTCCAGGATTGAAATGATCCAAATGAGTCTAATAAAGGTGTATGGAGTTTAAAAACACAGTAGAGCACCACATGACATGACAAGGTGGAACAGTTTGAGAGGAGAACTATGAGGATTTTGGTGTTAAACATGTGTGAATGAAACACAAAAACACAAAACGCAAAACTCCAGGTATGTTTTTGACGAGGAAACAACAGAAAATAGTGTAACACGGCCCCTTTAATGAATGCAGGATAAATACTGTGAAATATTCCATACAGAGCCATAACTTCTTCAAATATAGTGACAAGCGGGTAGTGAACCCCTTATCAGTAAAGTTACATAGTGCAACTTTTTAATCAAAACATCACAATGCGAAAAACAGCATTAAGTCTGCTCATGAGACCGAGCTGCTTTTTGACGTCTCACTAGTGACACCTAATGCATGCGGGGGGAACTATCAGCTGCTAATCTTTTTATCTTGCTTTGACCTCATCTCATATTCACTTCCCACACCGACTAAAAACGGAGATAGACTTGGTAGCTTCTCGGAGCGCGGCGTTATTTTGTTCCACACTTTTAAAGAAGTGACACAAATACGAGACTTTTGCACCGTATTTCACACAGGTTGTTGACGGATCTCTTCATGAAAAAAAGTGTGGCAAAAGCTGTTTATTTTATGGGACTATTTTTTTTCGTCACTCTTAAATCTATTTTCCATACTGTGGGACCCCCAGGGAGAGCCGTGCCTGATGGGAGCCAAGAGGATCTACAGGAAGCTGAAGCCGATGTCCCGCTGTGTGATGGGCCAGAGCTTTGCATTGTCGATGTCATCTGCTCCGTGTGACTGCACCGAGGCTGACTTTGAGTGGTGAGACTCTCTATACTATTGTGGAACTTTTGTGTCAGTAGTTTTTTTGTTTTGTATGGTAGGTTTTGACTTGGTTGTGACAGGATTTAAGACCTGTTGATTTGTACGGTCTTTAAAGGGCCCGTATTTCGCTATTTTGTGATCTATGTTATAACGTTGTATCCTAATGAAAAAAAAACAGATCTGTTGCTGTGTTTTGTTTCATTCACACATGTTGAACACACAAATCCTCCATATTTAGGCTGAGTTCTTCTTCTGATGTCATGTGGTAATGGACGAAGTGCTCCACTGTGTTTTTAAACTGCACACACCTTCACTTGAGTCATTTGGATGATTTAAGATCTGGAATTGACCATCTCTGCTGAACAAAAAGTAAAAGGCAGTTGTTAACTTGAAAACTGCCTCTTCGTGGCATCACAAGGTGGAACAGAGCATTTTGAGCCGGAGATGTAGACAGACAGATAAAGGATTACTCGCACATGTGTGAATGAAACAACACACAACTCCAAGTATGGTTTCTTTTGATGAAGTAACATTATATCAGGGCTAAAAGCTCACAGGAGTCAGTTTTGCGTAATATAGGACTTATAGGGTTATCCAAATTTATATGGCGTAAACCTATATGTGAAATTATATTCATACAAATAGGCAAATATTTTGGAATTAACTGTAGATTTATGCTGCGTACATTTATCCATCTATCTCTGACTCGTACTCGGATATGACGTCACATCTGAGCTTCAACCATTTTATTATGCTTTGTGTCTCCTGAAAAAAAAAAAAAAAAAAAAAAAAAAGTGGCTGCTAACCAGAAAGCTTTTGTTGCTATAGCAATGGCCGTGTACCAGGTGCTCCAGAATAAGTCTGTGCTTCAACTACACAACCTCGAGGAAGAATTCAGTATAAATAGTATAATTCAGTATATTAGTGAAGTGAAAGTGTTGGTGTCGCGTGATAGTAGAACATTTTGGCACGTTAGCTAGCAGGAAATGGACTAAAAACATGGGCGACAACAGCTACCATACCCGTAGGCAGTGATATGGACGTAGTAAGGTATTGCAGTAATACAAGTGACTGAAATTGTCATTTAAACCTTCAAATCATCCAAACACCACGAAAACGGTTCATACTACAAGTGACACTGGGCACAGTCATCTTGGATTCTGTCTTGGAAACTTTGCTCGAGCTTCTCCGAGTTCCACCATCCGAGGAAAAGGGGCGTGTCCGTGTGTGTCATTAGGCAACATCGACGGACCTCCAAGTCGGATGGATGAATGAACGCACCATTACATGGGTTTCAAGCAACAACAACCATTCTCTGTGATCATAGCAAATAAGCCATTCAAATCAACATATTTTCTAATAATATAATAAATATAATACAATAATTTGAATGGGAAAGGTTCTGAAACAATGAATATGCACACATTAATGCTTTAAACAGCTCAATTAGAACAGGTTTTTGAGGCAAAGTGAAGGTAGCGTTTGCAAACTGGGAGTTCTACACTCTATACACTATAAATTTACTGAAGAAAAAATATACTGTAATTTTTCAATAAACAGCCACAGAGTTATTTTATAGAATGCTATGTCAAAGATCTGTCACAGTATCATAGAAAATCCAAACCTCAAATCAGCTTGTGTATCCATTATCTCCAAGCATGTCCCAAGCTGTAGTTACTATAAACACTATAACCTGCTTTCTACAAAATTATCAGCAAAATTAATTTTATCTTTTCATTTCTCATTTACGTGGCGGTGTCTCGGGGGTGCAGGTCTCTTGAGTGAGGCTGGTCCTCTCCCTCATAAATCTGCAGGCCTAATAGCTTTCATTTACAATCACAACACTTCTGCATCTGTGAGCGCGCTGCATTAATTGGGCCAATTTGTCCCCATCATTTGAAAGGAAGTGGCGACGCTTGGCCGTTTAATTCGCAGGACAAACAAAGGCTGTGGATTCAAATGTACTGCATAAAGATAAAGCATTTGAATGGCACAGTGCTCTAGTGTTGTTTTAATATGTACTGTGAACCCTGTCCCATCTATCTGGGTTTGAATAACATCAGTCATCTCTTAAGTGAGTGTCACGCTGCAGACGTCTCCATCTTGGCTCCAATTGAATTTGCCTCAGGAAGATCTGATCTGTCTTTGTCATGTGTCTTTTCCCGCTTGTTTTCATGCTCGTCCTGCTTTGATTTTGTATGTGTTTGATTTTAAAGGGGAAATATAACCATTTTATGATGGTTTTTCCTCATTAGCTTACTCAGGGTTGTATTTTGATTTATTTGTGCATCTTTTCATGATCCAAATTGTTTGATTTGGATCAACAAATGAAACATTAGAGTGGACATTTTATTTTGTGAGCTCAGTTTAATCTGGACTGAATAGGTGTAAATTCTTGGAACAACTTATTTCCCATCACATTCAACAGGATTTATAGTGAACAAAGATGTGTAGCACAGGTGGGTCCTTTAGTGGAATGTACTCATTACAATTCTAGTGTAAAATAGAAGTAGGACGTTGAATGCACCCAACCTTTTTGACAAAATCACCCAACAGATATAGCAGTATTTTGTCTAATGACTCTTTACACACTAAATAATGGAAAAAATGGACATAGGCAACTGTTGAATAATACATGAATAAGTTGGCATGTAGCAATCATTTTAATCCAAAATGTTGCTTTATGGAAAATATTACTTCAAAGTGTAATGGATGTATAATCTAGCTGGTTATTTTTTCCTGCATTGTTATGAATTCTAAGTCTCGGACATGAAATGTATTTCAGGTATGCAAGTATATCTGAAGGAAAAACAGGCACATTATGCAAAACTGACCGTTCACCTCCACAGGCATGCAGCCACTGCTCTGTGCTTATCGTGAATGTAGTCATTTTTGTAAAAAAGACCGCCAAGACCGGAGAAATCTGCTGTTCTTTCGTGTGATGTGCTGTTATCCATCAGATATGTTGTGATGATGTTTACGGCAATTTCAGCTCCCATTGGGCATCAAAGTTTTCTAATTCAGAAGGGACAAGTTACTTTTATTAAGTTGTTTTAGATGATTATTGCTATTTAAAATGTCCACATTATAACGGGTGTCATAGATTATAAATATAAAGCAGACACAAGCACAATAGGTCTTCTTTAAACATATCTTTTAAAAAAATATCGTTCCAGTGATTATGGCTTTGAGCGTCGGACCAGTGGGAAGTGTGCTCCGGCCTTTTGGTTCCACCTGTCCTCCATGTCCAGGAGCTGCACCACAGGGATGACTTTCCTCAACAGCACTGGGTAAGTACACATGAGGACTCTAGACATCTCTGCCTTCTTCAGAGCTCAAAACCACAATGCCACTTTATGACATCATTATGAAGTACTTCAAAACATGCTTCTCCATGTTTTTTGAGTAGGCCCACATAACTTATATTATATGTTACGTTCACATGCTCTGTCTCTATCTCTGTAATTACTGGGCACAAGAAAAAAATCTGGGCTAAATGCACATGAAATTTTGTGTTTGTTGGTTTGATTTCCACTATATAAGCAAAACATATTGTTGTATGTCCATAGGCAATACACCCACTCTGCTTGATTACTGTGATTGGGTTTTCTATCCATCAGTTTCAGAATGATGAAAACCATCGAACCATTGAAAATAATATATCTTTGAGCTGTCCACACACACACACACACACACACACACACACACACACACACGCACACACACACACACACACACACACACGCGCACACACCTACACACACACACACACACACACAGACACACAAAATAATAAAGTAGATGCTTTGATTTGAGTGAATAATGCACCAAACTGTAAGGCAAATTTGCATGTTTAGAAAAATACCATCAAAGATTTAGTAATTATACATTTCATGCATTATTACTCTGAAAACTGTATGTAGTTGCTATTAATATTTCTGCTGTTTTGAAGTGATAATGTTCTTTTTTGGTTATTTTTTGGATACTAGCACCTTTGTACAGCAGATTCATTTACTGAGGACAGGGAGGAAATAATCAGATGAAGTGAACTGAAGTCATATTTTAAGACAATGACAGTTCTGAACGACATCCAAATGTACTTCATAAAACCTCACAGTTAAATAGTGGTATTTTATGACCCTATGAACGCTGTCAATCAGCTCTAAGGAGGAATGATGGGGACGAGAATACTGCCAACTTAGGAAACTTCATAAACCTTGTAATGAAAATCTGACCAAAATACTGCAGACTTCTTGAATTCACTCTGTTAATTTATTATTATGTTTAATTAAAAAATAGGCTAAACAACTCAATTATAGAGCCATGTTTATTCAAAGATAAAATGATACCACTTTTTCTGGAATTTGAATAGTAATTTTCACATACACAATTAAATAATAGAATGGTAAGCACATGTACAGTCATGGGAAGAATACTTGAACATGTAGTTAGTTACAGAATACTGAATACCTGCAGTAAAATGTATTTTGTAACATATTCTGATACATGGCCCAATCAGAGTACTGTATTCTGAATAGTTAAAACAATTTCATGTTGAGTTGCATATAAATTATAGTATAAGGACGCAACATAGGATCAAAAAACAGCTTTATATTTCTTGCAGTGTTTGTTATGCCTTTTCTGTCTCTAACTGGAGAAACTAAAATTACATAAGCACGCACCACAAGAGCTGTGTTTTCGGTTTTTCTCATTGATTATGTGCAGTTTGAAGTCTGTGTGATCAAGTAACGCTGTGTATTCCTTTGATTTTAGACAAATTTGCTCAAATTTTGCAGTCAGAACACATATTCTCTGTATTCAGTTACTTCCCAACACTGGGCATTTTATCTTGCAAAATAAGCCAGTTCTTTTTACCCCCAAGTAATCTGGATAAAGAATATTGTCAACACAGATTCAGAGTAGTAGTAGTAGTGGTAATGGCATTAGCCGTTTTATAGTAGAGAGTAAGTTTTATCAATCTGAGGCAGTAGTAGAATAAAATTGAGTGCAATGCTTAGATTATAAACACTAGTGCAAAGCCACTCTAAAAGTCTGAAAGCATTTGAAGTGTTGATATTACTTTCAGCTCTGTCAAAAGGCCTTATTTACATACAACAGCCTCTCGTCTCCACTCACAAACAGCAGAGAGAACAAACTGACACAAAAGACTCTCACTACACACTCCAATCTATTCAACAGGTACTTCATGATTCAGTGTACACGGCTCAGTGTACTGATACTATAACTATATGGATACTTTGCAGTGACAACATGCTGGGGTGCATTTCTGTGTATTTGTATGGTGGAATGTTGAGTTTTCATGGTGATGCAATGCACGCATTAGCAATAACTACCCCAAAAGTTTTTTAGATTGTTTGAAAACTCAAATTTCGACAAAAAAGGTGAGCGGGACTGAGCGTGGTTAATGCAAGCTAACTCGTGACTGATTTAGGTCTAACTTGAGTAAAAGAGCTTCAAAAAGAGCAAAGCCCACACTGAGCAGTACATATCACAGGGAAGGTTAATGAAGTCAGCTGCAAAATGTCAATAGAGAAGTTTTCATTGGAGATGAGCTGGATTTGTTTGTTTGTTTTTGTGATTAAGACGCTTTGGCTAATTAAATCCAAAAGAGCAAACAGTTTCACTCTAAAAACTCCTCCCGTTGGGTTTGGACTCAGACATAGTTACTCAGAGTAGATTCCCAGTGCCTCAACCCCGTTACATCAATTGAAAATGGCTTTGGGGCAGAAACATCCAGAAATCCAGATTATGACAGATGAAACCTCTATATTGAGCCACTCTAATGAAGGACTACACCATTTGATTAAAATACACTACAAATACTTTGAAAACCAAAAACCTGCATGTCAAATATTCCCACAAAATACAAGTGTTTCCATTTGACATTTTACAATATATTATCGAATGTATATGTCTAAATACCTGGACCTATACGTGGATGATAATGCAGATGCTTTGTGTGTTCAGCTACAGAAAAGTGGTCTCCAATAACTGCACTGCGGGGGTGAGTGTGCAGTACACGGCCCGGAGGCAGCCGTGCCCCGTCCAGGCGCCCAAAGGCCTACACCTGGTCACCAGCGAGGGCACCCACACTGCCACCCTGGGAGCCAACGTCACCTTCCTCGTGTTTCTGGAGGAGGTGGGACATGCTCATACTGGGGAAGTGTTAGTGCTTTCAGGTTGTACAAAATAGTATCTTCTTTTACATTATATCAGATTGGAGCCAATATTCAATAAATACTCTGTGGAATACGGTAAGATATGGAAATATTAAGAAGAAAAAATCTAAAATATTGAACTTGATCATTGTAACATAAGTAACCTTAGGCTGTCTCAAACTGTGAAAGGAGGAAGTAAGTTTCAAAACTGTCTAGCTAGTTTCTAGCTTTTTACAAACCCTTTGGACATCACATTCACATGCATGGATTTCTGGCCACGAGCATCGCATTAGAACAGTTTTCAGATTGAAAAGTGAAACAGGGTGGACACTGAAGCACAGCCTGTCAGCTCTCATCAGAAAGCATCATATAGTGACTATATGATGACTTTATTATTATTATTATTATTATTATTATTATTATTATTATTATTATCATTATCATTATCATTATCATTATTATTATTATTATTATTATTATCATTATCATCATTATCATTATCATTATCATTATCATTATTATTATTATTATTATTATTATTATTATTATTATTAGTAGTAGTATTATTATTGTTGTTATTATTATTATTATTGTTATTATTATTATTATTATTATTATCATTATCATTATCATTATCATTATTATTATTATTATTATTATTATTATTATTATTATTATTCTTTCTTACAAATGTGCTAGAACTGGTCAAAACACAACTCCAGGTATGTTTGTGATGAGGATACAACATTATAGCCTAGATTACATTAGTGCAATATGGGCCCTTTAACCTTTACATTATTACATATGTCCAGTATTTACCTACACTGCATTTTAAATCAAATCTGATATAATCTGAAGCTTTATTTTACTTTCATTGTTTTCTTTATGTCTTCTACTACGTGACCCATTCTAAATCACTTCATGTCACACCCTCTTGTTCAGGGCGACGGGGCGCGGACCAGTATCACTTTGGACTTTGGAGATGGACACGCTGTGACTTACTCCAATGTGAGCTCCATCGAGGAGGGCATCAGACACATCTACAGAGCTGTGGGCATCTACAGGGTGACGGCCACCGGAGAGAACAGTCTGGGCTCTGAGACGGCGGTGCTCTACCTCCACGTCAACTGTGAGTCCAAACCCTGCTACACAAATATCTTGAAATATGGCTTGAAAACATAGACGGTATAAAGAAGTGGGCTAAGGGAGACCACCCACCTACACCATCCACCTCCAGTCAAATGAAGCTCATCGAGGCCGGCAGTTATAGGTGGGAATTTGGAGCTGATTTCCATATTTGGAATTCCGACCATGAGTATCATCGCAACCAAAGAGCCAATCCAGAGTGAGGCTGTTAGCAGTGAACGGGCTCTTAGTAATGCTGTCAATAGCGCCTTTGGCTAACTTTTTCAATGTGAGAGCGACCTCGGGGAAAGAGGGCAGTTCATATCGTGATTTACAGGCAAAATAGTGAAATAAAAACCTCAGGATCATGTAGAGTGGGTTAATACAAACATTTTAAGACCAAAATGCCAAGCCTGACAGCAGCAGTTATGGAGAAGGGGACAACTTTTTTCAGTAGAAAGTGAATTGTAGCCAAAATCAATGGAGCCGGAAGCATGCCCATGCTAATTTCTTATTGGAATGCAGTGGGGCGGGTTATGCATTTTTATTTATTTGGCGCCTATCTGGACACCCAAGGTCGCTTTACAACAACAGCTATAGCGCGTTTTCACAGACACATGTCCTCAAAGACGCTTTACAGAGCTTTATTTACAGAGCTTTATTTACAGAGCATTATTTACAGAGCTTTATTTACAGAGCATTATTTACAGAGCTTTATTTACAGAGCATTATTTACAGAACTTTATTTACAGAGCTTTATTTACAGAGCATTATTTACAGAGCTTTATTTACAGAGCTTTATTTACAGAGCTTTATTTACAGAGCATTATTTACAGAGCTTTATTTACAGAGCTTTATTTACAGAGCTTTATTTACAGAGCATTATTTACAGAGCTTTATTTACAGAGCTTTATTTACAGAGCTTTATTTAGAGCTTTATTTACAGAGCATTATTTACAGAGCTTTATTTACAGAGCTTTATTTACAGAGCTTTATTT
This sequence comes from Odontamblyopus lacepedii, assembly GCA_034769755.1. Taxonomy (NCBI): domain Eukaryota; kingdom Metazoa; phylum Chordata; class Actinopteri; order Gobiiformes; family Gobiidae; genus Odontamblyopus; species Odontamblyopus lacepedii. Next base: position 39,361,730 of record CM068353.1, on the reverse strand, counting down.
ACAGAGCTTTATTTACAGAGCTTTATTTACAGAGCATTATTTACAGAGCTTTATTTACAGAGCATTATTTACAGAGCATTATTTACAGAGCTTTATTTACAGAGCTTTATTTACAGAGCTTTATTTACAGAGCATTATTTACAGAGCTTTATTTACAGAGCTTTATTTACAGAGCTTTATTTACAGAGCTTTATTTACAGAGCTTTATTTACAGAGCATTATTTACAGAGCTTTATTTACAGAGCTTTATTTACAGAGCTTTATTTACAGAGCATTATTTACAGAGCATTATTTACAGAGCTTTATTTACAGAGCATTGTTCATTCACAAAATACCAAGCTACCACCAACACTCACTCATGCACCGCTTTGTGTTTTTGTTTTGTTTTTTTGGGTTGGCTTTTTGGGTTATGTCCATTCATGTATACAGTACATGCTTGAAAACAGATTTTTAGTTTTGTGCTCAAGGGATTACATGAGAAGTGCACGTTGTGTTGTCAGAGGTGATGTGGGTCCCAGCTGCATGTTAAACTGAAGTGTGTACAGATATGTGCTTTAGGCTCAGTGCTGAGGCAGGGATTAGACAAGAACATCAACAAGAACAAGCTCAGGATGCAAAGTGGAGCCTCATTTACAAAGGGAAAAGACAACACCCCACAGGGAACAATGGGATGTTTTCTTTGTTTTATTATTATTATTTATCTTAGAGTTAAATTGAGTTTAAATTAAGTAGCACTACCTGTTTTTACTATAAAAGTGAACATATTAAGCAGCGCTGTGTATTTCTTTGCATTTTTTTATTTTTTATAAATGACCTTTTAGATTGTTTAGCCTGGAATGTTCCGCAGGATGGCATTAAAGGTGCTATATTACACACAACTGACTCCTGTGAGCTTTTTACCTCATCAAAAGCAGACCTGGAGCTGTGTTTTGTTTTATCATTCGCATCACATTGAGAAATTCTGCATTATCAGGCTGTTTACATGTCTATCTATATTCTAGTGAAGGTCTATGGAGTTTAAAAACACAGTGGAGCACATCCTGTATTATGACATGGCATCACAACTCCAGGTATGTTTGTGATAAGGAAAAAACAATACAACAATATAGATCAGAATGTAATATGCTATATATAAGTGTATATAGTATCTCGATTTTGCCATATTTCCTTTTTTCCACAATCCAACATTCACTGTAATCCACAATGCCCTATGCACCTTTATTAAAATAACAGTTTTATTTTTGTAAACCCTGGCAACAATGTGAACTTGCTGATATCTCTAAAAAAAAAAAAACTTTTAAAAATACATTTTTGACCAAACCACATCAGTTTCCCTATCACCCCAGCACACCCTTGCATTTATTTTTTCCAAGCCTTGTGACGTGCATTCATACAGATAGTCTCTTTTTACGCATTCAACTATTCCACAGCTTCCCTTTTCTTTATCACGTAGAGCTGGATTGTGACTGTCAGCATGTACACACTCTCTATCACAGCCCTAGCCCCCTCCTCCAATCTCCAAACAAACAAGTCAGATAGAACAAATCCCATTTCACCGGAGTTGCCTTTTTCCTGGAATCCGGATTTTCGGGCACCTATATGAAAGAGGCAGGAGTAATATGTAAGACTGACCACCGGCGCCCCCTGTGGCTCCGGGTGACAGATGTAATGGAGCTGACTTATTGATCGGGGAGTGGGGCTGCTCCCTCCAATCTGTCAATCGTATGTGCCAGTCGTACAAATAGAGTGGCAGCGTCCTCAAGAGCCTTGTGAATGAAAAATAACACACAGATGGTAAGCAACTCGGGCGCGAGCGCTGCAGAGAATATTGAGCAAACAACCGCACATATTAGCTTCATACTGCCATGTTTGCATTTCGTAGGCAACATATAACACACAATCCTTTTTTTCCCTTTTTTTGTGCAAATTAAGAATATTTTGTGATATATATATATGTGGTCACTTGGCTGAAACAGACACATAGATAAATAAAATTGTGATGCTTCTTTGCGACATCTATGGCTTTGTTCATACTGAAATGAGTTCAAGAGCCTTTTGTCCACTTGGACACTGGGAAACTGCTGATTATTCTTAAAAAATATATATATATAAAGGTCCAGAAAATAATTAGACTTGACGATTTTTTTGTTTTTATTAGTGCTGTCAAAAATATTGTGTTATTCATGTGTTAAAGCAAAAGAAGAGGTTAATGCTCTATGTGACCTAGTGAACTCGTTTTTTCTTAAGCTGTGGCCACTGTTTGTAACATTAGAAAAACTGCAGGATCTGGCTGTAAACCGGAAGCAAAACAATTTGTATGAAACTGAGAAGCCTTATCAGGTGCACTGATGTCACTCATACGAGGAAAACACAAAATAAAGTCCGCTCCAAAACACAAGGCAAATCTGCGCTTACCTTTGATAAGGAGTGTGACAGAGACAGAACTTCTCTTCTAATCTCTCACTGTTCTGCATCTGTCGCAGCAGGACTCAGATCTGTCTCACTATTTCTGCCACTGGACTTATTTTCTCAGCTTAAAGCGTTAGCTCTGCTGTGCATCGTGTAAATAAACAGCGCCATGCCCTTAGTACAGCAGGCGTTATGGTTTGCAATAAAAACATTTGAACAAAGCCTATCCACTTTTCTATGTAGAAAAGAGTATTAAAATTATGATTCAAGGGACAAAAATGTGCGATTAATTTACAACTAATCGCAAAGTAACTATTTTAGCATGAAATGTCTGAACGCCATATATGTTTAGATGCACAAATGTGAAAAGTTACTGTGTTTAAATTTGACACTGTCTGGTTTCATTAAGCTTTTTATAGTTGAATGCCAGGACCACTCTGCTTTTTGTTTATTTCTATTTAAATTAGGATATTAGGAAATGTGAGAGGATGGTAGAAACTGATGATCAAAAACATACCTGGAGTTGGTTTTGTTTCATTCGCATACAGTATGTTTGACACACAAATCCTGCATATTTAGTCCGAGTTCTTCTCTTAAACAGAAAACACTGATCACTTTGACCTGATGTGGTAACACAGGAAGTGCTTCACTGTGTTTTGAAACTCCACACACCTTCACTAGAACTAGTTGGATAATTTCAGCCCTGGAATTATCAGGGAAGGTATGTTTTTGGACAACATTTTAACATGGCTTAAAGTTGTCTGCGTAATCCTTAAGTCTTCCAAGTAGGACAGAATCAATTTTATTTTGCCGTGACTGGAATTTCTTTTGCTAGGACAAAAGTCAATTTTGTGTAATATTCCTATATTACGCAAAATTGACTTTAAGGCTAAACGTAGACATAGAATTAAAATGTTAAACGCAATAATTAAAGTAGCAAAGTACTGTACTTAAATATACATTTTAGGTATCTGTATTTTACTTCAGTGCAATTTTAAGTGGATACTTTTTACTTTTACTTTACTACAATTGCCAGCAAGTAGCTGTACTCCACTACAAGTATTTTTTATTATTGTCTGAGACCAGGCTGAGAAAAACAGGTATATATATATATAAAAAAAATAATAAAAATAAAAATCTTTTGGGCAAAATTCAACTTTTTTAAAATTCAAAATCACTCCTCTTGTAGAAAGCATTTTACTCATTCCAGCTATATTCCAGTTTACTTTTCTACATTTTATCTCCTGTTTTGTAACCATATGCTGCTTGTGTGTTTGCGAGTAGGTCAGCTGGAGTATATCCATCTCTCGGCTCCCTTTGTGGCTGTGAGGAATAAGGAGGTGAACCTGACTGCAGTGCTGTGGCCGAGCCAAGTGGGAACAGTCACCTACATCTGGTGGATAGGAAATAACACAGAGGTACCCCTAAGACTCCCATCTCCCCGTATCTCCGTCTGTTTCTCTATACTCTTTGCACCTCTGCCCATTTGTAATTAAGTAGGTTGCTGACTCCATGTGCTCTAAAATACGCAATCATTATTTCTGTGTAGAACCAGGTTGCAAAAACTTGTGGCCTTGTTAATCAGCTTTGAAAGCGATTGTGTAAAATGCTGAGCTGTCAGATATGCATAAAGTTAATTACTAATGGTCACAGAGGTGTGGATATAAGTTATTCTGCGCAGGACTTCCCAAAGTAAGTTTTTTAAAGGGATCAATAAAAAAGCATATACAGTAGAAAATAGGGACAGGTGACTTCACAAATCTGTATGTTATAAATTTTGTTTGTTTGTTTTTCTCTTACACCTTGTCAAATGAAGCAAGAGAAAAGTGCAAAAATCCAAGCAAAAAGAAACTGAATATTATTATTAATGTTTACATTTTAAATATACTTTTAAAGTGTTTTTTTGTCTTTAATGAAGTAAAAATACTTAAATCTTGTTTTAGAATTACGGTAAATCGTCACATTTTTATAAAGCGCTTATCCACCTTCAAGTCACTCAAAGCACTTTACAGCAAAGAACCACTCACCCATTCACACATGCATTCATACAGCAGTGTACACAAACACTGGTCACATGGATTAAGTGTCTTGCCTAAGGGCACAACAAGCATTCATCTGTGGAAGCTGGAATCGCACCACCAACTTTCGGATCAATGGACAAACGCTGTAACGACTGAGCTACTGTCGTCCACTTATGACGTGATTTTAGAATTTAATAAGCCAGGTTTGCTTCTGAAAAAGTGTAGTGTGTAAAAATAGTGTAAATCCCAGTTGTCAGGCCCAGCAGATGTACTGCATATTTCAAGGCTTTATATAGAAATGCTCTAGTTTATACAATCTGTCTTCATAATTACGCTTGTGTAAATGTTTGTTCAGCCCTCCACCATGACGGGCAGTTAGCTCTGCAGTGCTAACACGCGCCGCCGCGGCATTAACATCTTAGTTAGCTCCATTTGAAGAACAAGTGTGAATAATGACGCACTGTGGGAAATCTCTAAGGACCAGGACTTCAGTGCAACAAGGCACAAAGCTCAGTGTGTTTGTGTGGCACCACAGAGAAACAGAGGCTCACTAGACTAAAGAGCTTTAATAGTAGTAGTAGTAGTAGAAGTAGTAGCAGTAGTAGTAATAGTAGTAGGAGTAGGAGTAGTACAAGTAGCAGTAGCAGTAGTAGGAGTAATATTGGTAGTAGTAAGAGTAGCAGTAGCAGTGGTAGTAGTAGAAGTAGGAGTAGCAGTAGCAGTAGTAGAAGTAGCAGTAGTAGTAGTAGTAGTAGTAGCGGTGGCAATGGTGGTGAAGTAGTTGGTGGTAGCGGTGGTAGTGATGGTAGTAGCGGTAGCAGTGGTAGTAGCAGTGGCAGCGGTGGTGGTAGTGGCAGCGGTGAGTAGTGAAGTAGCGGTACAGCGGTGGTAGTGGTGGTAGTGGTAGTAGCAGCAGTGGGGTGGAGTGGTAGTAGTGAAGTGGTAGCGGTAGCAGTGGCAGCAGTAGTGATGAAGTGGGTGGCGGTGGTAGTGGTAAGTGGGGTAGCGGTAGCAGTGGTAGAAGTAGCGGTGTAGCAGGTAGTGGTGGTAGTGGTAGCGGTAGCAGTGGTGAAGTGGCAGTGGCAGCGGTAGTAGTGGTAGCGGTGGCAGTGGTAGCAGTGGTAGTGGTAGGCGGTGGTAAGTGAGTAGTGGCGGTGGTGAGAGTAGCAGGTGGCAGTGGTTGGTGAGTAGCAGTGGCGGCGGTAGTAGTAGTAAGTAGTGGTAGTAGAGTGAAGTAGCGGTAGGCAGTGGTAGTGGTTGTAGTGGTAGCGGTAGCAGTGGTAGTGGCAGCAGTGGGGTAGTGGTAGTAGTGGTGGTAGGCAGTGCAGCGGTAGGAGTGGGGTAGTGGTAAGTGGTGGTAGCGGTGGTAGCGGCAGGTGGTAGTGAAGTGGTAGTGGTAGTAGCAGTGGTAGAGTAGGGTAGCAGTGGCAGTGGTAGTGGTAGCGGTGGTAGTAATAGTGGTAGATGGTGAAGTGGCAGAACGGTGGCAGTGGTAGTAGTGGTGGTGGCAGCGGTGGGATGGTAGAAGTAGCGGTGGTAGTGGCAGTAGTGGTGGCGGCAGTGGTGAAGTGGGGTAGCAGTAGTAGAAGTAGCAGTAGCAGTAGTAGAAGTAGAAGTAGCAGTAGCAGCAGTAGTAGTAGTAGAAGTAGCAGTAGTAGAAGTAGAAGTAGCAGTAGCAGCAGTAGTAGTTGTAGAAGTAGCAGTAGCAGTAGTAGTAGTAGCAGCAGTAGGAGTAGAGTAGTAGTAGAAGTAGGAGTAGCAGTAGCAGCAGTAGCAGTAGCAGTAGTAGTAATAGGAGTAGTAGTAGTAGTACTTCATTATTAGAAATATTTTGATCAAGAGCAGTTTATTTCTACTTTTTATTTTAGTTGTATGATCATTTGCAACATGCCAGATATTGTGCCACAAAGGAAACATCTGCTTGGGCCTCATTTGAACTGAACACACTCTCGTTAGCAGAAAAGTGTGCAGCGATTGTCTGTTTTTCCTACACATATTCTGACACATGTACTGCAAATCCTACTACTGCAGTTCAAGTTTCTTGTAGTTCAGGAAAACACCTCAAATGTAACCGTATAAGCAGCAATTTGTAATAAAAATAAAAACGACAGAGACAGGATTAGATTGCTTACTCTTTAATGGCCTTTTGTTGGCTGAGAACCATAAGGAAGCAGCCAATTGCATCCCATCAAAGCCATTGTTGAGTGAGAACCATCTGGAAACAACTGCCTGTGTCTCTCTCAGACAGTTTCTCTGTCATGGTTCAACATGCAGAGCGAGAGGAAACAAGTGAGGAGAGATGTTTATCTGAAAATAAAACTTTGATCTAAAAGTCCTGGAATAATAAAAATACAACAATCCTCAGCATAGTCTTCACTACAGGGTCATTTTGGACAGAACCAGCACCTGAAGAAAGACTGTTTCATTCACCCTCAGATCGTGTCTCCTCTTGCCCCTTTCCTCTCTCCTCGTTTTGTCTCCTCTGTGGTCGGGACTCACCAATTTCCTCCAGAATCTAGGAGAGGAATCGAGGAGAAGGAAGCGAGGAAAGAGAATCGTGACACGGACAGTGTTTCTGTCATCCATTCATTTCCCTCACGTGTTTGTGCGCAGCAGCCCCTGATCACTCTAGAGGGCAGTGTGGCCTGCACGTTCTCCCGGGAAGGCTCCAACTCGGTGACGGTGCAGGTGTCCGCGGGGAACGCCATAATGCAGGACAGGAAAACCATTGCGGTGCACGGTGAGTCAACTTTCACCCACTCAACAGGGAATATGCAACTGTAAATTAAAATGGGAGTGGGGAAAAGAACTTTGAGATTCAGTGGTATAATGGAGCTCCACCATAGACTGTATAAAGATGTGGACTAAGGTCAATTTCAGTGCCAGTCAAATGAAGTTCATGAGGCTAGCAGTTATATGGATTAATTTGGAGCCAGTTCCATATTAGGAATAGGAATTTATTTACAGTCAAAATGGAGAAGTGTTGAATTGAGTGGGTTAATACAAACATTTTAAGACCAAAATGATGAGGCTCACTGCAGCGGTTACAGAGAGAGGAGTGATAATTTGTCTATGTAAAGTCAATTGATTCAGGTCAAGATCTCTTAAGCTATGCAGGAAAAGTTCATTTGTACTTTTAGTATTGATACCTGCTCAAATGGATATCTAGTGTCTTTTAATACTGCAATAGCATCTGATTTTAACATGCACCAACAGGCCATGTTACTGATCAGATCTGTTTAGAGTTGGGCCCACTCATAGTAAGATTTTCTAGTTTTCTTTAATAAAAACACATTTAGTTGAATAAATGAAAGATTAGAGCGATATTGTAGACCATTCAGAGGAAAGCAGTAATATCTCCATGGATACAGCAGGTCAAAAAACAATAAATCATTAGAAATAGTAGTAGTAGAAAGTGTTTCTTTAATTAATACAGGGATACTTACCGTATTTTCTGGACTATAAGTCGCTCTGGAGTATAAATCGCACCAGCCAAAAAATGCACAATGAAGAAAAAAAACATATATAAGTCACACTGGACTATGAGTCACATTATTTGTTGGAAATTTATTTTATAATATCAGAGACCAAAGTTATAGTGATAACAACAGAATAGAGAACAACAGGCTGAAGAGGTGTCTGGTGTGTTCACATCACATATGAACAGTTATTCAGAAAACTAGAGCAGAAACAGCATAACAAGTTTACTAAACTCTCCATCTCACTCCAAATCACTAAATCCTCTGAATTCTTCATCCTCGATGTCACTTCTGAGCAACTCCACCAACTTCAGACAAAACTATCTTTTAGCCCACGATGAGCTTTTGTTTTCTTCATTGCAGTTAGAGTATCCTCCTCTTTTCGATAATCCCTCACAAGCGTAGCTGCCCGGGAGAGCCTGAATCTACTGAAATCCTACAGGACACAGACATGACACCAGACACCAGACAGGACAGCGGCTCTTCCTGCAGGAGATATACACTGTAGAGCGTCGCAGGACCACCACAACCACCACAACCACCACACCCATGGAAAAAGTGTGATTTATAGTCAGAAAAAAAACAGTATATCAATCCTCCAGACAGTCTAAAATACCTAGATTTAGATTAGAAAAACAATAGAACAACCCTGGTTCATTTTACTATAGGGTGTCTGGTTAGGCACCGTAATTGACAACATGCAATACATTACAATTTACATAAACCCCGTCCCTTATGCATTGAAATGGACTATACGCGTTATATTTTTCCCATGGGGGCAATCCATCCCAGTGTCCATTCTTGTGTTATGGCCTCATTGCAGTAAATATATTTCATTGCATTGACTTCTGGTTAAATATGCCCTGGCAGCAGATTTGAATATGGCTGTACTGCATGTATGTTTAGTCCAGGTATTTTAGGATTTGCAAAAGTTTCCCCAAGGCCCTGCAACCTGGATAAAAGACACCATGAAGATATAGTGTCAAGTCATTTAAATGGCTTTCTTGTGTAGCCAATTATTAAATGGCTCAACACCACAATCACACCAAGAAGTACAAGTCAAAATCTTGGGTTAAAGGTGCGCTGTGTAACTTTTCTGATGGGGGAACTGCTTGCTGCTTATTTCCATGGAGATTTCACAACTTTTCTTTATTCATGGAGACAAGTAGGTGACGTCAAAGGGCCATTGTAAGTTTATCAGGTTATAAATGAGAGCCCTGTAATTGAATAAGATAAGTAAGTGAAATGCCACATTGTGAAACATTGAAACATCCCAAGTAAGACAATAACATCTCCATGGAAACAAGCAGATAGCGCAGCCTCCTCCAGAAAAAATTGCATAGTGCATCTTTATAGCGAAAGAAAAACTGATCTCAGTGTTGATAGTTTTCTTCTTTGCATTTGACTCAAACTATGAACGGTAATCCATTAGTTTGAAATGCATTATCCATTCAAATCACTTTTTTTTGCGAATAAATTTGCGTCTAGGTTCGGGTATAATTTATTATTAACCTCAGGCCTTAAAAATCCGTGTTTACTGGAGAAATCGTGTACCACATGGTTTACTGGACATTTCGTACCTGATCAAATCTGGACATGTCTGATAAATGGTAGCGTAATGTTCACTGAGGCTGCTGCTGTGTAGAACTGCTGACCCTCCTCTCCAGGTCATGCTAAAATACACTCATATATTCTCTCCTCTCCCTGCAGACTATTTCCGATCTCATCTGCTGGCTTTTTCATCAAACCTGGATGAACATAACCCTGACGTAGCCGAGTGGAGACTGGATGTTAGCAGAGTCATCAAGAACGCCCTGATCCAGGTAGTGCACTGTCTACGTTTTTTTCTTTTTCTTTTTTCTTTTCCTTGTAGCTTTATTTGGGTAAACAGTGACCGCACCTCTGCCTCTCTACGACGACCCCCTCAAGGATTTTCAGACAAGCGTTTGACTTTTATGATGATGGATGACGCAGCGAAGGAGGAGGACGGGGGCACAAGGAGATGTGGTTCAAGAACATGCTGATTGCAGTAGTTGAGCGCACTGCGGGGTTCACGGCCACAGACTAACTAGATTTAAGGCGGCGTATGAGTAACACTGAGGGAGAAGAAGTATTCAAAAGGGCTTGTTTGTTGATCAAAAATCCTCAGAGCTGTAAGCATGGACTGTCATTTAAAGAGGAACTAAATAACTAAATAAATCTACTTTTTTTGTCGCTACTAAACTGTGTGGATGGTGTTTGAATTATCTACTGTTCGGAGTCATTTTTGGTCAGTGGTGGAAGAAGTACTCAATAGTGTTAGTAAAGTACAGGTAACTGCAATCAATACTTATACAATACTTTACTACTTTTATTTTGTTCCTTCCACCACTGTTTTTGGTTACTTCAAGGCAAATTTATGCATGTTTTAGATACATATGAATACACATAGAGGCTTCTGTCCGTCCTTCGTGTTGTTCTGTCCGTTTTTTGGTCTTCTCCTCAGAACATGTGGACTCTGAACAACGGCGCTGTGCATGAGGTGACCGCTGAGGACAGTCATGAAAACAGCTTGAAAGTGGAAGCTAAACTTTTTAAAAAGTGACTAGAACAGACAGGAGAACAATTAAATGCTTCCCTCACCTCGCTATTTTTCTTGGCTCTTTTCCAGCAGATACAATCTAAAAACTTTCATGGGCGTCTCCATGTTTGTTTATTTGTTGCTCATTTTCGTCGTTTTGGTCAATTCTCAAACTGATCTTTAGTGCCCTCTGGTGGTTATTTAACAGAACTTAACTTTAGAAACATTTGGAAGTATAAATAAATGCAGTGACACTTACTACGATACTACGACTGGAATGCACTGATCTGGTTACATACTAAAGTGGAGCATAAATGAGCCTTAATGCAAACTATGTTGCTATGGCCCATGGCTCTAGAGCCACAACGCACCATAAAGACGCGGGTTGTTCGTTATCCTGTGGAGCGGAGAGGAACATGAAGGACGGCCGCAGTTACATGGAGCCAGGTGATTACCAGGCCCGCCCCCGTTTTAGTCAGCAAGGCCTAAATCTAAGCGTGTGCTGCCTTCAGTGCCCTCTGCTATTTCCTGTACAAAAGTCTGCCCTGATTACAGACAGACGTTTTGGATCTCAAACGGCCGTGTGCAGGGGTGGAGTTTGAAGTGTGGATATCAGCCACACTGTTCCTCAATGTCCAGACCCTCCCACCTCACCTCTGCCTGGTTTAGCAGCTCTGTTTGAAATGTGGGAGTCATTTAGGTGTTTAGTCCCACTTTAAGTTGCACATGTGCATGAAAAGATCAGTCAGTCATGTTATAGGCACTGTCTTTCCATAGTTTGAGTCAGTACCAAATTTAAGTCGAACGCCTAAACGTAAGTCAGTCTTAAGACAGCAAGACAGGCAGTATATCTAATATGCTATTTATCCATTTATAATTTAAATATGTATATCTCAACTTAAATATGAGCCTGCAGTGCATCAAAAAAATTATGTTTAAACTAAAAAAACAAAACATGAGCTAACAGGTCAGAGAGGAAACCGCATGGCAACAGACTTATCTCATTAGTTTGATTATCACAGCATGCACAAATGTTTACACGTATCTTAAAAAGTTTTCCAAAGTTGAAGAGATGACAAACTGTAAAGCTTCTGACAGACAACAACAACAAAAGATAATTTATGAAAATCCAGTACCTGACTCAATTTGGGGAAATGACAGTGGAATGAATTTTATTTAGCTGTCTTTTTTCATCAGCTTGTTTAGCCTGTAGCAAAAGAGATTACCGCACTCAAATTTGTCCAGCTGAAATGATTGATGATTTTTTTTTTTTACTGTGCAACTTCGGGCAACACAGTCAAATTGACAGCAATTGTAAGTTCTAATGTAATTTTTAACTGCTGACCTTAAGGCTATCATTCCCTAACACTATAGTTTTCTCGATATGCAAGCACATTATTTGCAAATCTGTGCTAAGTTCTGCACCATAGTTAATCATCTCACATACTTGAGTAAAACTTACTGAACAGTTTCCTTTTCTGTTGTTATTTTAGTTTTGTAAACTCTGCAAAACATCACGCTGGGTGTGTATATGCATATAGTAAAATGTACATCGGTTACCATGGTGACACAATTCACACATTAGCAAACCGGCCAAAATGGATAGAAACGGCACATTTTCAGGAGCCTGTGATCAAGCCGAGCATTCATGGTCCTGTTTAGGTGTCTGATTTTGCTGCCGAGCTTGTGACTAATCTTCTGTGTAAGACTTGATTAACATCACACATCAGTTGTAATTACAGATAAATGAGTTTTTAATGTTTATGTTGATAAGAAAGCGTTAATAATTGAACCATCTGAGTGCCAATAATATACACAGATATGAGTAATCCAATATGGAATGTATCTTCACAGCACTGATCATAGTCCTGCAGGTATAGCTCTCGCCTCATTAACTCCCTGTTTGCAGCGACGTACACCAAAACATCAATACAGCTCTCCCCCTGAAAAGAGCGCAGCCTTGCATCATATTTTCACACATTTTGATGGGGGCAGAAATCAAAATGGATGCCAAAAATACCCTCTGTTCCCGTCTGGCTCTTCATTCTCCACTGAACATGTCAGATTTGTTACTTGTTATTGACTTCATTTCTGTACGACAACCCAAAGCCGAAGGCAAAACATGAAAAAGGGAATGAGATGATGATTTGACGTGATTGTGGTCGAAAAACATTCAAATTCGGGAAGGAGCAGAGGAAATGAACAGGGTGATCTGCTGAAAAGTTTGGGTGTTTTGGTGCATATTTTGTTGCATTAAGGTTGAATTCAATAACAAAAAGGTGTAAAGATGAGCAATATTTTTTATTTTTTGCCTGCAAAGATTGACATTTTAATCTTTTTTAGTTCTAATCTGACCTAATTCAGCTATGCATTCTGCTGTTGAACTGTATGGTATAGAGCAGGGGCCTTCAACCTGTAGCTCTCCATCCTCTTCCAAGTAGCTCGCCAAGGGATTTCAGAAGTAAACCATTGTGCTGAATAACAAACATCTGGATAATTACATGCATATTACCAGTGTAAATACCATTTTGAAGCCCAACTGTTTGCACTAATAAATGGACGATGGTTTATGTTTTATGGGCATCTCACTATGCCCTCTTAATCGTCCAGTCGTCTCAATTTCTTGCGGCTGCTAAAATGAGAAGCTCTCTGGCACTTTTGTTCTGTAAAGGTAACTACCGGAGGGAACAGGTTGCAGACCCCTGAGATAGTGTCACCTTAAAGATCCTATATTATGTAAATGTGCCTTTTGTGAGCTTTTAGTCATATTATAATGTTGTTACCTCCTCAAAAACATACATGGAGTTGCGTTTTGTTTCATGCACGTGTCTGATTAATCCTTTATTATTAGTCTGCCTATATTACCAAAGCTCATCATGCTCTGTTCCACCTTTTGCAGCAGACTGACTATTCCAGGGCTGGAAGTATCCAAATGCTTCTAGTAAAGGTATATGGAGTTTAAAAACATAGCGGAGCTCTTCCTGTATTACCATATGACATTACAAGCTTGTTTTGAGCGATTAATAATAAAGGGTTACTCAAAGCATGTGTGAATGAAACAAAACTCAACTCTAGGTCTGTTTGTGATGAGGAAACAACATTATAACTTAGATTAATAAAGTATAATATCGGCAGTATCAGTAGTTTGCACATTGATCTTGAACAGAAGGTTAATATGGCACAGTAAAATTACTTTTAGGTTAAGGAGTATTTCATGAACATTACCATATTCATGTATTCTAAAGTGCCTTGTCTTCTTTTTGTTGTTGTTAAGTGCTCTGTAACTAATGACTGATCTTTGTCCCCAGATATGAAGTAAACAGATTAAAATCAAACAGTGATTTCACTAATAACAAAATGATGGTGAATTATTACATGAACTTCTTGTTGCTCTGGGTTGCCAGGTCCTAGCTAAAAATCAGTATTGCATCCACTCAGATATTGTTATGGCTTTCAAACATAACCAAAAACTACATGCTTGAGATTTTTTTAATTATTTCAAATCGATGAAAACTTTATGATTCATAATTTTGTTGTTAACATGTAAATTCACTGTAAATAGACTTATATAGCATGTTGTATGTGTATTTATAATGTAGAGAGCAGTGTTATCTAAGAATATAAATATAAATATATATAAATAAACTACATATTTAAAACGTGAAGATCACTTGAACCTAATCGGACTGTGTGTGTGTGTGTGTGTGTTTTCCAGGCCACAGGAGTGAGAGAGGAGCAGCTCCTGGTCACAGTACTTCCTGGTTTACCCACAGCCGCAGAGTTCTTCTTGCTGCCTGACAAACAGATCACAGAGGGAAAGCCTGACAAGAGCGCGATGCATTTAGATCAGGTGAAAGAATCGGAACTGATGCTTGTATTCAGCTGTGATATGTAATTTGCATGTCTGTTATCTATTTCATCGTAGTTTTTGTTTTAATTTCCGATGGAATACAAAAACAATGCCCTAATATTATCATCCGTTCACTTTCGACAGCTTAACCAGGCAAATTTACAGATGTGTTCCTGAATCACATCAATATAACCCTATATTTCCCAGCCTTACTACTCCTGACTTTGTTTGACTTTTGTTTTGTAAATAATTTAGCACTAAGGCAACAGCCCTATTTTTTTTTGTTGTGTCCACTGCATATGGCACATGAATTCAGGAATGCATTAAAAAGCCGAGCGTACGGTAAATTAATTTGGTGTTACTCAAGCTGTAATTCTTGGATTGTCCAGGAGATGTCAGTATTGTCACACTAACAGATTTCTGGAAATGGATATTCAATTCAATTCAATTCAGTTTTATTTCTATAGCCCAGAATCACAACAAGAGTTGCCCCAATGGGCTTCACAGTGAAAAACATGGAAACATAATCTGACATAGACATCAGCAAACACATTGTCCCATCCTCAGTCACTCAATGAACACACGATATGTTTGGGACCTCATGTTTCTCTGAGTGTCGTGATTTCAGATTTCAGATTAGATGCCTTGTATTTTGCAGTTCCATTTGTTCTCAGTTATGGCATATCATCAATAAGCACCTCAACAAAATGTAACCCAACTGACCTAACAGAAAATATGCGTGTATAAAATAAAAAAAGGTAGAAGTAAAACCTAAACACTAGACAAATACATCCAAGAATTACCTCCATAATTCACATCATATTAATTTGAAACAGAGCACAACAGGGATGAAAAGTAAGTCGTTATTTACAATTTAAAGACGTATTTGTTTTTGCAAATACATGTTCCGCACAGATGTTTTCAGTGTTGAAAGAATTTTCTTTTAAAAGTGCACTGTGTAACTTTCTAGTGGTGGATCTGGTTGCTTCCGTGGAGATGCTTTACCTGCTGTGTAGTATCTATAATAAGGACATGCAAGTGAACACTCCAGGCCAATTTACAGGTCAGATCTGTGGAGAGGTGAGAATGTTCACAGAATGTATCCATGTTCTCCGAGGTATTTCTGAACAGCAAAAACACCAAACTGATAGAAAAGTTTAACATTCCAGACAAAGAGACATCTCCACATCGACAGGTTATGGACTCCCCCACCAGAAAAGTTACACCGTCTTTACAAATTTACATCTTTAAATACGTCTATGTGTATGTTTTCATTTCTTTGACATAAGCATGTGTCCTGCTAAACCAAGAGCAGCGGTGTGTGTAGAATAGTTTAAAATAGAAACACAATAGAGTTCAGTTTGTGAATTAATGAAATACACTGTGTCAATGAAAGATACAGTGGATTTACATGCACAGAATCTGATGATCTGATTTCTGGACCTTTTATGATGATTTAAATGACATGCAAATAGCAAAACCTGGCGTGAGTAATCTGAGGGACCATGATCAGAAACAAATTCAGTATTTTATTGTTTACATGTCAGTTTGATGCCAGAAATGTGATTATAATCTGATGTTGAGTGCTCCAGATTTGAAGGCTATCTGGGGTAGAATTATACTGCAGTGAGGGATGTACAGGTTTGCCACAGATACTTTATTAATCCCAAGGGAAATTCAAGTTTTGCTGCATTAAACTGTTGCAATTGATGCTGCAGCATTTTCACTGCGCGTTTCAACTACAGTTCCAACTATCAATGCCCCTACTACTAAAGCTTTCTTGGAAATACTTCTCCTTGTGCCGGTTGTGTTATTTTTCATGTGTAATCTCTGAATTTCCACATGTTTTTCATCTATTTCTTGCTCCAGTTCCAGAGTTAAGCCTTCATTCTTCTCTGCCACTGTATTTAAACTGCTGTTCATGGGAGATTCTGCTTATTTCCTGCTGTGTCTCAATTTTGGCAGAGCTCTCTAATCTCCCTCCTCAGCTCTTCTATCTCCTTCTCCATTTTTCTTTTTTCAAGTAACTAATTTTGGCCCTCATTGTTATGTTATGGTTGCTAGGTAACAGTTATGGATTTATGCTGCATTTGTTTATCCCTCAGTCTCCCACTCAGATCTCGGACATGACGTCACATCCGAGCTTCAACCGTTTTATTATATTTCGTGTCTCTGACTCGGAGAAAAACGTGGACGCGAACCGGAAAGCTGTTATTGCTTTAGCACGGGCCGAGTACCAGGCGTCGAAAATAAGTGTATGCTTCAACTACACAACCTCGAGGAAGAAATCAGTAGAAATAGTATAATTCAATGTATTAGTGAAGTGAAAGTGTTGGTGTCACGTGATGGTAGAGCATTTTGGCAGGAATGTGGCAGGTTAGCTAGCAGGAAACGGGCTAAAAACATGAGCGACAACAACTACCAAACCCATAGGCAGTGATACGGATGCAGTAAAGTATTGCAGTAATACAAGTGACAGAAATTAAACCACCAAAGCGTCCAGACACAATGAAAACAGTTCATACAAGTGACACTGGGCACAGACATTTTTGATTCTATCTCGGAAACGTTGCTCGATCTCCGACATCCGAGTCCCACCGTCCGAGGAAAATGGATGGATAATCGAACGCAGCATTACCTCTACATGTCACATCTGCCTTCTGTGTCCAACCAGGAAGTTAAATTATAGTTTTACGTCACCAAAATAAAAATAAAAAAAGGCAAAACTCTTAAAGAACCCATATTACACTGTTTTCTGATCTACGTTATAATGTTTTCTTAATTTTCCTCCCGCAGATAATAAATTGGTAATATAAACATATATTATTCAAAGGTGCATTGTGTAACTTAAGGGTTTGGGGTCCGTCACCTTCTTGTTTCTATGCCTATGTCATTGTTCTGCCTGGAATGTTCCACAGTATGACTTTAAACCGCTCTGCCTTACTTACAGATGTTTCTAGTGATCAAAAATACTAGAAAAAACAGGCATTCTGACTGTGAGCGGGGTCGCCTCTCCGCGGATCTGACTTGTAACTTGGTCCGGTGAAGACAGGAAGGTTTAATGCCGTACGGTGAAACATTCCAGACAAAGCAATAACATGGAGTAAAAGAGAAAAGAAAAGCATGGGGAAAAGCATTAGACGGACGCTCTGTGTATCTGTCCACCACGAAAGTTACACAATGCACCTTTAAAGAGCATATGGCAGGTTAGACTACACATTTCACACAAAAATACAGTTAATATGAATATAATAAGAGTTTGCTTCTCTTATTTGTTTAACATAGGCAGCGAATGTGAAATATGCAGGGAATTCCACACCTGGCAACCTCTTAATAAACAAATCTTTAAATTTGTTCCTGCAATTTTGTACAACTGCGTAATTTCATATTCCCTTTGTCCTATTTCATACTACACTACACGATGGGTTAATGTTTTGGCAGTGAATCTCGTGGCGATCACTCACACCTTGCCGTAGCAGACTCATGAAGCAGCACCCCTCAAAGTGCTCCCAAGGGCAACCAGCATTTGAACCCCATTATTTTTGCTTGACATTAAAAAATGAATCCATGCAAAGATTGATCAGGACTACAAACTCATTTGCTCCGAAATGTCACTGTTGATGAATGAAGACTTGGAGACAGATGAACTTGAAGTTTGATGAACTTGAACAACAACCTATTCTTTTTTTTTATGCAATTTTCAATCTCTTATAAGTGCATATGGCAGGTTTTTGTTTTTCGGTTTGGTGGGATATACCTGCAGGAAAAAAATATTATAGTTTTTGAAAAGAAAAGCACAAAATTACAGGAAGTAGTGATGAGAATCCTTCTACCTATGTCATCAATGTTGAAATTTCTATCCAAAACGTAGAGATAATTTGGGTGCATGTTTTTGAGTTGAGTTTAAACCTTCCTTTAACAACATAAATGTGTTGCCATTTATATGTATTGGTCTAATCATGACTAATTGTGTCAATTAGACTCGTTTTGGCCCTTGTTGTTATGTTTTAGTTGCTAAGGAACAGTGATAGACTTATACAGTAAACGTCACCAAAAAGAAAAAAGAAAAAGTGAAATCTTAAAGAACCCATATTACGCTGTTTTCCGATCTGTGTTATAACGTTGTTTCCACATCAAAAACATGGCCGGTTGTGCTTTGTTTCATTCACACATGCTTATTTAGTTCCTCAAACAGAAAACACTCCACCTTATGATCTCATGTGGCCATACAGGAGGTGCTCCACAGTGTTTTTCATCTCAATACACCTTCACTAGAATCATTTGGATCATTTCGGACCTGGAATTGCCCATTTTGACTGCACAAAAATTAAGAGGAGGCTGTTAACTTGAAAACCGCATGTTCCTTACATCACAAGGTGGAACAGAAACATACCTGAAGTTGTGTTTTTGATGAGATAAGAGCATTTTAACATGGCTTAACGCTCATGTGAGTCAATTTTGCGTAATGTAGGACCTGAATTATAACGATGTAATCTGTGTTTTGGGGAAATTGTCCGTCTCTAACCTGTCACATGCACTTTGTATGTTTGTCTCCACAGCTGTCAGAAGTTTTGCTCAGCGCCTTAAATCAAAACTTGGTGCAGTTCACTTTGAGACCAGGAGTCCAGGTGACGGTGTATGCGGCGCACTTATCAGCAGGTAATCACACGCACACATTTATGCATTTAGAGCTTGTTCTCAACCTCAAGGCCGAATATACTGAGGGTTGGATATCTCATGAATGAACTGCTGTGCCATCAAATTAAACGCTATGTTTTTCTCAAATCAATAACTATGCCTATTGTGCTTGTGTACTTTGGCTGTTTAATGCACACAAACTGAAGCATTCATGTAGGAAGACCTATTCGAACGCTCTGTGGGGTTGGTTTTATTCCATTATAATCATGTCACGTCATGGTTGGGCTTGAATCTAAGGAGAATCAGCTCTTCTGATTCATAACAACAACAAAAAACATTTTTACAATCAGATCTGAGACCCATGGCCTATTATTATTAGTCAGTATGATCCTGATTTTCTCTATCAAGATCTAATAATGGCTGATTATAACAGGAAGGACATCTGGCATAAAAAAACCTATTAAAATCCAACAAGAATCAATTATCCTAATAAAAATAAAGATTATGTTAAAAATGATAGAATATTACTTTGGGTTAGCCACAGGGTCTTAAAAGTCTTAAAAAGGTCTTAAATTTCATGTTCCTAAATTAAGGCCTTAAAAAGTCTTAAATTATGTCGTCTAAGTCTTATTTTTTCACAAAGGTCTTAAGTTTCATTAGTCTACTTTTTTGTAAACTCAACTGAGCTGAAGTGCAATGTGAGACACGACAATGTGAAAGCTTAGTTTGCCTTTTTAGAAGGTTATAAATTATTTTTTGGCCATTTTACAAGCAATGCAGACAACTATAAATGAGTTCTGAATGAGATTTTATAGTAAAAGCTTTTGTTATTTAAAGTAGTGAATAATGGTCATTATTATTAGAATTGGATCTGGTGTTTTTCCCCTGCATAATGGGTGCGATGTTGGTCTTAAATTTCACTTAAGTGGTCTTAAAAAGGTCTGAAAAATGTCTTAAATTTGGAGGAGTCAAACCTGTACTTTTTACTTTAACATGAGAAAACCTTCATTACATTTTCAGATTCACTTTATTGATATAGCACATTTTACAAACCGTTTCCGTAGTGCTCAGTTTCTTCATTTTATTTGTTTGGGATGAGAAGTCCACGCACTGTATTGGGCCTTGAATGAGAACAGTTGGCTGGTCTGACATAACGCATGCAAACTAATAGACAACATTGATATACCGTAGAAGATAGTCAGGAATATTAACTCCACTTGTGGCCCCTAAACTAATCCAAGGAACTCTGTGTGTGATTGGCTCCTCCCCCTTTAGCTACACAGAGACTTTCAGAGAGTGAGCACCGCTACCAGTTTATGTGCGTCCTCCTTTTGGCGATGCTGCTACTGTCCTAAAAGGCCAAATAAGAGAAGAGTAAGGACGTCCACACTCCTGCTTTTAAAGGGCCTATATTATGTGCGATTTTCTACTTCTGCCACTTCACACAAAGGATGTTAAGGGAAGATTCATCTGTGAATTCGCAATCATGATAGGATAGGTCACAGCATTGTATTTTTTATAATAAGGGGCTTGTTTGAAAGCTTCTGAACTCCTTTGGTGAATTAAACTAGCTCAGGTCTGAATTTTTTTATATTCTTAATAAAAATAATTATCTGGAGAATTTTCCAAAAGTAAATTAATTTCCCCCTGTACTGAGCTCCAAAAAGTAAACTTAAATTTACAGGTACTATGTAACTTCTAAGGTGTCCAGTATTTGCTTGTGTCGATGGAGATGCAATTTATTTTCCTGGAATGTTCCACAATAGGGCATTAAACATATCTCCCTTACATTTGATAAATTACAGGTGTTTTATAGATTAAAAATACCTAAACCTACCTGTTAAAAAACTTCATTTTGATGCTCAAGTTTCCATACTGTGGAATAATCAAGGGAAAGTAGTAATATCTCCATGGAGACAAGCTGGGGGCGGATCCTCCTCCAAAAAAGTTACACACTGCACCTTTAAAGTGCCTGGTTATGTTTCAACATGTCATATTTGATTAAGAGAGTTCCAGTGAAAGTGATATAAGTTTTTTTTTTCTCTATGTTTTGGTGATATTTGGCTTCAACAATCATTAAAAATCAGAAATTTTCACAAGTCGTGACATCCCTACTTCAGACACCCGAGCCTTGGTGTTTTCTCAGTTATAAATATTTGTCCTGGCTCTTGCTATTGTGAAAGTTATTTGCAAAACACCAGCAGATGGCACTAGGCCTGCATCTCTGACAGTGACAAAATAAAGCAATTTGTTCCAAGCCAAGAAAACAGAGTAGCTGATAAATGGAGAAATTCTGAGCACTGAAATAATCAAAACGAGTATCGACAGCGTATGGAGCATTGTTGGTGGGAGTACATGGGTGAAAGCAAAAGAAATAAATAAAGGAAAGAAGACAATCTTACATAATATAGACCCTTCAAATCCATTTTCTAGAGACGTTTATGCTGTTCTGTGCTTCTTGCATGATTTTTGGTCAATACATTGTTGTTGTTTGGACTTTTGGTTGATGTTGAACGGCTTGTCTCTCTGTCTCTGCAGCGCCCCTTGTGGACACGAGCGAGAACCACAGTGGCTCTGCAATGCTAATGCTCCTATCGGTAGTGGTCGCGGGTTTAGCTGTATTTGTCATCTACAAATTCAAAAGGTAAAGTGTCCACAAAATGCCTAATATCACATACTGGTGGGCGATATGGAGAAAAATGAACTGAATTTTTTCAGATTTAACATTTGCAGTCCATGAGAAATGTGGTAAAACATGCTATAGTAAATATCTGGGTTTAGGTTTAAATATTGCAGAAAGAAGGACTGGACTGGAACAATTAAACACAAAAGATCCAAAATATAACCTTGCATCTTTGTTTGGAAGATTGCATCGTATCATGTACTATTTTTGCAACTTTTAGGTGTTTTTCTCATGAAAGACGACACATTTGATACAGAGGTGGGACATATTTTTGGAGGGAATATGCAGATAAATTAGACAATACCATATCAATCCAACAGACCTGTGCAAAATCATGTCTTTACAGAAAATCTAAAGATAAATTTATATCTTTATTTAAAATTTACGACATGTTTTTGTTTGTTTTAAATCTTTTTTTAAATATTATTAACCCTATTGATACTTTGCAGTGACATGAGGCTGTGGGTGTTCTACATGTATCTCTAATGGTGGAATTTTGAGTAATTACCATGGTGACGCAATGCAACAATGCAGCAAGCACTGTCAAAAAAGTTTTAAGATTGTCTGAAATCTCAAAAAAAAAACAAATTGGAGTCAAACAGCACATTTTCAGGAGCCTGTAATCAATACAAGCGTCCTGTTTAGAGGTTTGATTTTCCAAAAAAAAAAAGGGAAAAACCTCAGACAGAGCAGAGCCTACAGTTAGCGTCACACCCCAGGGAATGTTGGTGAGATCAGCTGCAAAGTCTCAATACTCACTATTCAAACTCAGCATAAATTCAAAACAACATCCATCAGTATTTCAAAAACCCGCCCACCTCTTAACTTTTATTAATCTTCTGAATTCCCTAAACAAAAGTGTCTAGTTTAACCAGGTTCTTCCAGACAGCGTTGGAAAAAAGATGCTTCCTAGAGCGTACAGGAAGTTCTGATCACAAACTGTCAAAAGTCAATCCCCCGACTCCCCAGTGCCCTCTGTAGACGGGGAGGGGTTGCTTAAAAATTCTCCCTTTTGTGGGGCCAGACCTCGCTAAAGAAAGGTCTCTCGGCGTTCAGTTGCTATCAATATGAAGCCCTTTATATGTGAGCGCTTGACCTTTGTGAAATGTTAAATTATTTCCCCTCGCCAAGGTGGAGTTTCAAATGAAAAGGGCACGAGAGGTCAGAGAGATCGGCAGACAAGCGGAGAATGAAACGTTTAGCTTTTAGCACATGAAGGCGCATTATTTTACCTGAGTTACATCATCTTTACCGGCACATAATAAGAAAAAGACGAGCTTAAACAGAAATACTTGGCGCTTGTTTCTACGCCAGTGGTTCTCAGGCTGTGGTGCTTAGTAACATTAGTAACATTAACACTTTTAAGGTATTTCATTATTATTATTACTGTTATTTAGCCCATTAACATTCTCCTTGTTGATGTTGTCATGTAGTGGAAGGAGATCTATGTCATAATGTTGTTTCTTCATCATAAACAGTAATAATAATACATTTTATTTCTTTGGCGCCTTTTTTGGACACTCAAGGTCACCGTAAAACAACATAAACAAATTAAATACGATTAAAACATGCAGTTTAAAGCCTGGAGCATTATTTAATTGACTGATTGTATTTAGTACTATATTTTATTAGTATTTATTATTTTAGTATTTAGTAACTGATTGTGTTTTGTTTCATTCACAAATGTTTCACACACAAATCCTGCATATTTAGCCTGAGTTCTTCTCTCAAATGAAAACCACTCTGTTCTGCTTTATGATGCCATGCGGTAATACAGGAAGTGCTCCACCGTGTTTTCAAACTCCAAACACCTTCACTAGAATCATTTGGATCGTTTTAGCCCCGGCCGACTGGAAAACTACCGCTTCGTGACATCACAAAGTGGAGCAGAGCATTTTGAGGTTTGGAGATGTAGACAGACGAATGCGGGATTTCTCGAACATGTGTAAATGAAAGAAAACACAACTCCAGGTCTGTTTTTGATAGTGTAACTTGACCTAATGTTCATAAGGGTACATTTTGTGTAATATGGGACCTTTAAGCTTGTATTTAGTGGGTTTAGATTCTATTCCAAGACATGGCTGTTGATTTCAGAAGTATTTCGTTAGCATATATATTTACTGACTGTGTTTCTAGTGTAGTACTCTGCTTAATTTGATACGATTTCTACGCATCTTTTAGCTAAATCCGCACTCTTTTCTGCGCCAGTAGCTGGTGGGAACAGTTTGAGAACCATCTTGTCTAGACCATTATACTGTCCGTGTCCCTTTGCCTCACTGTAAATCTTTCCTCAAGGAAGATCCCAGGCCTCAACGTCTATGCGCAGATGCAGAACGAAAAAGAACAAGAAATGATGAGTCCAGCCAATCCAAACGAGGCCACGCCGCCCTCACAGCGGGACCGCGGGCCCTCTTTGGAGATACTGGACACAGAATTCAACTCGCGACCCATCGGTAACAACATGTGGCTGTTTGTTTGTCTCATGTTAGATCATGTGCTTGTTCATATCATACACTGCAAAATGGAGATATCTACATGAGGTGAAGTTACTCATATTAATCCTTTTAAAATAGACTACTTATTTCAATAATAGTTTTTACATTTTGGTGAAGTTTATCATTTTATGGGCAGCAGATGCAGTACAGTAGATTACAGTAGAGTTAATTCAGGTTCTGCTACCTATTTATGTATTCATTGGCCTTTATTTAGATGGAAATACTCTGTATTTTTGTATTTGCCTTCTCAGGTTTTTTTTTTCCCACAAACTGCCACTTAACTGAAAACTATGATAAATAATTACCACTGACACTATCCCAGCTTTAGGTGCTTTATGTAACTTTTCTGGTGGATCTGCCAATTGCTTTTCTCCATGGAAATGTTAATGCTTTGTCTGGAATGTTTCCATATTATAGTATTAAACCTTTCTATCTTCATAGAGACCAAACCTTACCAAGTCAGATCTCATAGTCAGAATGCCTGTTTTTCTAGGTGTTTTGAGCTGTAAAACTAGCTGTAATTGAATAAAGGTAGAGCTGTTTAATGCCATACTGAGGGACATCCAGGCAAACTATGGATATGTGATATAAATGACTATGAACTGTTCACCAGAAAAGTTACACATTGCGCCTTTAGCATCACCTTAAAGCTCTCTGCACCAGAAGTCACATAAGACTGTCACACTTGAGTTCCAGTCCTTTTTTGGGTTAACTGTGTGTCCAGTCAGATTTAGGGTTTCCTGGAGACCTTCACCCAGCCCAGCTACGTCATGTTGGTCTCCGTAGTTGGACTCGTGTCATCGGTTGGAGAGCCAGTGTGTTTGGTTACTGTAATGTTTTCTTTTCGGCCTTGGTTGTTGGTCCTTTGCACAACTTTCAACCTGGAGGACCACGATCTGATCTCCATAAACCTTCTCCCCCCTCAGCCTGTATCCCACCAAACCAAGTAAAAATAGAAAAGCATGAAAACCTGTCATATGCACTTTAAGACTGGTGCCCTGCCCTATATCTGGTCTAACGGGGGCAGTATAAATAACTTTGGGTAAAGCCAGTTCCACAATGAAAGTCCAAGTAGAGCAGTATATATGCATAATCCTAGAAAGACAAACACCTTTGTAAATAGCCTTAGATTTCAATGATTGTGAAAAACATATCTGAATTTGCCTGATAAAGGCCTAATAAGCTCAAAACTCCAAACAATATTCAGCATTCACCTCATGGATATTACATTTTGCAGTTACAGTTGTATTGTCTTTTCATGGTCTGTGCATGTGTCATTGAATTCATCTTTTTGTTTTGTGTTTCTCAGAGGTGAAATGGGCTGAACCCCTGGTGCATGATCACTAGAGGAGAGTAGGTCTGCTGCAGCTAGACCCGCTGGTATTTCACATTTCATATTGTAACTACAGGCTCATTTAGAATTGAAAACAAATAGGCAAAATTGGTCAGTGAAAACTCATATCACTATGTAACTCATGACATTACAGACGCTTCTACCGAGTTTTTATAAAAGTTTTGTTATACATTTCTATTTGTCTGTATTCCCAAAAGTAGCTGAATGCATTTTTTCTTCTCACTTAGTTGGTGGAGCTCATTTACTGATTTACTAACTGCAGTAAAATGTCTCAAATTTAATTTCAGATTTAAAAATATTTAGAAACACTCATCATTTTTCATATCCTTCACATTATTCTGTGTTCTCCAGCATCTGTCTGAGGATTTCTTTTGGCTGTATACAATGTCATACTCATCCTGGCTTATGTTATTAGTCCATATACAGTATATACTGTATGTTTCTCTATTCTTCACAATGTTTTCTGATGCCCTCTAATGGCCACAATGGTCCTACTGTAGCTTTAACCTCCAGTATTCAAGTCATTACTATCAAAAGTCAATACAATGGCCACAAATTCTACTCAGGTAAGAATAATGTCACTTAAGTAACATTACTCATGTAGAAGTACAAAGTAGAGATAAGAAAATACAGTAAGAGTAAAAAGGAAGTAGAGAAAAATACTACTACTTCTGATCTCTAATATGAAGTCAATGTAATTTGAAGGACAAAACAAACACCATGATCTGGTCAGGGTTCAGCAGACGCAACAGTGAGACAAACTAAATCATCTGAAGGAGCGGTGCAAGAAACACAAATCTTCCAATCAGTATATAAAGCTTTTGTCCCTTGTAGACTTACTCACTGAGGTAAACCTAACCAAAACTTTAATGAAAAAAAAAAAAAAAAAGCTCATGTGGGAGTAAAATATGCTGCCAGAAAAATACAGTGAAAACTCAAATTTCTTTAAAAAGTGACTCCAGTAAATGTATTTCTCTGCTGTGTTTTCTTGTCTGGTTAATGAGGCGGATGTGAATGTGCTGATCACATGTTTAAACCCAAACACCCAGGGACACCTGCGAGCTTCATTTACAGTAAAACACACAAACACCAGGTGCACTGTGTGTGGGCCCCGTCGTCATGGCAGCAGGATGATGAGCAGCAAACAGCCTTTAACCTTTAGTGACACCAGGTCTATTAAAAAGTTGAATAAATGGTGCAGTATGTAACTTTTCGGAAGGTCTGCCACCTGCTGATCTCTGTGTAGATGTTATTTCTTTTACCTGAAATATTTCCACAGTTCTATTCTAGGTAGTGTCATGGCTCAGAAATACCCTAAAACCAGGCATTGTTACTGTGGGTGGGCCCGCCATTTCACAGATCTGACCTGTGACTGGTGGTGTTACTTGCTTTTCTCTATAGAAATAGATCATATTTAATGCTTTACTGTCTAACTTTTCAGGCAAAACAATCTCCAAGGAGACAAGCAGATGAAAATGTACATAGTGCACTTTTAGTACCTTAAAAGTCAAACATAAAAATGTATGAATACAATATAACAATGAGTTCTGCTCAACCAATGCAAAACTATTTATTAATAATAATTCAGTGATTTACAGGGTACAAGGTAAAATAATCTGTGTGTATGGAAAATGACTAAAGATTATAATGTCTTACATTCACTACACCAAAATAACAGTGAAGACTGAACGATATTGGCATTAGAAAATTTCTTTAAAAACTGTATTTCTTTCAAAGACTAAAAACACAGAGGAGCACCCTGGATTATTACCATCTGAAGTCAGAGGAAGACAGTAATAAAAAAACAAAAAAACAAAAAAACTGACATTTTCAGTTGAAGAGAACTTAATGAACATTAAATGTTCAGTTGTCCAGGACAGATATAATCAGATACATTTTGACTTTTTCTTGTGTCTCCTCTCTGTCGCCCCCTGCAGGATGTATGAAACCTCATGTCCATCATGTGAAGTTTTCCACAGAGCTCCCCACCTACATCGTCTGATCACGGACTGGATTCTCCGCTCCAGCGTTGTCATGGATATTTTTTTACCATTTCGGGACTCAAAGGTTTGGAGCTTTACACCTGTGCATGTTGGAGCCACCGTTCACACAGACTCTGTACAGGTTCATCTTTTAACATAAGGCCTTTTGAAGATTACATTTATTTATAAAGACTGAGAATCACTCCAGTGAGGCCTCCAGCATGACAATTAGAGAAAGAAGGTAATGTACAAAGCTACAATGGTTGGGGTTTGCTCACAGGTCTCACTTGGTTTGCTGTTTGAAGCTAACAGCTGTAGTGTATTATTTATTCATATCAAATACTTTTCTGAAGTATGTGGTCAGAGTGAATACACATTTATTTTGTAAATCATGAATGTCTATGTTAGAATCTTTGTGTACTTTAATAACAAACGTCAGACTTAACAGAAATGCTGTTGTATAAAATGTAAAAGCGTACGTCGAGGCTTGTCTCCTGGAAAGATGATTTATGGCACAATACAAATTTTGTACTCCAACGGCTTCTTTTTCCATTTTATTTCTCTTTATACACAGATTTCACTGTATTATAAATGACACACATTTTAATATTGCATATTTGTGTTCTCAGGCCTGCTGAAGACAGCCGTGCACTTTGTAATACTATAAATATAACTGAAAGTATTACATTGCTTATGAAGTATTGTATTTCATTTGGATTCATTTATACCCTATAAGACCCTGAACAGTTTGAAAGCAAAAAGCATCATTCATTGGCTTTTCTGATGAAGCCGGAAGTTCGATTTATCCAAATGTATTGTCAAGGTCAAACTGGGTAAGAAAGTGATCCTATATGTTAGAATATACAGTTGAAATAAAAAGTAAGAAGAGTAAGAGGAAGGTCACAATCAAAAGCTGAGTTTTACATTTAAAACGAGTTGAAAGAAGTGCTTGAGGGAAAAGCAGAGATTTCCTGATTGGCCAGTCAGTCTATTTATAGCAAAAAAGTCCAGTATATTTCTGAACAGAGAAATGTGAAATGTGACTTCAGACATTTACAGTGAACAAAACATCCGTCTATGAGAACTGGAACACACTTTAAGTAAACAAAAACATGCCGAGATGAGATGAACCTCACAAATGTTTTCAGTGGTTATGGTTTCATTTAGTCATTATGAGAAGCTTCAAGTGAACAGATGCATAGAATATAAAAGTATAGGTACATTTGTTTGTTTGCAGAGAAAAGGGTTATGTGGAGAAGGCTTCACTTTCACTGTGTGGCTGTATTGACAGGCAACTCTGACAAGTGACGTTACTGAAATTCTGTGGAGGAAAACACATGCGCGGCTCATGTCTGCATCTTTGGGGGCACATGTTTCAAAATTGAACTTTCTCCGCTGCTATTTTGACACTTAACTGCTCATCAAATACATAATGCATTAGTATACTGTTTGTGAAGCGTGTAAAAATGCCACACCGCCCACTACTGGCCCCTCATACAAACTACAGTGTCCTTCCAGGGGCAAGTTCTGATAGAAGTTTGTAGTTTGGGGCCTCAGTTTTCATCGAACAAAACAATTAGGGTGCTATACATTTGAATCAAAATTAATGTAAAGCAACTTAAAGGCAGATATTCTAGTCATTGTACACATAAAAACCTAAAAAAGTATCTCATTTTACTTGATTTACTAGTGTGATTAGTGTTACATTGCCATTAAAACATGCAATAAAGAGACTCAAACCCCATTACCATCTGCACAGTGGTGACATCTTTATATGAAATGCAAGACTGTTTTAGTACAGATGCTCATGACAGCAGCTGTGCAGCAGTAACGTTATAAGACACACATAAATTTGACTGTTTAGCGCCATCTGCCACAATAGATGGGAACTGCAGGTCATCACAGCAAATCTTACATGAACATATGGAGAATGATTTTGGAGATTGGCCTGACACAACCAATGCAACATTTTAACTGGTGAAATGTGCAGGTGTCTTTACTAGAAATGAGCCAAAGAAGGTGAGATAAAGGCCAGTTTAAAAATCTTTCAGTAAATCAAAAACCGAAATGAATCCAACACTGGAATATTTCAAGTGTAAATGTGATGTAAAAATGATACTACATAACATTCATTTATATTTTTATCATAATCACTTCATCACAATGTAAACAATATTTAAAATATTTCACTTGTATACAAAATGTAATGACAACATTTCCCTTTTTTATCAACTTACAGAAACAAAAACAAAAAATATATATTTATGCATTTATGTATTGTTAACATTACATTTTTTAGACTAGAACTAGAATATTTGACCATTTTATTTTATTTTTTTCTTCAATCAGTTATAACATCTTTTAGGCAAATCGCTCCAAACAAACATTAAAGATGTATATACTTGAAAGTGTACCAGTTTCTCTTTGTTGAGTAATTCAAAATTGAACAATAAATAGACTTTGTGTAAAAGGTTTAAAACACTAAGTGCAGAATAGGTCTTGGATGTTGGACTGTACAAAAGTTTGGTCTCCTCTTTTCCTCCCCATCGCCTTCGCCTTCTGCCGAATCAACCAGATAATTATTTTTATATAAATATGAATAACACAAAAAAGTTTTACTATATTGTACAGATTTTCTATGGGAACAGGCGTTCAGGTGTAACAGTGATTTGTTCGACCTCAACTGTGCTGTGTGTCATTGTTTTATGCATTTACAATCATATTTATTAAACAGAAGAACAATGTCTATGGTCTCAGTTCATTTCCAAACGTATTTGAAAGACACTGCAGGAAGTCCACTTGTTTTATCTGTGCATAAGCAGAACAAGCTCTCGTGGGGAAAACACATACACAGATTTATACTGTGTATTTTTGACTCATCAAGCCTTACATTATAATCAGTAGTTTCATAAGGGAATTAAAGGTGTACTGTATAACATTGCTTTGTCTAGAATCTTCCAACGTATAGATTAAAGGTCTCATATTGCTCTATTTTCTGATCTATAATGTTGGGTATAGCTAATATAATGTGTAATATAATGTATAAAGTGTTGATGTTTGGTAACTCCTTGCTCCTCTGCTCTATGTCAGTGCTAGAACTTTGCTCACAATAGCACCAGATGTAGCGTACGTCTCCTTCCTTGCCATTTTTTTCACTTTGGCACGCACTGCTGACTTTGGTTCTGCTCCTGGATTGCCGGGACGATTATGGTGTCTTGGTCCATGGGTGAAATTGGTGGTTCCCAGTAATTGTCACACTGCACTTCTCGCCAGTTCGACAGTTCCAAGTTCCTTGCCACACCCGACTGACGTTTCTTGGAGAAGATAAATCCATGGGAGTCACTGAGCAGCACCTTTCCTGTTGCCGCCTTCAATAATCTCCCTTGTGTGTGGTGAGTCCTCTATGATAACATCTGGTATTTGCACTGGAGCTATAGTGGTGCTCACATTAAAGGAGACTTCATTGGGTGGTAGAACGTGTGGATGAATCACTGCTGTGCTTGGTCTTTCAATGGTGAAGGTGGAGTTTAGACCCACAGGTGAAGGTGGAGGCAGGTTTAT
The DNA here is from genome assembly GCA_034769755.1 of Odontamblyopus lacepedii. Taxonomy (NCBI): domain Eukaryota; kingdom Metazoa; phylum Chordata; class Actinopteri; order Gobiiformes; family Gobiidae; genus Odontamblyopus; species Odontamblyopus lacepedii. The sequence goes on along the minus strand of CM068353.1, from coordinate 39,330,698 downwards.
GTCCATAGGCTCTCCATGGTTGATGCCGGAGACCTTATATTAGATATTATATTGATATTACATACTGAAAAAAAGGTGCCGCTTCAGGAAGATCAGTAAAATGACATAAACAAGACAACATTTGGTCTCGCTACATCATACAGAATGCAGATTTTCTAACTCAATACATCAGAGTAGGTCGTGTCACACCTACTAAAGGCCGACGAGAACATCCCCCCTTCTCCCGGGCACTGCACCCACCCGTGTGCCGCCCAAGAGAAGGGGGCACCTGGAGGGAGGAGGGGGACGTTCCTGCCGAGAGAACGGGACACTCGTGCTGGGACTTTCAAGCCAGGGGGACGCTCGAGCCGGTATTCGGAGCGGAGCATTTTCACAGACTGATAGTAAATCTATCAGAAGGGAGATGAGCAGATTACAGCACCACGGTACATTACAGTTCAGATCTGTGGAGAGTCACGCCTAGTCACAGAAGGGATTATTATTGTATTTTTGAGCAATAGAAACAGCTGTAATAAATAAATGCCAGATGAATGTTTAATACAATGGAACATTCGAGGCAAAGCAATAACATCTCCACCAGAAAAGTTGGACTTGCACAAAGAGGTGTGCTGTAATTTGAGTTTTTTCAGACAAAGTTGTGGTCTGACTGAATATCACAAAGTTAAAACTGACTTTTTTAAACCCACAAACTTTGCATAATGACATTTTTAAGCACCCATTCCCTGTCCTATTCTGTAACCTGAATTTACTGTACTGCACATTGCGTAACGATTCCCCGCAGCTCTTTCTGTCTGCACCTGAGCTCTCCCAGAATGCTTCACTTCAGCCTGTGCCCGAAGTGACTCGAGGTGAGACCAAAATACTCAGTTAGTCCTTCACACTCAACTTTAATAACTTTCAAGCTTCAAAGTTCCAAGTTTATGTTCTATAATTTCTTTTTTTTCCTTTTTTTTTACCTGCATATGGGGAATTACATATCCAGAGGCCTTAAGATTTACATCAGATGCCCTTCCTCCTGCAGTATTGTCTGTTTATGTGGGCTTGGAACAGCACAGTGGCATCTTCTTTTCCTTCAGGTAAGATTGTCCATGCTACAGTAACATAACCAAACCAAAAGCATCAGAAAAACCTTATAGATATAGATCATTTTATTACTAATGTGCTAATACTAAGAAGTAAAATTAACACATTTGTATACAACTACTACAGCATACTACTTACAGAGATCCTTAAATCAGTTTTAGTTTTATGTTGGGATCATTCAAAACACTACCAGTCAGAAGAATCTAATTCAATGTGTTTTTCATATTTTTTTAACTACATTTTGACACAATGAAGACATCAGATATATAAAATAAGATATATGGAAGTATGTAGCAAAGAAAAAAGGTTAAATCACTTCTACTTTTTAAAATAAATATATTTTATTTTCAAATCCTAGCCACTTTTCTCTGCTTTGTCGAAAACTATTTTAACATATTTTGCTTCGTATATTTGAAGTCTTCCGCATGAATCTAAAAAATAGAAAGTAGTAAAGATGAAGAAAAAGGAATGAATGAGCAAGCGAGTCCAAACTGTTGTGTACATTATGAAAAAAAGAAAAAAGAAAAGAAGAAATATCGGGTACTGCCCTGCAAAGGCAAAAGACCTAAATTTGTGAGAGTGTGAAACTGAGAAAAATGACTTTGAACTTCTTGTTTTGTCCAAAAGTATAACAGGTAAAACTCCCAAAATTTGACATCTAGTATTTCTCCATTATAGCAACTAGTTGTGAAATTTTGGAAGCCCTAGACTTTTGGACAAAACAAAAACTTCAAAGTCATTTTTCTCAGTTTCACACTCTGGTGAGTTAAGGTCTTTTGCCTTTGTAGGTCAGAGTATATTCCCGCTGTTGTCCAGCTATGACCCAGAGTCAACAAAAAATCCATTCTGTCAACTGGACAAAAGTTCAAAACAACAAATAAAAATCATCTTAAGGTAAGGAAGGAAACACAAACTTTAAAATCTTATAAATAAATCTTATAAATCTTTAAAATGCTTCACAAATGACACAAGTCAATGCAGCTCATACTACCCACCTCTGCCATTACATCAGATTTCTTTATGTCTTGTTCATCTGATCCAAGGTAAAATATTGATATGACCTTAACCTGGGTTGATTGGACACATCTCCGTCAGCTATAACTGATTCCACGCTCAAACCTCCTCTGATCAGGTCTTCTTTAATGGCCCCCAATGGCACGTTCAATTAAAAATAATGGCAACGTGTGGAGCACTAAATGTAATGGGCCTATTAGCTTGTTAGGGTAATGTGGCGTTCTATTAGGTACAGGTTAATTTAAAGCTGCTCTATGTAACTTTTCTGGCATGTATATTACAGAGATCCATACCTGAATGTTAACATCAGTATGCGTGCGGGGCAGTGAGCGTCTTTGGTATGGGAACTGCGTTAGCAAATTCTGGAGAAACAACGTGTTAATGGCAATCACATTGGTATTCGCTGCTCATTACAGCATTTCGCACATCCCCTCAGATATTTCCATATTCATATAGTGTTCTGGACTTTGTTTAGCAGCTTATAATGTGGCCTTTTCAAAAAAAAAAAAACGGGTGATTATTATATGTGTTAGTCGCTGAATTTAAATGAGTCTAGCTCAATAACTGAACCATCTGTGCACTTTAACAGATTACAAAGTCAAAACTAAAATTAAAGATAAGTCGAGGATTGTACTTTGCTGAATATGCAATAGAAACTCAAGTGTATAGACCACCATTAAAGTTGCCTTACCGTATTTTTCATGGTTTGGGTGGCCCTGCAACTTATACTCAGGTGCGACTTACATATAACATTTTTCACACTGACAGAGCCATAGACTGTATATATGAATGAACAGAGCAAATGCGCTTAGGATCTTGTCACTCCTCTCTCTGTAACTGCTGCAATGGCCTCATCATTTGGGTCTTAAAATGTTCTCTACATGATCCTGAATTTTGTTTTCTTTTGCTATTTTGTCCATCCAAAAAATCTTTTTCATAACCTAGAGCCTGGCACCAAATTTGCCCCTGAAACCTCGAACATCGGTAGCTTCATTTGAGTGGAGCTGAACATTTTATTAATATAACTTGCCTTTCAACATGACAGAAAAACTTATACTCTGGGGCGACTTATAGTCCGGAAAATACGGTGTGTCACTTTTCTGTTGTTCCACAGTATCACATTACCTGTATTTTACTTTGAAAAACCTTGAAAAACCGTTCTAATCCATTTTAAACATCCTTATGATTCACTGCAGTAAACTGGTACACTGCAGGCACATCACGCTGGGGGTGTTCTGCATGTAGTTCTCTCTTTAATGGTGGGATGTTTAGGAGTTACCACAGTGACACCACACGAAAAGTTTGAAGATCGTTCCTCTTTTTTGCAGGCAATGTTCACTCAGAGAGAAGCAAATATAATCTAAGCGGTACATGTGTGTTCAACATGTACGAACGACTCTGAGGGAACTGTTTATCAAGCAAAGGAGTTAAATTATGGAACAGTCGCTGCAATGAGCTAAAACAACTTCTGTTTTTCAGCTTAAAATAACTTTTAAGAGAACAGTAATGGAAAAAATATTTGCAAGAATAATGATAGTAACAAGAATTTTGTTATAATTAGAATCATTGTTGATTTTTGTTTGATTATGATGCAGTAAAACGTTGCATTAATGTTGTTAGTTTTGTAGATGAATGTCCATTAACGTGCTGTCGTTGGAGATAAGCGTCGGCACAATAAGCTTCAGCTTCTGCCTACACCTGCTCAATGACTTGCTTAGTGTTGGATTTGATTATTCTACATACTGAATCTGTTTTATTTTAAGGGCATCAAACTGAATATATTGTATGTAGAGTTAAACACTGACCAAATAAAAAACATGAACATGAACATGAACATCGTCTGAAAACTTGAGCGTTCATGGTCCTCTTTTAGGCGATTGAATTTCAACAAAAACGCTGACTGTAATTATCTAAAAAACTATGGACTAACAAGTCTGATTTGAGTAACAGAGCTTCAGACAGAGCAGTGTCTTCAGTTAGCATCACATCCCACGGGAATGTTGAGAGTATCAGAATATCAAAGTATCAATAAGTACTTTTCACAGCTCTCGGATTGACTTTGCAGTTACAGTAAAGCAAACAACTACTAATCCACTAACACGCACTTCCTGAATATCAGTCAGTGACACACTTTAGAATTAGATGCAAACTTATTTTGACCTCAAGAGCTGCTTATACAATATATGTGTACTGGAGCAAGACAAATACAGGAAAAACATGGGTACAAATCCTTTAAAGTCAGTGGAGACAAACTGACACCACCAGGCCAAGTTACAGCTCACAGGTTTGAGCAAGAACAACAACCTTTAAGGAGACAAGTTTGTGACAGAGTTTGTGACAGACCACCCAAAAGGAAAGCTTCATTTCAGCAAAGTTCAGTTCAGTCGTGATGGTTAAATACAGTAATGCTTAAAAACAATACAGAAACATCCACAATCCATCTAGCGGCTGATACGGATGATAGAGTTTATAGTTGTGGGGAACCGCTCTATGCTTCATGACAACCCCGTGTTTGAATTATGGGAGACGAAACCCTGTGCTGACATGTGGGAGGTATTATTTATTTAGTACATTTCATGATGCTGCCCTCTCCTGGTTATTATGCACATACATCATACTGACACCTGCACCCAGAGATACCGCCAGAGCCGACACAGGGCTGGCCTTTTCTATCAATAAATAAAACAGATGAATAATAATAAAAAAAAAGTCTACACTTGTAATGTCATCATGAGCAGATTTAATGAGTTGATTGTTACGCATCGATGATGAATAGAGGATTTGTACTTGTAAACCAATAAAGTATTACGATTTTGAGAAATGAATGCCACAGAATGCAACTTTTAGCTGAAAAATGACTAAAATAAAGGCTTATCTTTTCATTTTGGTTGTTTAAATCATGGAAAAACGTGTTCTCAAACTGTGAGAGGGCTTGCATCTCCACAAACCTGACTCATGTTCTTTTGTCTATAATATTCCACGGTATTTCACTAAACTAATCCATCTACTGTACAGGAAGAATGTTCCAAAGTGTGGTTTTTGATTGTGTTTTGCTTCATTCACAGATTTAACACACAAAACCTGCATAGTTAGAATGCTGAAAACTGAAAACACAATTTTTCACCTTGTGGTAACACGGGAAGTTCTCCTTCACTACATGGATAATTTCACCCCTGGAATTGCCCATCTCTGCTGAACAAAAGGTAAAATGTAACTGTTAACTTGAAAACAGAGTAATTTGAGCTTTGGAGATACAGACAGACTAATAATAAAGGGTTACTCAAATATGTGTGAATGAAAACAGCTCCACATATGTTTTTAACCTGACTCAAGCTCACCAGTCAATTTTGCGTAATATAGGACCTTTAAACAAATCCAAATAACTAACCTAAAACAAACAAATTATCTTTATTTGGAGGAACAACATACACTGACGGAAAAGCAGAGTATTGATTGCACTTTCTCGCTTGCCTTACTGGCTGTGGAGGGCAGAGAGGACCAGTGATTATTTATAGTAGAAGTCAAGTACCAGAGAGGAGCCACCGCTAACAAGGCACACCTCCAGAGTGTCCCCAGGGGAAGAGGGCGCCGGCCTGACCCGGCCACCAACATGCTGCCTCTGTGGGTTCTATCTGTATTAATTGCGTAGAAAAGATGATTTAATAAAGAAGAGTAGACGAGTAGACTGAAGAAAAGAGTGGTGCACATGTTTCTAACCTTGCATTGGAAGGATTTATGTCAGAGCAGTAGAGAGCTTGGCAGCGGCGGACTGATATATGAGAAAATAGTCCCTCAACATGCGATTAGTTTTATTTCAAACATTCTATCAACAGAGACATTTACATCAAAAACATGGGTACAAATCATAATAACTAGTCTGGAATAATAACTGATTAGCATTGCATCAGTTTTTTTTTTATATAGCGCTTTTCTGGACACTCAAAGACACTTTACAGAGCATTATTCATTCACTCCAGACCCGGTGGTGGTAAGCTACTATTGTAGCCACAGCTGCCCTCGGGCAGACTGACGGAAGCGAGGCTGCCAATCTGCGCCATCTGCCCCTCCGACCACCACCAACACTCACACACACACCACTTTCATACTAGGCAATGTGGGTGAAGTGCCTTGCCTAAGGACACAATGGCAGTTTTTGCAACTGGCGCCCCCCTGTGGCACCTGGAATTCCTTGTGGTCTCCCATCCAAGTACTAACCAGGCCCGGCCCTGCTTAGCTTCTGAGATCTGACGGGTTCAGGCTTTGACGAGCCAGTATGGCCACAGGGTACTTTGTGGAGTGGGTAAGACTGTTTTTAGTGGCAGGGCAACTATGCCCATTGACATCTGCTAGCCTAGCACCAGCAACCTCTGCAAATACAAGGACTGGATGGAGTATTAAAAAAAAGTGTCTCCACATGTCTCCAACACTCTGGCTCACTAGGAAATAAGGCCCTATGTCAAAATTCTGAACGGTCCCTTTAAGATTTGTATCCTCAATCACCAGCTAAAGTAGTCCTGACCAAGCCGAGGTTACCCAAAAGTTTCATATGGTGACAATGGTGTACCTTATTCTTAACCTTGTACATTTTTTGTGACTAACACATATTTAAGAAATGAAATCATTTTGTCAAAGTTAGACATGTTAATGAATTCAATAGCAAATTCAAGATAAAAACATGAAGGTGGTCAAAAAATTGTTTAGATGTTTAGAATATTTTTGGCTTCCACCTTTTCAAACAACTGTTCTAATCTCATGACTCCGTGCTGTACTTGGCATGTAGTCTCCTCTTCCTCCAGCAGGGGGAGCTGTAGCTCTGTCACGTCTCAGTCTTTCTCCACTCGAAGTTGCCTTTGATTTGAGACATTGACAGGAGCGGCCCACCACACAACCCCAGCGCCTCCTCTCATCTGCTCTGACTGATTTTAGGATTTATTTAATAGTATTTTCATTCCGACAGCCGCAGAACTATCTCAGGGTTCATCATGGTTGTCTACACACTGATCAGATCTGTTTTGGAAAGTTGGAAAGCATCATCAAAACAGCAAAAAAAAAAAAAAAAAAGCATATGCATATTGATTTTATCGTGCTTCTCTTGATCAAGCTGTGTCCTGTTTCTGTTTGAGACAATAAACATTTTGGGTGTTATGGTATACCGCTAAGAACAGTAAGCATGCTAACGGCGCATTTCCTGATTATCGGACAATAAAACACTTCACAATTAGATGCAGATAGACATGCAGTGAACATGGATTCGTTTTTACCTTAGAGCTGCTTTTACAATATACTGTGGTAAGAGAGATTTTGCTCAAATACATGGAAAAACTGAGCTCAGCCCCTTTAAGTTATCAGCCAGACCATCGATATCCTTTTCTAACAACATTTTCAGAAATAAAATATATAGATACGGTGCAATAGCTGAAATGGGCTCTATTTTCGCTAACGTCACAAAACCAAAAGTTGTCTGGAAACGGATGACGACTTCCTTCCTTTGGGCTTTGTCGGCCATAGTGACTCTAATACAATCTGGGAAAACTGAGAAAATGGCCTGGTTTTCTTCATCTAATCCTTGTATTTTTTCCTTTTTCCTTTTTCTAATTTCAGGTATGTTCCCCATGGACAACTGTGGCAGGCTGTGAAGATCTTTGCTGCTGAATCTACGGTTTTATCACATGCCCAGTGTCGGTAACTACACCAGAAGTCGTCATCCACGTCCATGTTTCCAAACGTGTTCCGGTAAGCGTGAACAGAGCCTATAGCTGCGAGTATGTGCATAATGACAATTTCATAAAGAGTACATACTGAATTATAAGTGCAAGTTTGTCACATGTTGGCTGCATCTACAGAATAAGTCAAAAAAGATGATTCGTTTTAGACTCCTATTTACATTGGAGTCTATGCTAAATTTGTCTGTTTATTTTAAATACTAAAAACGATAAAACTACAAGTTACAAACTATCTGAGTTTTCCGCTGGCTGCAAAATCAACACATTAAATTTGACAATAAAAAGTTGATTCTGAAGAAGCATTAATGGGGTTTTCAGTTTTAAAAAGACCAGAGTTACAGCTGCACACTCTTTGACACTATTCCTCTGAGTGAGCTGAACTCTTATTACTCTGGACGACACTGCGGAACACAGACGGTCAAATCTGCATTTCAAACAATAAAAATGTTAATTACAAAGGGAAACCATTCAATAAAATCTCCCAAAACTGTATTTAGACTTGATTTTTAATTGGATAATAAACAAATTTGAAAGTAGGGCTAAAATTGAATCCCTCAAAAATTCGAGGGAAGCTACAGACGCTGCAATGCGACTGGCACGTATCCTCCTCCAACTATTAATCATAAACCTGGCCCAGAGTTATTGTGTGTCGTAAAATATTTTATCTCATTTCAGATAGAAGTGTAATTTCCCATTTTCTCCCTCTCTTCTCTTTCTCTGCCCCCCTTTTCCTCCATCCATCCCTCCCACTCTCTGTCCCTCTCTTCTTAATTTGTGTTCTCAGCTGCATTCACACTCAGCCTCTCACCCTCCCTTCATCTCTCTGCCCAGGTCTTCTCTGCCTCCCTCCGTCTTCCCTCTCTCTGCCTAGTCTCTCGTTTTCCTTCTTTCTGTACTCTCTCTCTCGCTCTCTTTGCACCCTTCTTCTTTCTCTCTCTATCTGCACCCCTCTCTCTCTCTCTGCACCCCTCTTTCTGTACTCTATCTCACTGTACCCATCTTTCTTTCTCTCTCTCACTGCACCCCTCTCTCTCTGCACCCCTTTCTCTCTCTCCCTCTCTATCTCTCTCTCACACTCTGCACCCCTCTTTCTCTCTCTTCCACTGCACTCCTCTTTCCCTCTCTGTCTCTCTCTCTCTGCACTCCTCTTTCCCTCTCTGTCTCTCTCTCTGCACCTCTCTTTCTCTCTCTGTCTCTCTCTGCACCCCTCTCTCTCTGCACCCCGATTTCTCTCCCCCTCTCTCTCTGCATCCCTCTATCTCTGCACCCCCTCTCTCTGCACCCCTCTTTCTCTCTCTCTCCCTCTCTCTGTACCCCTCTCTCTGCACCCCTCTTCTTTCTCTGTCTCTCTCTGCACCCCTCTTTCTCTCTCTGTCACTCTCTCTGCAGCCCTCTCTCTCTCTGCACCTCTCTTTCTCTCTCTGTCTCTCTCTGCACCCCTCTCTCTCTGCGCCCTGCTTTCTCTCCCCCTCTCTCTCTGCATCCCTCTATCTCTGCACCCCCTCTCCTGCACCCCTCTTTCCCTCTCTGTCACTCTCTCTGCACCTCTCTCTCTCTCTGCACCCCTCTCTCTCTCTGCACCCCTCTTTCTGTACTCTATCTCACTGTACCCATCTTTCTTTCTCTCTCTCACTGCACCCCTCTCTCTGCACCCCTTTCTCTCTCTCCCTCTCTATCTCTCTCTCACACTCTGCACCCCTCTTTCTCTCTCTTTCACTGCACTCCTCTTTCCCTCTCTGTCTCTCTCTCTCTCTCTGCACCCCTCTTTCTCTCTCTGTCACTCTCTCTGCAGCCCTCTCTCTCTCTGCACCTCTCTTTCTCTCTCTGCACCCCTCTCTCTCTGCACCCCACTTTCTCTCCCCCTCTCTCTGCATCCCTCTATCTCTGCACCCCCTCTCTCTGCACCCCTCTTCTTTCTCTGTCTCTCTCTGCACCCCTCTTTCTCTCTGTCACTCTCTCTGCACCTCTCTCTCTCTCTCTGTACCCCTCTCTCTCTCTCTGCACCCCTCTTTCTGTACTCTATCTCACTGTACCCATCTTTCTTTCTCTCTCTCACTGCACCCCTCTCTCTCTGCACCCCTTTCTCTCTCTCCCTCTCTATCTCTCTCTCACACTCTGCACCCCTCTTTCTCTCTCTTTCACTGCACTCCTCTTTCCCTCTCTCTCTCTCTCTCTCTTTGCACCCCTCTTTCTCTCTCTGTCACTCTCTCTGCAGCCCTCTCTCTCTCTCTGCACCTCTCTTTCTCTCTCTGTCTCTCTCTGCACCCCTCTCTCTCTGCACCCCGCTTTCTCTCCCCCTCTCTCTCTGCATCCCTCTATCTCTGCACCCTCTCTCTGCACCCCTCTTTCTCTCTCTCTCTCTCTCTGTACCCCTCTCTCTGCACCCCTCTTCTTTCTCTGTCTCTCTCTGCACCCGTCTTTCTCTCTCTGTCACTCTCTCTGCACCCCTTTCTCTCTCTCTCCACCCCTCTTTCTTTCTCTCTCTTGCTCTCTTACTGCACCTCTCTTTCTCTCTCTCCACCCCTCTTTCGTTCTCTCTCTCGCTCTCTTACTGCACTCTCTTTCTCTCTCTCCACCCCTCTTTCATTCTCTCTCTTGCTCTCTTACTGCACCTCTCTTTCTCTCTCTCTTTCTGTCTCTCACTGCACCCTTCTCTCTGCACCCCTCTTTCTTTCTCTGTCTCTCTTTGCACTCCCCCTCTCTGCGACCCTCTTTTTCTCTCTCTCTGCACACCTTTTTCTTCCTCTCTCTATCTGCAGCCGCCCTCTCTCTCTCTGCACCCTCTCTCCCCCTCCTCTCTTCCCTCCTTCCCCCTCTCCGTCCTCCTCTTTGTTCCGAGCAGACTCTGTGCATGAGTTGTGTGCAGAGCAGGGTCACTCTTACCTCCACAGATGTCAGCACAATTAGTGGTTTAATGCCTCATTCATTCTTGTCTCATTTTAACCGCACACATTGAAAACAGTCGTCTGCTTGGAAACGCGGTCATAGGTGTTTGAGCCAACTGCTTATTAAGAGCTAAAGACGTAAATGGACTTCTCCATATGCTGAAAAGTTGGTCGATTTTTACATTTTTAACAACTTAAAAAAGCCACAAAGTCTTGGAAGCCGTCAGGGAACAATGTACCTATTATGTTTATTTTATAACTTTACTTTACTTTACTTAAAACCACACATATCCAACGTGGGCTTTTAAGTATTTTGCTTTATTCACACCATGGATTTATTCATGTAAATCCAGACCCTTCCTAAAAAATGTTACAGAATTGTTACATCTGGCACAGTTTTAAATCTATAAATCAAAATCTGATCATTTCTGCCATCGAATCACATTCATTCACAACTGCATACTTTTGTTAGCACGTTGCAAAAAATTGTTAACCCTAGATGTGGCTTTTTTGTTCAATAGTAACTCCCTCTGCTGCCAGTAGAGGGAGCAGAGGGACCCTTTGTTCGCATCTGTAGAACAATGTGCCGATTGTCAGAAAATAGCCATTATTTAAAGCTCTAAAACACAAAATACAAAATCAGAGGCACTCAATAGCATGTGTAAAAGCCAACGACAACAACACAAATAAATAATACATCATATTTGCCCTTTAAATGAGCTGCTTTGTTGGTGACAAAATGTCTTGCACTCTCGACTCACAGAAAGAAGGTCCTGGGTTCGATGCCCAGGCCAGTTGATACCAATTCAATTCAATTTATTTTTGTAGCGCCCAAAATCACAACAGTTGCCTCTAAGGGCGTTCCAAGATTTTGATGAGTAAAACATACACACAGACATATCAAAACAGGGATAAACAACATTCATGTAAAGCAGCAAAGCAGTCATCCCCTGTCCTTAGACCCTCCTTTTCAGCAAGGAAAAACTCCAAAAAATTCTGTGAGGACTGGTTACAGTTCCAGTTTGATGATGCTCGAGGGGTTAGTGAATGATACTAAGAGGTTGTGGGTGAAATTTCTCAATCTCTCTAATTTGTGTGTTCTCTTCCTTCACCTGGCTGTATATATGTGACTTTAAAATAATAATAAATGTCTGCGTGTCCATGTATGACAATATTATGTTTTCTTTACTCCCATATTTGTCTTGATTTGAAGTACTTTCATATATTTATCAGCCTGTGAACTTGTATTGAAAGCTGCCATACAAATGCATATAAATGTCTATGTTGTTTTAATGTATACATTGGTTATTCTCATTGACTGTACCCGTTCCTCCTGTGCCAGTGAAGCAGTCTGTCAGGAGCAGTGGGTGACCGCAGACAGTCCCTAGAGCATCCCGGTCAGAATTACCATTAGCCAGAATTAGCATTAGCCAACTGGAGCTAATACAAGTGGGCACATGGAAACAATGCATAAAGGCCAATTGATGCATTATGCATTCCTTTCACAGTCACACTAGGACTTGGTGGTGGAAAGCTACTTTTGGACCCACACATGCCCTGGGGAAGACTGATACAAATGTGGCTGAAAAACTATGCCTAGTATTAGTAGTACTAGCAGTAGTAGTACTAGTGTACAAAGGGAAATATTCAAATTGACATCGCTGCAAAAAAGCTTGTCCAGAATTTAAGATATAAACACTTTTGTGCTTTTTCAAACACTTTTGGGCTTTCGCAATACGCAGTGGGAAATCAACAAGCTAATGCTAAGGCTGCTTATAAAGTTGTTTTATAATGTTTCCAGACACTAATGAGTGAGCCAGGCAGAGCGTTTTGTTTGTTGGACTCGTGGCTGTTGTAAGATGGGTTAGAAAGTGGTGTTAAGCCTCTTCTGTGCAAATTGGCATTTTACGTGGAAGCTAAGACCTTGCCCCATCACTATGCTAGTTTGTTACCTTGACAGACTCACTACCACAGCGAGATCTCTGCCTAGAAAACACTTATCTGTGCCATTTTTTGGCTTCTGACAGTATTCGACTACCTCTAGCAACAGGCTTTAGCTTCAAACGTGCCAGAGTTCCCCTTTAAATCTTTCAGAAAATGACTTAAAAGTAGTGGAATCATCTTGCATCTTGCTGCATGGACAGATTATTTTACTTGACAAGTTATCTTAAAATAAACTACCTCTAGACTAGAATAAGCAGTCTCAGAACTAGTAATAAGATAAAAAAAAATCTGAAAACAAACAAAGATTAATAACCTGATATAGGTTTTAAAATCCTGGCTAGGTCAGAGAAATGTGCAGTGTACAAGGCAAAGTTGATGCCAAAATGTGCAATATTGACACTATTACAGCTTCCGTTTTGTGGACAGAAAGTTTACTGGAAAAATGAACTCATATGTATGACCTAATAACATTACACAAAGCTCCTCTGTGTTTTAAAAGTCTGTGGACTTTAACCAATTTCGCTAAAATTTCCTTTATTTAGCAAGATGGTATCCGGAGGGACGGGCTATAATGTAACCCTTAGTTCAAATTCCTTCACTCTGTAGAACATAAGCACATTGAGTTCTTGTACCAACATTATGAATAAAAAATTTCATAACAGAGCCTCATTTGCTTGTCTCTATGGAGATAAATAAGTTGAATGCCCACGTTATCCCAGGCAAAGCAATAAAATCTCTATGGAGACACTAAGTTGGCAGAACCTCCACCGGAAATGCTACAAAGTGCACCTTTAAAAGCCTGAATAATGTTGCATAATCAAACTACTCCACAGGTATTATTGTCCATGGTTTCAGACCGTCCATGAGAACAAAGCAGTTACTCCTGGGCATTAGTCAGTGTACTCCAGCCTGTACTACAGTTTTGTATCTGGCCACAGTTCAGCTTACGTGTTTGATAAAGTGCCCCCTCCGAACGGTACCATCGTTCACACGCTTTGGGAGCATCACTGGGGAGTTTGGGAAAAAAATACCTCTTCACTCGCACTTTTATCTGCTCCGAGCGCGCACCACCAAAGAGAAACTTTTCAACACTGCCGAGAATGAATCATATCGGCATAAGCCTCTCTTCAGCGTTAATGTCAGGGAAATGATTATGTAATGGCCTTAACTGGTGCAACAGGATGCATTTGACCCGCCCATAAAACAAAGCACAACTCCAGGTATGTTTTTGAGGAGGTAACAGCATTAGAACATGGCCTAAAGCTCAGATGAGTCAGTTTTGTGCAATGGAGGACCTTTAAAGATATAATATGCAACTTTTCTGGTTGAGGGTCTGTCTCCATGGAGATATTCGTGCTGTGCTGCATGAATCTGAAACACTGACTAGCCCTGACTCTGGGCTCCAGCAGGAGACCGGTCCCCGAGGTCCTCAGAGTGCAGACGGTTCATACGACACTAACAGGTCACAGATGGACTTTGGTGCTCGGCCATGGAGAGACCTGTGCACGAGCAGCCACAGGGGGCAGTGCAGAGACCTGAGCACAGGACGCATGTGCTCGTACTTCTCGGTTCGAGTCAGGACCCGAGCTGCAACGTTATGGTTATACTCTCACAGCCCATTTGGATAGGCCAGTGAGCAGATCATTACAGTAGGCTAACCTACTGGATACAAACATATGCAAAAGTCTCTGCAAGTCTGTTTTAGACAGTAGATGTTTGATTTTTGCTGTTTTTTAGATGGATGATAAGAGTAATGGTCTTGATAATGTTGTTGATGAGCTGTATTTTAGGGGATAATTATACTGATGAATTTGGTAGATGTACATTTTAGGATACTGATGACAACAAATCTGAGTATTTTTAATGTGTAAATAGTTTTTAATGTGCAAATAGTTCCCATAATGTATTTTGTACCTGCTCAAGGACTGCAGATGGAAAGAAGCTTGTAGCTAAATCTGGCACAGAACATCTTTTCTGTGCACTGTCCTAGTTTTAAATAAATAAATACTACTACTACTACTATTACTACTACTACTACTACTACTACTACTACTACTAATAATAATAATAACTTGTATATCGCCATAGAGACTAGCAGGTGACAAATTATGTTTTAGTAATAAAAAAAGACATTCAATTCAAGATATAAAAGTTTAGTGATACAACAACATCTTCATGTATACAAGCAAGTCGCAGACCCCCCGGCCAGAAACACACTGCACAGTACATCCTTAAGTTCATACCACCATAATGTTGACAAAGGTATTCCATATAACATAAGGGGAATTTGGAGATTGGAAATGTGCTTTATTTTTTTATATCATAAAATACATTTATATCCTATTTTATCCATAGTCTCCGTAATGTGCAGTTGTGTTAGGCTTTGCCCCACTAGATGGCACTGTGCACACAAGTCTTGAGCTGATCTTGAACGCTCCTCTGACCGGATCAAAGCTTCGACGCATCATTTCTGATCAGTTGACACTCTGTTTTTTGTGTTTAGAGTTCGCTTTGGGCCCCTTCCAGTTGCCTTGGGAACTGGTCAAAAAAGAAAGATGTAAAAAGCATAACGATGGTGCAGAGTGTAAGGTAATTTTGGTTTCTGGGAGGAGTTCTGTTTTAATGCATACAGGACGGGTCTGAGTCAGCATATGGGTCAGAAAGATGAGACGACACAGAAAGAGTGATGCAGAGGAGGGGAGGAGGAGGAAGAAAGGACCGCAGGGGTGGGGGCAGAGGTTCAGAGCAGGTACAGCCTTCCCTGGATCACGGCCAAGTAATAAAAGTCAAGGCTCCGCAAAGTGATGTGCTCAGAAAAACACTCATACTCCGTCTCTCCCAGCACCTGCCGTACCTTAGATGTTTGTTAGTCTGATTTTGGGAAAAGTTTAGATTAGAATCGGATTAAAGGCACTGCTGTGACTACAGCTCTGGTACCCAAGTTAGACTTTTACCACACCACATTTTCTCCATCCTCGGTAATCTGCAACTTCGGTTTTCTCTTTGACACCAACAGCACGCAAACGTCTGTGTTCTTCCACCTCAAAATATTATATCGCCTCCATTCGTCCATGTCCTTCTCTACTGCTCAAACTTAACCACCCTTTCATCACCTCCAGGTACGATTACTGCAAAAGCAATCTTTACGGCTCACACTCCAAAACACAGTGAGTTACAATACACCCAAAACTCCTCTCACACACGCCCCGGTCCTGTTAACACACCACTCCTGACCACAAGAACCCTCCTCTGGCTCCCCATGCCTCAGCACATTCACTTCAAAGTCCTTCTCATCACCTTCAAACTGGGCCCCTCCTACCTGCTCCTCCTTCTCTAACTTCCTGCCTCTGCACCTGTCTCTGCACCTGCCTCTGCTCCTGTTCCTCCCCTGCAGGACCAAGCTCCGAGTGTGGGGGACAGTGCCTTCTCCATGGCCGCCCCACCATCTGGAATTCCCTACCTCAGCAACTCTGTGAAAGCATCTTTGAGTGTCCTGAAAAGCATTATATAAATCAGATGTATTATTTTTTCATTAGACTTTAATCTGGGCTTTGTTTTGGCACAATCTGACTATAAAGAACTGACTTAGCTGGAACTACAGGACTGTTCCCTCTTGAATAACATTACAGTCACAAGCTTCAGCTTTCAGTGAGTCGCTTTCACTTCTTTGTTGAAAATCAAACACCCGAACAGGACCATGAACAATCGTTTTGATCACAGACTCCCGATAATGTGCTGCTCAAATCCATTTTGGACTTTTTAAGTTTTCAGACAATCAAAGAACTCGTCTGTGTTTGTTAATGTGAACACTGAACATTCCTCCATAAACATACATGCAGTACCCACCAGCATGATGTCACCACAAGTATCACTTATGACTAATATACTTATTGTACATACTGGATCTTAACACATTAATCCCACACAGATGAAATTATGACATGAACCATTTGTAGTACTTTGACATGAATAAGTATTAATTTTATTTTATTATTTTAAATAAATGAAAATAGTCAAGAAGTGCATAAAAAGTGAGTTTTATGGTTGGGCACAGTTGGTGGGATAATACCTTGTACTGTGAATTGAAAGGTGCCATAAGAGATTATGGATAAATTTAATCTAAAAATATGGGTTTTGCTGAGATAGTAGACACACTTATTATTAATGACATTCTAATATATAAAAATGTTTTTTTTTTTGTAATTCATATAATACAGTGGAATTATTCCTCAGAATGAGACAGATGCTGTTCTCACTTGAGGAGTAAAGGGGCAAAATCATTCCTGAGAGAACCTGTGATGCTCTTCAGATTTGCCCCAATAGCAACTACAGATGTTTGGATGTTCCTCAAACTCAGGTTAGAACAAGTTACCAATATTGTAAAAACATACACAACTTTGAAAAATACATTTGTAACCCACATAACACTCAAAAGGCACAATTACACTTTTTATTGTTGTGTTTTTAGGATCTGTCCAGGGACTACAGATGAAAAAATAGCCTCTCTGGCTAATTCTCGTACATTTACAGAAATGTTGATTAATGTACACTGTCCCTGCTAAATAAACCAAATAAATAAATAAATACATGTTACTATGACATCACATTTATTTCAGATAAATAAAGTAAAACCAAACACCAAGTAATAGCTTTTTCTGCTTTTGAGACTTTATTTCACCTTTCTAGACTTCATGTAGCAGCTGTATTAGTGACACATACTTATGTCAGTGGGGTAGAAATAACTTACTTTGCTCGCCATTGGAGCCACAAAAAGACTATTTTCTCCCAAACACCAAATTCAAAGAGATCCTAGCACATCTCAACACTGGTGGAGATGGCGTGAGGCGACCAAAAAGTGTCAAATTGGACTGTGGGTTTTCACAGGAGGGGACGGCTTTGAGTTTGGGGAAGTCACTTCTCACATGTACTTGAAAGACGTGGTTAACATAAATTTACTTGTAACATTTTTCTAAAGCATTTGCACAAATTTGTGAGGGAAATGCATTTTACAAAATGTGCTCAGATTTTATTCACCTTTATTAAAAAAAATAACTTAAAGATCATATATTGTGCAAATCTGACTCTTGTGAGCTTAAAGCAGTGTTATAATGTTACCTCATCAAACACAGAGGCTACCTGGGGTTGTGTTTTATTTCATTCACAAAGTAATTGTTTATTATCAGTCATTGATCATTGATCCCGTCAGATCTCAGAAGCTAAACAGGGCCGGGCCTGGTTAGTACTTGGATGGGAGACCACTGGGAATTCCAGGTGCCACAGGGGGGCGCCAGTGGCAAAAACTGTCGTAGTGTCCTTAGGCAAGGCACATCACCCACATTGCCTAGTATGAAAGTGGTGTGTGCGTGAGTGTTGGTGGTGGTCGGAGGGGCCGATGGCGCAGATTGGCAGCCTCGCTTCGGTCAGTCTGCCCCAGGGCAGCTGTGGCTACAATAGTAGTTTACCACCACCGGGTCTGGAGTGAATGAATAATGCTCTGTAAAGCGTCTTTGAGTGTCCTGAAAAGCGCTATATAAAACTGATGCATTATTATTATTATTATTATTATTATTACATCTTCAAAGCTCAAAATGCTCTGTTCCACCTTGTGATGTCATGAAACAGAAATTTTCAAGTTATCAGCTCCTTTTACCTTTAATTTAGTAGAGATGGGCAATTCCAGGACTGAAATCACCCAAATGATTCTAGTGAAGGTGCAATGGGCCTTTAAAGGCTTTAATGGAGTCATTGTTAGGACCTTTAGCACCTGAATATAGTAGTTTAGAATTCTTCAAATAGTCTATGTAACCCGGGCAATTTTTTGGGCTCTGTGCACCTCTCTGCCTGTTTATTATAGTCTGCCGTCCGAAAAATAAAAATTAATAAAATTCAATTAAATTTATTTTGTAGCGCCCAAAATCGCAACAACAGTTGCCTCTAAGGGCGTTCCAAGATATGGATGAGCCAAACATACACACAGACATATCAAAACAGGAAAAAACAACATTCATGTAAAGCAGCAAATGAAACATGGTCCAGTCATCCCCCGTCCTTAGACCCTCCTTCTCAGCAAGGAAAAACTCCAAAAAACCCAGGGTCCTGGGAAAAAGAAGAAACCTCGGGGAAACTACAGTGAAGGAGGGATCCACTCCCATGGACGGACAGGCTATAGATGTCCAGGCCCGTGGGCCAGTTCGGTATGGCCACAGCTACCCAGGTGGGGAAGGAGCCGGGCGAGGAGGGGAGGCCGGGCAAGAGGAGGAGGAGCCGGGCGAGGAGGGGAGGCCGGGCAAGAGGAGGAGACCGGGCGAGGAGGAGGAGGCCGGGCGAGGAGGAGGAGCCGGGTGAAGAGGAGGAGCCGGGCGAGGAGGAGGAGCCGGGGGAGGAGGAGGAGAGTCAGGCGAGGAGGAGGAGCCGGGCGAGGAGGAGGAGCGGGGTCCAGCTGCCATCAGGCGTCTGAAAGAGTTACACTCCACAGGGGGAGTGGGACAGGGGACAACATGTGAATAGCAATGAACAAACTACAGATGAGAACATAGTAAGTGATGCTGATGAGAAAATAGGAGGAAACAGAGGACAGTGCTCAGGTTGCCACACTTCCCCCAGCTTGTTATCTCCTGCGGCAGCTTATCTTAGTAACATCAACTAAGTAACCTGGTCATAAGCTATTCCGAAGAGGAAGGTTTTAAGCCTGGTCTTAAATAAAGAGACTGTGGTGCCTGTTTAACATCAACAGGGAGTTGATTCCATAACACAGGAGCTTGGTAACTGAAGGCTCTCCCCCCCACTGTACTTTTAGACACTCTAGGAACCACTAATAATCCTGCATTCTGAGAGCGAAGTGCTCTATTTGGCTGATAGGGGACAATGGCATCCTGAAGATATGATGGGGCCATATTGTTTTAAGGCTTTGTATGTCAGGAGGAGAACTTTGAATTTAATTCCTAAACTCGACAGGAAGCCAGTGAAGTGATTTTAACACAGGACTGATGTGATCACGCCTTTTAGTTCCTGTTAGGACTCTGGCCGCTGCATTTTGGACCAACTGGAAGCTTCTTAAAGTACCTTTTAGCGAGGCGGTGAGCAGAGAATTACAGTAATCTAGTCTGGATGTAACAAATGCATGGATAAGTTTTTCAGCATCATTTTAGGCAAAATATTTCTGATTTTAGTTATGTTTCTGCAGGTGAAAATATGCAGTTTTACAAGCTTGGTTTATATGAGCTGTGAATGAGAGATTTTGGTCAAATACGACTCCAAGGTTTTTACAGTAGAGCTAGAGGCTATACTCACATTGTCAAGTGAGATTATCTGGTCTGACAGAGAATCTCTCTGACCTTTAGAACCGACAACAATGACCTCTGTTTTTTCAGGATTTAAGAGCAGGTAATTCAGGGTCATCCAGGTTTTGATGTCCCTTCACACAGGCACTGAGCTTATCGATTTGATCGGTCTGATTAGGTTTCATTGATAAGTACAGCTGAGTGTCATCAGCATAGCAGTGAAATTAATGCCATGTTTTTCTGATAATGTTACCTAATGGCAACATATACAGAGTAAACAGGATTGGACCAAGCACAGATCCTTGTGGAACACCGCAAGCTACTTTAGAGCAGGGAGAGGTGCACTGGTTTACACTAACAAACTGGTACCTATCTGATAGATAGGATTTAAACCATTTGAGGGCGGTCCCTCTGACACCTATGTCACATTCTAACCTCTGCAGTAGAATGTTGTGATCAATGGTGTCAAACGCTGCACTGAGGTCCAGTAGGACCAGGACTGAAGCCAGCCCGTTATCAGCAGCTAGTAGCAAATCATTTGTCACTTTAAGCAGAGCAGTTTCTGTGCTGTGGTGAGCTCTGAAACCAGACTGAAATTTTTCATATAAATTATTGCCCTGCAGATGGTGACAAAGCTGTTTCACCACAACTCGTTCCAGAATCTTTGAGAGAAATGGAATATTCGAAATAGGTCTGTAGTTGGCTAGTTCATCAGGATTTAAGCTATGTTTTTTCAAAAGCGGTTTAATTACAGCATATTTAAAGGACTGAGGAACAAAGCCATTTTCTAATGACATATTTATTATGTTATGGATGGAACCTATTATTAGGTGGAGAGCTTCTTTGAGGAGTTTGACTGGAATAGGGTCGAGCAAACAAGTTGATGGTTTGGACGACATGATGACTGAGGTAATCTCCGCCTCATCGACAGGAGTAAATTTGTCTAATGCTGTTAGAGGATTAAAATTAAGTGGTATAGACATGCAGGAGTATTATGCCAATGGAATTTGTCATGTATTCCCTTTAATTTAGCTTCATTTTAGAATAATTTGCTTCGGGTTACTCCTTCCCACTCTCCTGTTTTTCTTACACTCCCCTGAAGTTTATCCCTCACCAGAAGCAGTCACGCTCTGACATATCTTGTCTGCTCACTGGCTATAGTCAAATTGGTTCAATTTAGCCTCTATCATTGTTTTGTCTTTGTTTAGGTTGCATCAGCTGATGAAGCTGAACTTCAAGATCTGGCTGTGGGCTTTCTCACAATCACAGACACGTCAGTCTTGTGTCCCTCAGGAGCTGCAGTGGTCCTTGAGAGCAACATGGTCATTGATGTTTCTTTGGCTGAGGAGTATGTCATACCTTTTGGATTGATGTATGCATTGCACTTAAGTTGTCCACAAAGCACTGGCCAATAATTAGGACACTTCCACATGCTGCAGACAATTCATTTTAAATAGTAAAAGTTATAGTTTGTGTGAATGGTGTAGGTGTACTGTTATTTTATTAAGAATGCAGAGAGTTACACAATGTTCTCCTCAGCCTAAGTTTGGCCACTATACAAAGTGATAAATAAGAGAATGTAATCATCACTATTGTCACTATTTAATCCATTTCACATCATTTAAATAGTCAATATCAGTAAACAGATTTTGAGTTAATTTTTTGTGTGCTATGTTCCATATATGTTAGATATATTAGTTATATATATTAGAGGCTACTGTTGTTGTGATTTTGGGCGCTACAAAATAAATTGAATTGAATTGAATATGCCATTCATAGTTTTGATGCCTTCAGTAAGAATCTATAATGTAAATAACCACAGAAAAACGCATGAAAAAGAGTCCAAACTTTTGACATGAGGACCTGATCTTTGCATCCATAAGTCCTCATGATGTGTGTGTACAGATGTTAGTCTGTATGTCTGTATGATCAGTACTCACTCACAGAAAGCCCTACAATAAATACGAAATTGATTTATTACAAAAAAAATACTATTTCCAATGATTCTTCTGTATAAATACAAAGCTAATTTGCATAAACATTTCAGAAAGATTTTGAGTACCGAGTGGACGCATTTTTAGAAGCTGAGACGAAAGAATAGATTTGACAATGTTTTCAAAGGTTCTAGTTTAAGGTCAGTTATTGATAAAATGTAGTGCAGTTTTTCACTTGAGGGTTGTATCAAGCAAATAAATACAAAGCTCATGAGTGGATGTAGATTGCCCACATTTGTTTCTTTGTAGTTATTTCAGTTTGATGAGTGTTTTTTTTTTATGATTTCCCTGCTAATATTCTGTTGTCTTTTTCAACAGAAATTTTCAGGGAAGGTTTCGCCAACAGGGAGCTCCCCAAAGAGCGTCAGAGGTACGGCAAGTAACTCCACCAAATACCTAACACAAATCTCACATACGCACACATATTGCATATTGTCGACTGCCACAGTTTAATGGCACTGTATTTTGTACCGGTAGTTTAATGTGAATTCATTATTAGGAGTACTCTATTGAACTTTAAATTGGGAAGAACAACATTATTTGTCCTGTCCCGCGCAGGCCAGGTTCCATCCATTTGATCCATCCATTCATCTATCCATCAGTCACCCCATCTACCGGCCCATCAACTCCATGGTCCTGTTGAATCCGATGGCGAGCTGCCCAAGGCTCCGAGCCTAAGGAATAATAACAACCGCCTTGTACAGTGCGGCAGGAGGTGCAGTACCCCGCTCCCCACACAAAACCCTGCACTCCGCCATAGTCGTAAAAGACTGGGTCAGTTGTATATTCACTACTCGCTTGGGCAATATAAACCCTTCCACTTCCACAACTACTATGACTATACCTACTGAACTGAACGTTTAAACTGCGGCGACAAGCCAATGGTCGGACTGTTCTCTTGTTCTGTAAATATTGTAAATACTGTAAATATCTCCGTTTGTCAGTCCCTTAATACAACTCGCTTCGTGCACCATATCACAGTCTCCTGGTTTGACCCAATAGTTCTGACACCAGCCTGCACCCCGTAGTGAACTCACAAACATATATGCTACATCTAGTTTTAGGTCAGTTTTAGGTTTAAAAGCAAATGTTCTGACTTGAATGGTATAGAGATCAAATTGAACTTATACTCCCAGCCCTGAATCATGATGTAAAGTAAATAAATAATATAACATTAACCTGTTCTTGCCAATCATTTGCCGTCTAAATGTTTGTTTGCATAATGATTTTACTCAGTTTTAACAATGACTGCTCTTTATGTTTGCATTGACATCATGTTGGGGGTGTTTTAGAAATGATAAAATGTTTAGGAGATGCCGTAGTGACACAAATCCACACATTAGCAAACGCTGTCAAAAAAAAGTTTAAGATTGTATGTAAGGTGTTTGATTTTCAACAAAAATGGTGAGCGTGAGTAACTGCAAAACTGTTGGCTAATGCTAACTAGCTCGTGACTGTAATTTTATGTTTTATTTTTATGTATTTTATGTGAGACTTGTTGAACAGCACAAATCATCTCAGCTTTTGTAGATCCTGCTAAGTCCATCCTTTGTGGTCAGATTGTGTTAAAACAAAGATTAAATTAAAGTCGAATGAAGCCTCAGACAGAGCAGAGCCTACAGTTAGCATCACACTCCCTGCAAAGTATCAATTCAGGCTATGGACACTATGACAGAATTTAATTTAAAATGGAAAACATTAAACATTAAAAACAGTAAAATGCAGTGAAATTAATGATAAATAATACTAATAAAGATGAATTCAGCCTTTATTACATTATAGAAAATGTCCAGCAGACTTTTTTCTTTAGGAAATCTATATTCAACACAAGACAATTCTAATCATTATCATTATATAATCTATGTGAAAGAGCGTTTGTAATTATGCATGATCTGACCCTGCCATACGCACGATACTGTTAAGTAACATTAGATTCTGATCGCACTATTGTATTGTACTATTGTAGGACAGGAGAAACCATGCATTGCTTGTTTATAATTGTGCTTTTAACATAAACCTTGTGGAGTAGCCAGAGCCTTTGGTCCTACACTCATGAATAAAGATGATCCTCCACAAATGGTTCTTTGAGCTAACAGCGTGTACTGCCTCTCATACAGACGCATGGGAAGTACAGAGGTGTATTTCAAAGCATTGGAACCAGGTGGTGGGTGTTGAGTGGTGGTCCTGAATACTTGTACTGAGAATAATAAAACAGTGTCTTCTGATTTGGTGCATCTGTGGCTCAGACTTCATATGTTCCAGTTAGAGCTCAGGCAGGTCCATATGTTCTTACATGAGCGCATCAGTGAGGAGGGAGTTCACAGGGACAGGTTCAACAGGATCAGAACGTGTTCTGTTCAAACATCTGTTTAAAGTCATGCCACGTAGAGTTTGGGATGGTCAAACATAGAATAGGTAATAGTTTCAAGATTTAAAAATACTGACGCTGTTATTGAATCAATATTATCATGAGCGCCGCCCGTAGATTGTATATATAAATGGACATAGTTAACCCACTAGCTTCTGCGTTCTAAATAGGAAGTGTTCACGGGGGCGTTTCTGGCTCCATCGACTCTGTTTTGAATTGATTCTACATGTCTCCTTGTTTATACAGTCTGTGGTGCCAGCGTTCTGAAATCCAACATGCCCCTGTTTCATACATGCTTGAATATACTTGAATTTCAAGGTATTTTCCACTATATTTGGTGACTCATGGTTGAAGCCAGATTGCTATGTGTTGCACTCATGATTTGAGTTGGACACATTATCAATCTGGGACAGCTCTCAGTGAATGTAATCCGGAGAAGGTGGAACGTTCAGACAAATACTTTACCCTGATTGGGTCGAAGCGTCACAATAGCAGAACAAGCCCAGAAATCAAACTTTTACTAAGTCTAGTAGAGAGGGGAGCGTGGACAGTTATTATTTATGGTCAAATATACAGCGTACAATACATCCTTCAGGGGTGTAATGTTTGTCTCGGTATGTGTAGGTGCTTCGGCTTTGGCTTCAATACAAACCTAATTCTGCCCTGTGATTGGTCATTCACAGGAAGGACACTTTAACCCCCTTGTGTCCACTGTGCATTAGGGATGTAACAATGACCAAAATATAGTGGTATAGTTTCTTCAGAAGCCTCACAATCGTATCGTGAGCCATAGCAATTTATCAAATTACAAGCCTCTTTGCTTAAATGCATTGTTTTTGGTGTAGCAATAGCTGAAAAAACAAAGGGCCATGATCTTTTGTTCTGACTTCATGAAGAGATAACTATTATTAAACACTTTTAAATTTTAATTATTTACATTATGACCAAAGACTAATCAAGGCATTTAAGAGAGAAAAAAAAATAAAAAAACATAACATATTCACAATTTGGTCAGCCTCCACAAAATATTGCAATAACTGTTAACTACCAGATGCATATTGTGAAAATATTGTTCCAAGAGGTTTAGATTAGAGATTTACATTACTACTGTATATTGGTATAATGAATTCCTTTTCCCTTCCTCTGAACATTATAAAGTGAATCAGTTAATTAAACACAAGTTGTTCTGCAGGTATTTAGCTCGGGAACCAACTCTGTACGTTTTTGAAGTCATCCAAGTTTTTGAACCTTAGATAATTGAATATCTAATAATACCCGTCTAAAATGCCTGGCTGGTTTCTCAGTATTAGCGGCTCAATGGACTAAAACTAAAGTGGGATACTTACAACATCCCTGTGTAAAACTTAGACATGAAGCACAGCTTTTCCGCTCCACTTCACCAACTTTAAAATTCTGCTCACAAATGTTGATTCAGCTGCTTTCTGCTAAATGCTGTCAGGTTTTTTTTCCTTCTTGTAGAATATGCATGTGTACTGTGCTCTTAAGAAGCTCCTGTCTGTTTTTGTGGAGATGTATAAACAGCTGAGACTATGGTAAACACTGTGATTCATGATGTGACATACAGTTACATTGGGCTCATAAAGGCACTGGACCAAAGCCATTACCACATCGCCACTTGTCTCCAGGGAAAAGCGCCGTCTGCCGATTTTTTAACCCTTTCACAGATGCACGCACAGGTGCTACACGTGCCAGATGGAAGATATTGGATGAATGGATATTTTCAAACTATAAAAATAAAGAGGGCACTTTCTAAATATGCTAAAAAAGAAGCACATTCTTAAATCAATACAATACAATATTATGGTGATGATCTACATGAGAGTTTTAATGTTTTGTTATTGTTGTTGTTAACTAACCAAAAGTATATATATATCTATATATCATCTCAAAACTGGAATCAAGGCTGGTGCACTTTTGGCATGCTAGTTGTTAGCATTACTGTGCCGATGAAACTGATCCATTCAAAACTCCACTCTCTGGCTTTGTAAAGTTATAGTGAACAGGAAATAACTGTAGACGGGTGCAAACAATGTAAAATAAATGATTTCTATTTTATTTTCATATTATTAAGACAAACAAATGGTATAGCACCTTTAAAGGGAATGCTTGTAATACTCTTTTGCTCCTCTAGATGGAGTTGTGAGCCACTCATGGACTAACCCTGCATTTATTGAATGTTAGTAGTTGATAAATCCGACATCCGTTGCAGATGCGTTTCATTGCATTAGTCGGGAAAATATGTATGCCGGAGAAAGTTTAATGTAACATGTAACAGGTATCACTCGCTCCTGCAAATACAGTCTGTTAGCTAATGTTTGCTGTCAGCGGCTCAATTATGGCAGTTTGACGCGTACATGCTCAGAAAAAAATAAAAAAACCTTCTGTTTGCTGTCAAATGATGTGAAAGAAAGTGGAAATGTCACTACAAAGTTTTCAGAAGACACTTTCTCTACACATACACAACTTAACATATCAAATAACAAGATAAGAGTCCCTGTTTTACTGTGTGCACTGCCATTTTTGTGACGTAAATCCAGTCGACTTGTGTTTCAGGACCCCGATTTGATTGGCCGTTCCATTGCACTTCCTAGAGGTGGAGGTCGTTTTTCCCAGAGCCCCAAGTATAATAGAATGCAGCATAACTTACCCCTTCAAACCAGTTCAAATTGTTCACTTAGGACCTATTAAAATTTCTCGACATCTTCATGAACTTGTTATGCGATACTTACAGTTAGAGCCATTTATGCATAACCAGCATCTATTGTCCATAATGGAATGACATCTTTTCCTATGCCACACTCGGCCCTTAGGCTATAGGCTGCCTGGTGGTCTGTCAGGACTCTATATGAAGACATAGGGGCTGAGAGACTTGGACTACTACGGCACAATTCCCAATAGCGCAAACCAGAGTAATTATCTTCTCTCTTGGAAATCAATCCTATATCATGGTTCGTTTCCAGGGACCTATTTCTTCCACTGGATCACACCTAAGCATTTCAATTGCCAATGTACTGCAAATTCGACTGCCCTACTTTCTACGGCACCTTCCTACTGTCACCTGGAGCATAGAAACACATTAGAAAAACCTAGAGTGAATTTAAACCACCTGATGTACCTCGGTAATATATCTAGAAGACTTCTGAAATAGCTCATGTGGCATTAAATTATGTATATCTATTTAACCTCCGATGGGGGTCAGTTCAGGCAGATTGGAGCGCTGTCCTTCCCGGCGATACGATGTGGCCATTATACTGATGAAGCAGACACGTTTGATCCACTGCTAATGCTAATAAACTATCTCAGGGAATGTAACTGAAGTGAGAAACTGGTTGTATTGTTAAGTTATCACAATTTAGCACCTACTTAGTTCATTAAGAAAGGGATATTCATGCAGATGTTATTGTTTTGATTAGAAGTTAAATTACATTGTACTTGTGAACTTAAGTGTTTTTTTTTTTTGTTTTTTTTTGCCACAATTCTGCCTTAGAACTGAGACCCAGAAATTATATCACACCTAAAAACTCTATTCAGTTAGAAAGACAAAATATCAGCCAATATACACTCAACAAAAATATAAATGCAACACTTTTGCTTTTGCTCCCATTTGTCATGAGATGGACTCAAAGATCTAAAATTCATTCCAGATACACAATATTACCATTTCTCTCAAACATTGTTCACAAATCTGTCTAAATGTGTGATAGTGAGCACTTTTGCTTTGCTGAGATAATCCATCCCACCTCACAGGTGTGCCACATCAAGATGCTCATCAGACACCATGATTAGTGCACAGGTGTACCTTAGACTGCCGACAATAAAAGGCCACTCTGAAATGTGCAGTTTTGTCTCACAGCTAAATGCCACAGATGGCGCAAGCATTGAGGGAGCGTGCAATTGGCGTGCTGACAGCAGGAATGTCAACCAGATCTGTTGCTCGGGCATTAAATGTTCATTTCTCCACCATAAGGCGTCTCCAAAGGTGTTTCAGAGAATATGGCAGTACATCCAACCGGCCTCACAACCGCAGACCACGTGTAACCACACCAGCCCAGGACCTCCACATCCAGCAGGTTCACCTCCAAGATCGTCTGAGACCAGCTACTCAGACAGCTGCTGAAACAATTGGTTTGCATAAGCAAAGAATTTCTGCACAAACTGTCAGAATCCGTCTCAGGGAAGCTCAACTGCATGCTCGTCGTCCTCATCGGGGTCTTAACCTGACTCCAGATCGTCGCCGTAACAGACTTGAGTGGGCAAATGCCCACATTCGATGGTGTCTGGCACGTTGGAGAGGTGTTCTCTTCATGGATGAATCTCGGTTTACATTGTTCAGGGCAGATGGCAGACAGCGTGTGTGGCGTCGTGTGGGTGAGCGCTTTGCTGATGTCAATGTTGTGGATCGAGTGGCCCATGGTGGTGGTGGGGTTATGGTATGGGCAGCCATCTGTTATGGACGAAGAACACAGGTGCATTTTATTGATGGCATTTTGAATGCACAGAGATACCGTGATGAGATCCTGAGGCCCATTGTTGTGCCATACATCCATGAACATCACCTCATGTTTCAGCAAGATAATGCACGGCCCCATGTTGCAAGGATCTGTACACAATTCTTGGAAGCTGAAAATGTCCCAGTTCTTGCATGGCCAGCATACTCACCAGACATGTCACCCATTGAGCATGTTTGGGATGTGCTTGACCGGCGTATACGACAGCGCGTACCAGTTCCCACTAATATCCAGCAACTTCGCACAGCCATTGAAGAGGAGTGGACCAACATTCCACAGGCCACAATTGACAATCTGATAAACTCTATGCGAAGATGATGTGTTGCACTGCATGAGGCAAATGGTGGTCACACCAGATACTGACTGGTTCTGAGTCCCCAGACCCCCAATAAAGCAACAACTGCACCTTTCAGGGTGGCCTTTTATTGTGGGCAGTCTAAGGTACACCTGTGCACTAATCATGGTGTCTGATGAGCATCTTGATGTGGCACACCTGTGAGGTGGGATGGATTATCTCAGCAAAGCAAAAGTGCTCACTATCACAAATTTAGACAGATTTGTAAACAATGTTTGAGAGAAATGGTAATATTGTGTATCTGGAATGAATTTTAGATCTTTGAGTCCATCTCATGACAAATGGGAGCAAAAACTAAAGTGTTGCGTTTATATTTTTGTTGAGTGTACTTCTACTGTGAGAAGGCTCGCCTCTCCACAGATTTGACCTGAAACTTGGTCTGGTGGCATCACCTGCATGTCTCCATGGAGATACTAGATATATTTAGTGCCATATACTGTGGGACACAATAACATTTCCACACAGACAACCCAGTGGCAGACCCTTGACCAGTGCTGTTACTGTCGCTTGAACTTACCTCATGTGGCCCGTGCAGTGACCCGTCCTGACCCAACATGCCCTGGACGGCTCCAATTAAATCAGACTCTGCTCAGGGTTTGGAGAAAGAAATCCCTTATTATTATTTTTTTTGTCCAAAATGAATCCCTTAGTAAATCCTGTATTTATTTATTTTTACTGAGCCAAATCATAATAGAATAAAACACTTAGAGCACTATAGAACTTTCTGCAGGATTTGCCATCTGCTTGTCTCCATGGAGGAGATGTTATTGCAATGCCTGGAAGGTTCCACAATATTGCATTAAACACAGCAGGTGTTAAATGCAATATTAAACACCTACTGCGTTTGGAGACACAGCAGGTGATACCACCAGGCAAAGTTATAGATCCATCTGTAGACCAGCAAACCCAACCAAAGGTTTTTTTTTTTTTTTTTTTTTTTTTTCACATATAAAATGAATGAAGGCGAAATTCACATTTTATATTATATGTACATTCCAGGCAAACTAATATCCACCAGAAAAGTTACATAATGCACCATTATTACTCGATCCAAGCAGATCTTTATTTCACATATATATGAACAGTCAGCAGAAGCTTCAATGCCCCATCTTGCCCCTATACAGTTTAAGAAATAAGTGTTGTCTGTCGGCCTGAGCTATGTAGGAGTCAGCCCTCCATGTCTCTGGTAAATCTTCTTTGACAGAGTTTTCTCAGAACAGATGTTTTTTTTTAAAAAAAACTCCACTCTGCTCTTACAAATGCTATGCTTTTATCACTGGGAAAAAGGTTTGTGACATGTTTACTGCCATATTTGGTACGAGACTCACTGGGAGGCAAAAAGTCAACTGAGTTGCTGTGGAGCTGTCCTACTGAATGAATCACCAGTTTAGAGGTTTGAGAAAAGAAACACAAAACACAATGGAATGCATGTTTTTATCATTATGCATGAGGGTGATTATTGGTGACTGCTTTGCTCATGGCTGGAATAAGTATTATTAGTGTACTGTCTTCCTTGCTGTCTGTTATTTTTGGTCACCAACGTCATGAGTCTAAATTTGCTATTGAATCCAGATGTCCTTCCTCACTTCCTCTCCACTGATCCGTTTATATTTGGACCTTGCAGTTAGACTAAATTGGCTTAAACAAAGGTGACAGTGGATTTGATGGTAACCTAGTAACAAGTTACAACAATTTGCACGATAACTTAAGCATACAAACAGAATATTAAAACAAGTGGCTTATCATCCATAACCTTTACCAGTTGGGGTGAATTTGGAAACTCCATATTAAGAATAGAAAGGTATTACATTGATATCGGCTGATACGGGGTATTGGCAAATACTTAAAGCAACAGTATTGGAATCAGAGTCAGAACTGAAAAAGCTGCATTGGTGCATCCCTAAATAGAATATTTCCCTTTTCAGTACTTTGAGTTAGAAACATCTCTCCCTACTGGATACCTTACTCTGCTCTTTAGTAGTATGTACAATTAACCACAAGATAGAGCCAAAGTGTCTCATAATTACAAGCTATTTTTAACCTAAAAACTTTAAAATCTTTCACTGCATTCAATATTAACACATCTTTAACTCTAACTCCATTGTTCTTTCATTGTTTAGCCTTTTAACTGTTACTGCCTTAACACCACAGAGTTTACTACAGTTAGTCGCAGTTGACACTGATTTAACTGATTGTTAACTGATTGTCTGAGCAGATGGCATCAAAATCTTCAAGGCAGCAGGTAAATTGCTCTTTTTTTTCTATGTCCATGGTGTTCCCCCAGCGCAGTTTATAATCCACTAGACCAGAGCTCTGAGGACCAGGTATAGCATCCATCCCACTTGGGACATGTGTTTGAATCTTGAAGCGATTTTTATTCCCCAGCCTGCCATGTTCTTCACAGCAGACACCAGTTAAACTGTGAGCAGAGCAATGCCAAACAAAAAGCTTGGAGAGTTTGTTATGTCCTGTGTGGTGGTTACATCACAAATCTGGGATACCCCAGTCTAACAGATATGGTCACTGTTTGCATTCAGGCCATTGCACTGTATCTAATTGTATGTATGTGCACACTGCATTGTATAAGTAGATTTTACCTGTGCATTTGACCCATCTTTCATCCAGTGCCTCAAGGTCACCCACAGGGAGATGTGGGCAAAGGCAGAGGAGCACCCATGGGCACACTTGGGGTTGACAGGGGACACCGGAGAAACCTAGGAAACCCACTCAAACAGGATAAATCACTGTGCACTGAACCACTATGAGTTTATAACTGTAACCACTGCCAATGGTGTTGAATAAATTTTCTGCTAGTTAATATTTTGCAATCAGAATTGTAGAACTAATGTATTAATAGTAATTACAGGCATAACCATTTTAGTGCATCTTACCACTTTCTCCATAATGAAGCGTATATTCCATTTATCAGGCCAATTTCACATTTCCATTTTACTTACAAAAATCTTGCCCAATAAATATTCCCCCTACTTCTGACAACTTCCTTTAAGTGGACAATGACTTCAACTCCGCCACTTGAATAATAATTACCTCCATGGCACCAAATTAACTGGAACTGGACTCCATCTCCATAATTATGGACTATTTAAAACTCTAGAACATAAATCAGTCGGGATCCACACAATACCTCAACCACATATATCTTGAAAGCGCTGGGTTGGCTTTGTAATCCTAGGTGCTATTAAATATTTTTCAGTGTTCCCTCATTTATTTTAATTCAGTCCTCAGGTTTAAATAGCTAATCAGATGATATTAAGGTGTACTTAAACCAGATGTTATCTCTGAAGCATAAAAGAAATATGGTGCAAAGTCTGTAGCATAAAAGCATTGTATGAGTCACAAAGCAGCAGCTTGAATGCACACGACTTCAGACAACAGTAAAAATAGCAGAGCAATAATAGACACAGTGTTCTTCTGAATGTGGGAGACATATGCAAGTTCACCAGATTCAGACAGTTCTGTAGTATCTCTAAGGGTTCCATAGTGCCTCGCTCAGACTGCACCTGGTCCAGCTGAGGCTCCAGGGTCGAACCCGTTCTGTGTGACACTCACACGAGGACCAGAGTCTCTGGTGTGCTGTTGCAGACAGAGCCTTTGAAGGCTGCACTCGTGAGACCAAATGTTCATGTGATGTCTATTCATTTACAGTGGAGGAAATATGGATTTGATCCCTTACTGATTTTGTAGGTTTGCCCACTGACAAAGAACAGTCATTTTAATTGTAGGTTTATTTTAACACGGACAGATAGAATTTCAAAAAGAAAATCCAGAATATAACTTTAAACAAAATATACAAACTGATTTGCATTTCACTGAGTAAAATAAGTATTTGAACCCTCTAGCCAAAAAAGGCTTAATACTTGGTGGCAAAACCCTTGTTTGCAAGCACAGAGGCCAGACACCAGACACCAGGTTTGCACACATATCAGAAGGAATTTTGCAGATCATCTCTGTATCATTAAGGTTTCCTGGCTGTCACTTGGCAACTCAGAGCTTCAGCTCCCTCCTTAGGTTTTCTATAGTGTTAAGGTCTGGAGACTGGCTGGGCCACTCCAGGACCTTAATGTGCTTCTTCTTGAGACACTCCTTCTGTGCCTTGGCTGTATGTTTTGGGTCATTGAAAAACACCCCAAAGCAGAATGTTTCCACCTCCACGCTTGACAGTGGGGATGGTGTTCCTCAGCACCTTCTCCCGCTCTCTCTCTAAATCATTCAGTTGTTCATTGGCAAATTTCAGGCATTCTGCTCATGTGCCTTCTTAAGCAGGGGGAGCTTACGAGCACTGCAGGATTTTAATTAATTGCGGCGTAAATTGTTACTAGTGGTTTTAGTGACTGTGGTCCCAGCTGCCTTAAGATCATTGATGGTCATTTTGTATTTCTTAAATTTGTGAACAACTGCACCAACAGCTCTGTCCTTAACACTCCGCTTATTGCTTATGGTTTTGTTGCCCATTCGAGCCTTGTGCAGGTCTACAGTCTCGTCCCTGACATCCTTTGACAGCGCTTTGGTTTTTCCCATGTTGGAGAGTTTGGAGTCTGATGGATGGACTGATGAGTCTTTGGTGACTAGTTAAACACATATTTTATTCACGTGACGAGCTGATCAGGAGTGTCTAACTGGTCTGTGGAAGCCAGAACTCTTAATGGTTCATAGGGGATCAAATACTTATTTCACACAATGAAATGCAAAGCAATTAATATATTTTATATAATGTGATTTTCTGGATTTTCTTTTTGATATTCTATCTCTCAATGTTAAAATAAACCTACCATCAAAATTACAGACTGTTAATTTCTTTGTCAGTGGGCAGTGGGTGTTTGACATTACCTTTCTTCTTCTTATTTTATAGGTCTACCTAACTAGTTGCACTATAATGTGTATACTGCAAGATCAGTAGTGTATATATATTTATTTATATATTTATAAACTATGGCTATAAAAATATAACTACCACCTATACCAGACTGTGACACTCCTCGGACAGAGTGACCCAGACTGAAGCAGTAACTTTATTTGTACTTCATTTCATAATTAATTCATGTTACTCTCCTCTAAAGGTCTCCTCACATTCTCCCCATCACCTCTTTCCCGCTGTGCTAATCCTGCTGTTTTTTTGGTCACTTTCCAGATGCCATCCCTCTGTGTGTGTGTTGTACATTCATAACCATATCCTTTACGTGTGAATGGGCCTGAGACAATGTGTTTGAGTATGCTGTGTCACACTCCACACTACAGACAATGCGTTTCTCAGCTTTGGCTTTGGGCGTCTTGGCATTGAAGAGATTTGCGTGTCACCAAATGCAAATAGCGGGACAGATCACCTCCAGCCTTATAGGGGTTTGTTCAGTCTGTGCACCATTGGCATTTGTAACAGGTAATCACTGAAGCTGCCATCCAAACCGCCTGATTAAAAGACCTTTGCCTTCATTTCAGGAGGGTCACTTGTCATGGAACTGTGGCCAATGCCCAGCTCTTTATGTAATGAATACAACAGGAGACTCAAACATCACATCTATATGAAAATATAGAGAGGCTGATTTAAATGTGACCTGTGTGTCATAGCAGTCTGAATAACAAGACTTATGGGGGGTTAGCCAACTGCTTGTCCCTATGGAGATGTTACCGCTTCCACAGAATGGCATCAAAATTATCTATACCCATTGGAGATGGTACAGGTCAGATCTGTGGCAATAGACGGCAATTAGAGGTAAGATCGGGCCTAAAAAAATCAAGCCCGAACCGACCCGACCCGCGGGTATTAAAGCCCGACCCGACCCGAGCCTGACCAATTAACTTGATTTGCAGGCCCGAGCCTGAAGCAAACCTGAAATTTCATGCGGACCTGCGGAGGGGAAGATTATTAAGAGGGCCTCGTTCACGTGCGCAGAGCATGCGGCTCCTGTTACAGGAGCCGCAGAGCCAGAGCATGCTCTGCGCACGAATTTAACTGTTTATTTATTTTAAAAAAGTCAGCAAGAGAGAAGTCCGGCCTGACCCGAAACAATGATTGACATTTTAGGCCTGACCCGACCCGAATTTCAGGTCGACTCGGGCTCGGGCTTAAGATCTTACCTCTAACGGCAATAATAAGGCTGTAATGGAATAAATCCAAGATACATCATTTTAATGTCATACTTTGGAACATTTGAAGCAAGTGGATGAAGAATGCACCTTTAAACAGACACACATGCTAATTTGGTAGAAAAAAGGGTATTCCTTCCACACTATTTTGCATTTTTTAAATTGCAGGTGGTTTTTAATGCTTTAAAATACCTTAAACATGCAATCTTACTGTCAGCAGGCTCGCCTCTCTACAGATACGACCTTTAACTTTCTGGTTGTGCCACCTGCTGGTCGCCGCAGAGATAAATAAGTTCTATACCATAACTCCACTGGGAAATTAGAATTTAAAAAAAATCTACCAATTTGCATAATTATTTTGTACAGAAAGTCTTTCTGGAGGATGGCACTTCCATGATAAAAGGTTGATAATAATTGATAATACAATACAAATTATGTTTGATGTTTGATATTTGCTTCAAACTTGCAAATATATCAGTAGATTCTGTTATCTAGTCTATACCCAATAAACAATTCTGTCTTAAAGCCTTGATACCAGAGAGGGTAACCATAATCCAGGTATGCATGTATCATACTGAGTTAAACCACGTTTCTTTTATGAAACGGCTTGACTGTTTTAGATCATATCAATATAGTAATAAACAGGGGCAGGTCTGAACATACGAGGAGCAGCATCATTAGTATAACAGGTATCGTCGCTTCAAACTAAATATCAGTGAGTATCAGTGAGTTTTTGCAACTCTTTAGTTTTCCAATCCTCTCTTGAGTCTTAAGCTTGTGGTCCAAACAATTTCTTATTTGGACCTGGTCCGCTCCAATTCTTTGCACAGCGCCCTAACCAGAGGGTTAGAGCGCCCTCTGTCCTCCAGAGGGGGAAGTTCCTGGACTGGACTTCTTTTCTCAGGGTTTGAGGAGTCCTGGATGTTGGGAGACACCAGTTGTGTCTCATGTGTCTCCTGAACAACTCCTGTTGATATGGGACAGAGCAGAGTCTCCAGGTCCAAGTCCTCGTCGTAGAGGTGGGCGTCATCCTCCTCAAGTACCAGGGCTTTGTTGAGAAAGTAATCGAGCTCTCCATGTTTGTGTGGATGTTCAGAATGTGCCATCTCCATGGTGATCAAGAAATCTTTCCATGGGTTTACAGAATAATGAAAAATGAGTATGGTTAGAAATTAACTATTCAACTAACTATCAATAAAACATTATATTATTGATTTGTTTTAAATCAATTTTACATCAAGCACTAAAAATGCATCATTATCCATCTGTTAGGGTTAGGTGAGCATTTATGATCATCTACATTCATCTGTGTTGAAAATATGTATCGTATGTATGTATGTGCGTACAGTATACTTATTACTAAGCATACATATTGCTAAAGTGTATATTTTTTTTCTATTTGTGATTTGTCAGTTGCTCATACATACATCATACATCAGTGGTTTTAAAATAACTACATTTTGGTGACTGACACTACTTCATTTTGCCATCATTGGTGATGAATGCCAAAGGGTTGTCTCTTTGTTTAGTATTTCCATATTTTCACATGCACATAATAATATTTAGAATTTTGGAAGAAAGTTGCCCTCTTGTCCAGTGATTCCCAAAGTGGGGTCAGAGGCACTGCAAGGGGGCCCACAAAGGTCATCCACACAACAGGGATAAAAGGAAATTGAGTTTGACTGTACATAACATATTTAACCCAAAAGTCATATAGTTGCCACAATAGATAGCTCATTTTGCTTTGCTCTCTGTTTTTGCGGGAAAAAAATCACTGCAACTGGCATATTTAATGCATAAAAAAAAAAAGAAAACCGCAATGACCATAGATTTTCTGTAGTTTATTCTGCCCTTGTTATTTCAGATATTAAGATATTGCCTTGTTACACAGAATGCTTTGTAAATTACGCTAAGACTAAGAATTCTGTAAGTACGTTAAAATATATAAATCTCCATAATAAGAACAATAAAGTCATTTGGAAGCCTATTTGAGCATGCTACTCAAGTACCTCAGAGTCTGTAAGAGTATGATTATAGCCCCTATCAAAAGCGGCAGCACTGTGTTACATATATAGCGCCCCGCTGCGAGCAACTGAAACCAGCCGTCAAAGTGTCAATCACAGACTCGAGTAAGTGACGTTTGGCCCAGCGTGAAGCCTACAGCGGCAGAATGCATTGCCATCATGGATATCACACATACAGTTATTTTCAGAGCTCGGCGTATGGACGAGGAAACATTTACAGGTTTAAAGCGATGCTCATTTGGACAGCGAGAACAAATTGAGACCCATGAAAGAAACGGGTATCTTTAACAAAAAAAATAAAAATAGTGGGAAGTTTGGAATAGGCTATACAGAAATTGTGTACAATATCGGCATGATTTTAGTTAGTTTTGGTCAGTTGCTGGATTTCACATGCTTAAAGGACATGTGATGCATTATTGTATCGTCTTTATAATCCTTTAAAATGCTCTTCAGCACCTTGTTTCAGAGCATAATCACACTTTATGTTCTTTATGCGATATATTAGCATGGCTCCTATTGACAGCAGAGGGAATTACTATGGAGGATAATACTGAACTAGCTAATAGACAACATGCCCTGATATGCCCCTGTAATAGTAATCACAGCAGTAATGAACAGCACAGGGTTTCTACCTGTGATACAACAATCATGGGGAAATTCCATCGCCACTTTTCCCTGGAGATGTTATTACTTCATCTGGAATGTTTCACAGTATGTTATAAATTTTTATCTTCAGGCAGACGAAACCAGACCGTTACAAATCAGGTCTGTGGCTGTTTCGGTGTATTTCGAAGCAATAAAACCCCCTGTAATTGAATAAATGTAAGGTAGAGCTGTTAAATGTCATACTGTGGAACATTCTTGGCAGAGCAATAACGTAGAATCAAGTAGGTGAAAGAACCCGAACCGAAAAGTTACATAGAGCACCTTTACCTGGACAAAGGGCCCAGTAAACAAACTGAACAAAAGGAAAATACAACCCCAAGTATGTTTTTGATGAGGGACAATGTTATAGCATGATTAAAATAATAATAATAAGCATAGGATGTGTACTTTCCCTCAACTGGCTTAGGTTTACAGAGCACACACAGACCCACCAAATCTAACCAAACGTATGGGTCTGTTGAAAGCAATTTTCAGACCATATTTTTCATTATGTCATAATCCGAAATGCCACAGTTTAACAAAGCCAGTGTGAGTGATTAAACCCATTAGTTACAGTCAAACAGATACGTCAAAACACGCTGGAAAAGTTTAATAATAAACCACTCCTTATTCCCCAAGTTTCAAAGACAAATTCTCTGCGCCTGAAAGTAAGTTGTAGATGAATGAACTGCACAGCGCACTGACGATGAGTGATTTATAGTCTGTGATGAATCAAATGTCTCCTGATAAGCCACACGAATGTAAAACAACCAGCTTTTGTTGCAGTTTTGACAGAATATCATCTCAAAACTGAGATTACAAAAGACAGAAAACACCATTCTGTCTGTGGAACAAAGGAAAGCAGAGAAATAAAAAAGATTTTGGTGGTATCCTCCTACGTGCCTTGATGAATGGGATCTAGGTAGCAAAAGCTGAGGTCATCCATCATGAGCTATAGTGTTAATTAATGTTGTAGGAGGGAAGCCAAGCAGTGACTGTTCCACATCAGCAAAAAGAAAAGCTGCAATTGCCTCAACCTAACACACTCCCAAACAAGAATCTTTTCAAGCAGGATTTTTAAGAGAGTATAAGGTGAGCAAACATGTCACACAAACACACAAAAAAAGAAAATACTATGGCAACGCTAAGTATCCAAAAGTACATGGCCAATTTGTATTCAGCTCAGTACAGATAAGGGCAATTATACTGCAGAAATATCAACTTCTCAAGAAATACCCGTTTTAGCAATGCGAACACCAGTGACTATAAATGTATGTTTAATGCCACACTGTGGAGCATTTCAAGCAAACTACACCTTCATGGACCTCTCACTAGAAACACTGCAAAGGGTATCTTTGTGTATCTAAATCTCAGTCAGGAATAACTTCTCAATCTGATATAAAAACGGTGAAATACTAAATCTCCCGAGCTATTTCATGTTGACATTGTAAATTAATATTAAGTAGTAGTTGTAGTTGTAGTAGAAATATTTCTTACAGTGAAGAAGAGAATAGATCAGTCGATATGTGGAAATGGTCTAGCAACGTAACTCAAACTATACTCCAGAAAGATCAAGTTGCTCCACAGTTTTGTTTGCATTCTCCTCTAATATTATATACAGATATTATATAGGACAAACTTCATATTCTTATTCTTTCAGCAGTGTGAAATAGTGACGTTTGGGCAGCTAAAAAGAAACACATATAACATGTCAAGCATTTGTTTTAGCTGAGGTTTAGACACAGACAGGCACTTGTTTTTGCTCAACATGTCTTAAAAATCCAATCTGTTTTTCTTGTAGTTTGCACCCTTTTCTATTCTATGTTGTTGGCTGAAGTTGGACCATATACCAGTGTACCTGTCAGTGCAATCCACAGTTAGCCCTGCTCCCCTAAGAGCTGTAATAGCGTGCCCATAAACCCCTGAGCCTGGGCCGTGACGGGCTTTTCATTACACTATAATAAGATTTATGCAGCAGTCATCTCCAACACTGTGCCATAGTAAATCACAGGAGCAAATAAACAAGCCATGTCATGATCGTCAGCATAAAGTGATGTTAATTCATTACAAGCTCCCAGGCTCCATGCTGACCATAACCGACCAATGACAATGAGCTCATGTTTTATTAGAACAACAAAACATTATACTTTGTCTTTTGTCTCAGGCTGTGGTGTAAAAATGAATTAGACATTGGACTAAGTCACGACTGATAAGGTTGTGCCGGTTTATCAACATCCGAAATGTTGGAGTTACACAAGGTTCCAAATAGTGACACACCGGACTAAGAAAAAAGCAAACAAACAAAGAAATCAACGAGAAAACTGGGGGAGCCCTTAAGCAAGACATTTCTCCCACATTGCCAGTATGAATTTGATGTATGTATGAGTGATGAGTGAGTGGTTCTTGGAAGGGCTGATGGTGCCGATAAGCAGCCTCGCTTTGGTCAGTCTACCTCAGGGAAGCTGTGGCTACTATAGTGTAATGAATTAAGAGTAAATAGAGTAAATTAATCACTTCAGAATAGCTCTTTGGGAGGCTGTGACAAGTCTTTTAAGCACATTATAAGTGTAAAGCTTTACTACTATTACTAAACTTTATGAATTTGAGGTAAAAAAACAAGGATATTCAACTGAGCAGGTCCACATTGATCTTTCCTAGTACCTACAGTACCATGTTTTCCATATAGGGCCAGAACTATCTTGACCTAAACTTGCTCAAATTGAACTTTTAAGGGGCACATCATTTGTTTACTTAAGTTGTTTTTGTGCAAAGAAAAGTTTGAAGGAGAAAAGCTGTAGTCTCCACATCTCCCCTTTCCACAGTGCCCTGGAACCACCTCAGCCCGTCCTCTTTATAAAATGCATCACATTGTCTTCTCAGGACTCCGTAGGCAGTTTGCTGATTGTGCACAGAATAAACACCAAAACGCCTGCCACAACTACAAACTGCTCCAGCTCAACAAAGTGCTATCTACCTGTTGGAGGAGTTTAGACACAATCAGATGGAGCTTGTTTTAGCTCTCAGCAAAGTGGAAACTCGCCAAATGGAAGTAACATTTTAGGGCCAGTGATGAATTATATGAGTCCTTTAAGTCTGTCTACATCTTGAAACTTCTCCGTTCCACCTTGTGTTGTCATCAAGCTAGTTTTCAAGTGAACAGCTACCTTTTTTGAGTAGCAATAAACAATTCTAGGGTAAGAAAAGTATCCAAATGGTGCTAGGGAAGGTGTGTGGAGTTTAAAACACAGTGGAGCACTTCCTATATTACCACACGACATCACAAAGTGGAACGTTTTCTGTTTGAGAGGAGAACTCAGCCTAAATATGAAGGGTTTGAGTGTTAAACATGTGTGAATGAAATAAAACACAATTCCAAGTATGTTTGTGATGAGGAAATAATATTAAAGTATACATCAGAAAGCAGCGTAATATTAAAGAGAGTCAAGAAGACTAATCAACCTGATTATTCAAACCTTTGTTAATGAAGCAAAATCACACTAACACTGAATATTGCATAAACGAATAATGAATAAACGTGAGAATATAGCAGAGGTTTCAAATAAGTTGATTGTAACAACATGCTTATTTGCACAAATTATGATAAGCTTATTTACTAGGGGTGGGACATTTAAACAAGTTAATTACAATTAAACGGAATAATGCATAAAAAATACAAATGCATTTTATCGTAGTTCTTCCTGTCAAAGAACGCGGAACGTTTGTCAGTGCACCAGGTCGTGGTACGGCAATTATACTGACGCACACAGTTCTGACTACAACAATGGAGCATGAAAGCGCTCAGGGTCTGCTGGATGCTACATTTTTATTAAAACAACTACTTGATGGAAGTATTAACAAAGGGGTTGTTTCTTGCAAACTGTGAAGAGAAGAGTTTGCATATCACAGAAGCATCTCAACCCTACTATACCATAAATGCAAAACAACTGCTTTTAATGTTTAATATTTAATGTTTGTTTGTTGTTGCTTTTTATCTTGTCACTGTACAGCGTCTTTGAGTGTCATGAAAAGTGCTTTTATAAATAAAATGTATTATTATTATTATTATTATTTGTCATAAATTTATACAATCACATCCAGTGAAAGTATTAGACAATTTAAATGCCAGTCTCCTACCACAATTGAGATTAAATCAACCTGAGCCAGTTCTCTTTTACGTGCACGCACGGGGGAGCTGTGACCAGATGCGCGCTTCTCTGAGCCCGTCCGCATCCAGACTCCCAAAGCTCCCCCCCTTCCAGCACGGCTTTTATTTACTTTCAACAATTCATCATGTCAGTACAAAGACAGCATGGTCAACGTATACATATTCTTGTTAAGCTTACCACAGATAACATAGTGAGGTATATCATAACTTGTTTTACATTTCATCAGATAAGCACAAATATATGATCTGAGAACGAGCCGAGTACGAAGCAAGAGGTCACAAGAGGTCACGCATCTGGTTTCTTAACAGATAGCTGCATACCTTTCTCTTAACAAAGAAAGACCCTCTGCAAATTGAGATCACCTCTTAACTTACATGTACATTTTTTTAATAACTTCATCATTATAAGCATTTTATTTTAACATTATTATTATTATTATTATTATTATTATTATTATTATTATTATTATGTGACAGCGACACAGAAACTGCTGGAGCTGTTGGCCGGAGCAGTTCTGGTCCGAGTACACTACGTTCAGAAGGTATCAACTTAAATTAAAATGGCACTTTAACTTTATCTTTGTCCACTATTTTCAGATTTTTTCAAGAAATGTTGCCAGACATTAAAAGAGCTTGAGTTTAAAAGTCATGTCTGTGTATATTATTTGATGAAGTTGACCACTAAAATGAATTTACATAAAATAAATGTTGCTTTTGGGGCA
Source organism: Odontamblyopus lacepedii (assembly GCA_034769755.1). Lineage (NCBI taxonomy): Eukaryota > Metazoa > Chordata > Actinopteri > Gobiiformes > Gobiidae > Odontamblyopus > Odontamblyopus lacepedii. The sequence goes on along the minus strand of CM068353.1, from coordinate 39,287,865 downwards.
AATATTGTTATGCAATTAATTGAGATAAATCAATTACAAATCCTTTAATTCATTACATTCATTTTTAATCAAGACCCACCCCTATTTTTTACATCTACAACCTGAAAAGAACTGCAAAATATTATTATTCTTCCTGTGTGACTGAACATCTGAGCCCCATATCCCCCATAAGCCCTGTGACAGAGTATTCCCATGTATTTGAGCAAAATTAGTCTTGCCCCAGTAGATATATTGTATAAGTAGCACCTGAGGACAAAATAAATCCACTGTGTGCTGTCAGAATCTAATTACAAATAATAAGTAAGTCAATGAGGAATAAATCTGAACCACTGCAAACCATTTAAATGTTCACTATGTATATTTTAGGTTGGAGATCTGTCACCTTCTTGTTTCATTGCTCTGCCTGGAATGTTCCACAGTACGACATTAAACTGCTCAACCTCACATTTATTTAATTACAGCTGGTTCCATAGCTAAAAAATACCTAGAAAAACAGGCATCCTGACTGTGAGAAAAGCATTTGACAGACCCTCCCCCAAGAAAAGTTACACAATGCACCTTAAAAACAAACTAGTTCTGTTTTTCTTGTCACTAAAGCTGTTATTTCAACCCGTAAAATGTTCAGATGTTGCGTCACAGAACACAATGCAAAGACATTTTGTGAAACACATTACGTTTTGAGACGGAACTAATATTGTTGTTTCTAGAGAGCCATTCTCATGAATTCTGGGCACAGTCTGCATCGTGCATTATACCGATTGTTTGCACATTATTAAGAATAGCTTGGACCCAAATAACTGGGCACCACTCCAATTCAATCAAGTCAACAAGTGCAATGATATACATATTCATGGGATTTCTTTGTTTATTCCCTCAATGACTGAACGGCAAGACAATGGAGCCATAATTGTTTTTGTTCTCTGATATATATTCGTAAACAGTGACAGTGCGTTTGCAAATGTGCATACAATGAGGCGTGCAATACGATTCCTCTTTTTGGTAAAAAGCCAATCAGAACATCAGAAATCCCCGTCTGTGGCGTAGAGCTGCAGTAAAGTGCATGTATAGGATATTTGTTTTCCTGAGTTGGTAGAGTTTGAGTTCAGATGAATAAGTGTGGGACAACAGCACCCATCTGTCTCTCACTGGGAAATATTAAATTGTTGAGATTAATCTTTCTCTTTGGCAACAGTACCGTTTGGGTCGTCAAGACAACATTGCATTCATTAATCTGCCATATAGTCGTTTTTCATCTTACACAGTTTTGTTTAATGTCTATTTTTGGTGATATTTTTGATATTTTCATGGCCGTCCCAATGCAAAAGGTGAGGTGAGTTCACAGACTTCAGCTCATAGTACAAATGTGCGTTCGATAAAACAAGAGCAAATTTCTCAGTCCACTGACCTTAGGCTGCAATCATTAATTAGAATGACAATTAAAATTATTGTTGACTATATTAATAACAGTTGCCTGACCTTTAAAGACACATGCAAAAACAAATGTTATCACAAAGTTGAAACAACAAAGATTAAAACATAACTGCAAGACAAAAAAGAAAAGAAAGGAATAAACTCTTACTTGGGGTATCCATCCATCCATCCATCTTCTTCCGCTTATCCAGGGCCGGGTCGCGGGGGCAGCAGTCTAAGCAGGGGCTCCCAAGCTTCCTTCTCCCCAGCCACTTCCTCCAGCTCCTCCGGACGGACCCCGAGGCGTTCCCAGGCCAGCCGAGAGACATAGTCCCTCCAGCGTGTCCTGGGTCTTCCCCGGGGCCTCCTACCGGTGGGACATGCCCAGAGCACCTCCTGGGGGAGGCGTCCAGGAGGCATCCGGACCAGATGCCCGAACCACCTCAGCTGGCTCCTCTCGACGTGGAGGAGCAGCGACTCTACTCCGAGCTCCTCCCGTGTGACCGAGCTCCTCACCCTATCTCTAAGGGAGCGCCCGGCCACTCTGCGGAGGAAACTCATTTCGCCGCTTGTATCCGCTGATCTCGTTCTTTCGGTCATTACCCAGAGCTCATGACCATAGGTGAGGGTAAGGCGTAGATTGACCGGTAAATCGAGAGCTTAGCCTTTCAGCTCAGCTCCCTCTTCACCACAACGGTCCGATACAGCGACTGCATCACTGCCGGCCTTGCACCGATCCGCCTGTCAATCTCGCGCTCCATCCTCCCTCACTCGTGAACAAGACCCCGAGATACTTGAACTCCTCCACTTGAGGCAGAGACTCCCCACCCACCCGAGAGGGCAATCCACCTTTTTCCGGTCGAGAACCATGGCCTCGGATTTGGAACAACTGATTCTCATCCCAGCCGCTTCACACTCGGCTGCAAACCGCCCAGTGCACGCTGCAGGTCCTGGTTCGATGGAGCCAACAGGACAACATCATCCGCAAAAAGCAGCGATGAAATCCTGTGGTCCCCGAACTGGACCCCTCCGGCCCCCTGGCTGCGCCTAGAAATTCTGTCCATAAATACAATGAACAGAACCGGTGACAAAGGGGCAGCCCTGGCGGAGTCCAACATGCACCGGGAACAAGTCTGACTTACTGCCGGCAATGCTAACGAACACAGCTCCTGCTTCGTCATACAGGGACCGGACAGCCCTTAGCAAAGGGCCCCGGACCCCATACTCGGAGCACCCCCACAGGGCACCACGAGGACACGGTCGAATGCCTTCTCCAAGTCCACAAAACACATGTGGACTGGTTGGGCAAACTCCATGAACCCTCGGAAAGCACCCGATGGAGGGTGTAGAGCTGGTCCAGTGTTCCACGACCAGGCCGAAAACCACACTGCTCCTCTTGAATCCGAGGTTCGACTATCGGCCGAACTCTCCTCTCCAGCACCCTGGCATAGACTTTACCGGGGAGGCTGAGGAGTGTGATTCCCCTGTAGTTGGAACACACCCTCCGGTCCCCTTTTATACAGAGGGACCACTCACCCCGGTCTGCCAGTCCAGAGGTACTGTTCCCGGCCGCCACGCCGATGTTTTAGAGACGTGTCAACCAAGACAGCCCCACAACACCCAGAGACTTAAGGTACTCAGGACGGATCTCATCCACCCCCGGAGCCTTGCCACCGAGGAGCTTTCTGACCACCTCAGTGACTTCGGCCAGGGTGATGGATGAGTCCGCCTCTGGGTCCCCAGCCTCGGCCTCCTCTTCGGAGGACGTGACGGTGGGATTGAGGAGATCCCCAAAGTATTCCCTTCCACCGCCCGACAACATCCCCAGTCGAGGTCAGCAGCTCTCCCCACTGTAAACAGTATTGGTGAAGGGCCGCTTCCCCCTCCTGAGGCTCGGACGGTTTGCCAGAATTTCCTTGGGGCCGTACGATATTACTCCTCCATGGCCTCCCCGAACTCCTCCCAGACCCGAAGTTTTGCCTCTGCAACCGCCTCGGGCTGCAGCACGCTTGGCCCGACGGTACCCGTCAGCTGCCTCAGGGAGTCCACCGGGCCAGTAAGGCCCGTAGGACTCCTTCTTCAGCTTGACGGCATCCCTTACTTCAGTGTCCACCACCGGGTTCGGGATTGCCGCGCGACAGGCACCGCAGGCCCTTACGGCCACAGCTCTGAACGGTCAAGATCGACAATGGAGGCCGAGAACGGCCCACTTTCGGGCTCCATGTCCCCAGCCTCCTCGGGATCTGGGAGAAGCTCTCCCGGAGGTTTGAGTTGAAGGCCACACTGACAGAAGGTTCCGCCAGGCGTTCCCAGCAGACCCTCACGATACGCTTGGGCCTGCCAGGTCTTTCCGGCTTCCTCCTCAGCGGACCCAACTCACCACCAGGTGGTGATCAGTTGACAGCTCTGCCCCTCTCTTCACCCGGAAAGTGTCCAAGACACACGGCCGAGGTCAGATGACCGCGACAACAAAGTCGATCATCGACCTCCGGCCTAGGGAGTCCTGGTGCCACGTGCACCGATGGACCCCTGTGCTCGAACATGGTGTTCGTTATGGACAAACTGTGACTAGCACAGAAGTCCAATAACAGAACACCGCTCGGGTTCAGATCAGGAGGCCGTTCCTCCCAATCACCCCTCTCCAAGTGTCACTGTCGTTGCCCACATGGTCGTTGAAGTCCCCAGTAGAACAACGGAGTCCCAGGGTCGGTGCACTGTCCATTACCCCACCCAGAGACTACAAGAAGGCAGGGTACTCTGAACTGCTGTTCGGCCCGTAGGCAGACACCACAGTGAGAGACCTGTCCCCGACCCGAGGCGCAGGGGACGCGACCCTCTCGCTCACCGGGTAAGCTCCAACACGCAGCGGCTGAGCTGTCGGGCTATAAGCAAGCCCACGCCAGCTCCGCCGCCTGCGGCCAACGCCAGAGAAATGGAGAGTCCAGCCCCTCTCAAGGAGTTGGGTTCCAGAGCCCAAGCTGTGCGTGGAGGTGAGGCCGACTATATCTAGCCGGGTAACGCCGACCTCCCGCACAAGCTCAGGCTCCTTCCCCCCCAGCGAGGTGACATTCCATGTCACCAGAGCTAGTCTCCATGTCCGGAGATCTGGTCGCCGAGGCCCCTGCCTTCGACTGCCGCCCAGATCTCTTTGCACCCGGCCCCTATGGCTCCTCCCGCGGATGGTGGGGTCCAGGGGAGTGGCGGTCCACGTCGCCGCTCTTCGGGCTGTGCCCGGCCGGGCCCGTGGGGAAAGGCCCGGCCACCAGGCGCTTCATCGTGCACCCACCCCAGGCCTGGCTCCAGGGTGGGGCCCCGGTACCGCCTTTCCGGGCGACGTCACTGACCTCGATTTTTGTGTCATCATAGGGGTCTTTTGAACCGCTCTTCGTCTGACCCGTCCCCCCGGACCTGTTTGCCTTGGGTGACCCTACCAGGGGCATAAAGCCCCCGACAACATAGCTCCTGGGATCATTCGGGTACTCAAACCCCTCCACCACGTTAAGGTGGCGGTTCGAGGAGGGGTATAAAAGCAATAAACTCTATACTGTATCTTTTCTTCTCAATATGCAAAAAAATTAATAAAAATGTTAGTAATCATTACTTCTACTTCGACACTGTGTACCCAGGGTGGTAAGACTATGGCAGCTTTTATCTGCCCCTCTGTGGTGCTGAGCTCCCACACAACAATCCTCCATAAATAGAAAAAGATGATACAAAACTGTACACAGTAACTTGACAAACTTTCTGCGACGTGCAGTAGTTTCACCAGCGGGATGCACGCTGATTTTGTTGTGATGTTGTAAGGGAGATGCAGAGAGTCAAAAACAAAAGTGAAATTTATAAAACATGTTAATATGTTGTTTTCTGTGAATTCAGCATTTTGGCAACAGCAAAAGGTAACATGGTGATCTAAATATGTTATGTGTTATAGTAGTATAGAAGTAAAATACCCCCACACCCCTGCTTGTAGTGCAACCAGCAGCTCACAGACTCGTCATGTGCTGTTGTCCTCTCTTTGATCCAGCCTGGGATTGTACATATGCACAGTTTCCAGTGATGTGTTTTCTTTAGCCCACATCGTGCACTGTAGGCTTACATTGTAATATTTTCTAGCTGTCAGCAGTGGTCTGCAGCAGCTTGGGCACAGCAGCTCCACAATTTTGCATAAAGGTTTTGACAACATTTATTTTCTTGTTTGACTTTTCATTTCTATTCCCATCCAGTGTCAGAGTGTGGTGCTCCCTAACAAACTCTCAGGCACGAGTGAGTGAGAGAGTGTGCTTTAATTAATGTTTTATCCTGTGAAGTAAATATCAAGGCACTTAAACTTTGTGCACTAACAGCTGTTAAATAAATAAAAACACTGTAAATTAAATGGAACCTGGCCAGCTTCTTTTCACATATACTGACTCGTGTCCCCTTTTCTCCAGCAAAGACTGGAGTGGCCTTACTGCAACAAATTATGAGAGATTAATCATCTGCTCACTCCTCTACCATCACACTAGTATCTTCATTTCCATCTTGATTTCCAAAATACACTTCCATCTCAAGGCAACAATTACCATATAATTATGTAGTATTAGCTCTTTCTGCAAGTGTCCACTCCAGAAGTTTTACTGGGAAGTGTCTCATTAATATATTCCTCACTAATGCTTTCTAAATCTACATGAAATGATTATGCGCATCTGCAAATGCACTGATTACAGTCCTTGGGACAGAGGCATTCATGTGTTTTGCATCACATATGCCATTTAACATCAACATTTTTATCCTGAAATCCAAATCAATCATCCATTATGTAAGGATGGACAAGTGACATTCTGTAAAGAAGGACAACTGACACAAAAAAGGAGCAAAAGTCAAGGTTTGGTCACCTCTTTCATGGAGAGTTGACCGTCCCAGGAGTGAATTACATAAACATGCATTCAGCAGGTATTTACTCACAAATCACACATCAAACCGTCCCAATTATACAGTGCACATACGGTACACATTTAGACAGTTCCTAACATCTCGATCTCCCGGGATCCAAACATGAATGGAAACAGTTGGGGAATGCTGTTTTGTACACATTATTCAACTCGAGTCAGCAGGGGTGGGCTTGGTCAGGACAGGGATGGCAGACCACTGGTGCTGCAGGTGCTGTTTTAGGGCAGGCCATGCTGCTATTGTGTCTTTAGGCAAGACATTTACCCACATTGCCTAGGTTTGAACTGTGGTTTGTGAGTGAGCGATTGGTGGTAGCTGAAAGGACTGACATCTATTCCAGGGCAGCGGTGCTACAGTAGTAACATGGCAGCCCCCTTGAAATTGGGAACTAGGTGATGCAACTTGAAGATGTCAAAAATAAAACTTAAATTATAAACTATAGGTGGAAAAGAGAACTGCTGCTTTTTTTTAATTCAAACTCTCCCACTTATGTCACTACCTGTCCAAAATATACACCAGTGACTAGTCATTCTTGTAAATACTAAGCTCATAACCTACCCTGCCTCCCTTCTCAATCTGAGCGTAAAAATACACTAGTTTGTAACCAGTCAAATCCATGCTGCATCTTTTTTCTTATAAAAACTAACACTGATCCCACATCCATCTCCACTGTTATGCCATCGCAGGACTGTGCCACTGCTGTAAATGTGCTGGGTAATTGGTGCACCATTTTGTCACCTCATGCATTATTCAAATCCGGTTGTTGCTCCTCCAAGTTGTAGTTACCTCGTCTGAAACGTTCCAAGGAGAGATTCATCACTTTGCCTGCTGTCAAATGAGAATATATTAGATCGGGGTTTGTGGATGGCGCCGCTAGATAAACGCCATATTTATAATGCCCTGGGAGAGATGATGGTACCTGATAATTTGACTTCTTGATATCTGGCCCTATCCACACTTTGACACTGGTTTGTGTGGAGATAGATGCAGGAAAAAGGTGCAGTGGTATGCAGTGGTGCATGGTGATTGTACATGAATAATGGAGGTGAAATTCAGCTCGGACAGGACGATGTATTGTTTAAGATCAGCTTAAGGCAGGAGAGATGCTTTTAGTGACTCGACAAAAATGGGAAATTACAGCAATTTAAGGCAGCGTTAAGGAGATTTGAAATAGTTTTTAGTTGCAAATGGAGTGTAAGTTGTTGGCCATACCTGCTTGTTAATATATGATGGGAAGGCCTTGTTATTACTGGGATGGGATTCTACTGGGAATACGAAGAGCAATGCTGGAGGAGCAGTTTCAGCAGTACTTTCCTGGTAGAAAAGTGGTGTGTGTGGGATTGTCATGGTCGTAGACCAGGGGCTGATGGCGCAGATCGGCAGCCTTGCTTCCATTGGTCCTTCTTTCCTGTGGTACCTGTAGCTTCTACAGTAGCAATGCAATTTTAAGTGCTTTGGGTGTCTTGGAAGGCACTTATTATTATTATTATTATTATGATTATTATTATTATTATTATTATTATTATTATTATTATTATTATTATTATAAAATAATGTAAGTGGTTAACATATCCAATCACTTATTGGAATGCCATGGTATAATGGGTATCTGTTGTGTATATAAACCATACAGCCATGTGCTGAGAGAAGAGGATTTATGACTCAAACAGACCATGAAGTACATTCAAGTTACACAAGAAAAACATTTTTGTCTGTGAATGTGGCATCAGAATTTCCTCAAGTGACATCAAATCACATTTTATTACAAATCCAAAAGTCACAGGATTTTTTAAAAGCTAACGACTAAACAATTTATCAACCAAACATATCACAAAATGAATGGATTGGCACAGTAATGGCTGCAGCTGAAGGTGTGCTGCCCTCAGGTTTGATCTGAACTTGTCTGACTTAACCTTTCAAACTTATACAGGCATGTCAAAGAGCACCTTTCCTCACTCTGAATGTTTGTTTGTGACAGATGACCTTTGCATTTACTCAGAACTTTAGAAACTCTGCATAGCTTCTTTTTTTTCTATTTGTGCTGTGTATTTGCAGCATTTGTTTTACTTTTAAGACATCTCAGTATCAACTCTTTGAAAGGAAGTTCCACAAATATTGAACATCTGCATTAATGTTAGTCACAAGTTCCATTATTTTACATTATGCAAGAACCAGCTTACAGAACATATTTTAACAATTCCCCATCAACCATAACAAATCAATATAATGGCATCATGTCATAAGATTTCCCACAATTACAGTCTATTATGTCGAGTTTGGTGCTTACCTTAATGACAGACAGGAGAATTTGAAGTAGAGCTGCTGCTTCTTACAGGCATGGAATAAATGGGCCTCATTCATGAAACGTTCGTACTTATGGACTTCTTACGAACATTTTTGGCATTCACAAAACTTTCTTAATTGAGACTGTTCTTCTGTAAGAACAAATCCTACAAACAGTCTGGACCACTCGTAAGAATAAAAAAAAATCTACTGTTATTACTCTGATAATGCAATAAAAAATTCTAATTCCTCCATGACGGTATATATTTTCTTAAACTATCTCCCATAAACGTATTACTATGCGATCCAACAACATTTATGAGGCGCTTTAAAGAGCATTTACTCTATTGGGTCTGACAGACTTTATAGGCTGCAGTGAGCCTCAGTCTGTCCCAGCCCCAGTGCTCTCCATGTGGGCCTCTGTCACAGCCCTGCTCCTGGTCACTGCCCTGGGCTCAACACCCACATCACCCCCATGACCAGAGCACACACTTATGCACCCCTACCCTAGTCCCCTAGCTTCTTAACTGTCACTTAAGGATTTTGCGGTGAACGCTTTGTGACGCTGGGCCAGAGTTTCTCAGCATCGTCTTAAAGTGAAAGTTTTTGAACATTTTTTAAGAAAAGATTCACGAATGAGGCCCAATTTGTTATGTAGACACGATAAACCTTGGTAGATAAATGGATGTTTTTGGACTGCAGACAAGATGGAAGCCGTGTCCCAATTGTAAGGCTGCAGTCCTCGAACTGGCACACGGCTGCAGACAGACTAATAATGTAAGGTTGTGTGTGTGTGTGTGTGGTAATAATAATGTGTAATAATAATAATGTGTAATAATAATGTGTAACTAATAATGTGAGGTAACAACTATGGAACATATCTTAAAACTCACTACAGTCAATTCTGCGTAATAGGATCTTTAACATAGGGAAAACTGTAAGTAGAAAATATTTTGCTCGTTAAATATAAGTATTGGCTAAACATCATGGGACATATGACATACAATATAATAGAGCTTGGTTACCAACTCATCTAAGCCATTAAATATTTACAGGTCCTCTATTCCCTCAGCGAATGCAACGCTTCTGAACAGCTGTTGGGTCTATAAAACCAACTGAACCAGCTTTGCACTTTGGAACATAAAAATGATTAAAGAATGTACTGTATTTAATCAGTATTTTGTGGGCGTTTGTCACATCTTTTTAGCCCAACTGTTGACCCATCAGAGTGCGCTGTCCAGTGCTGTAAAACACGGTGACTGCTTTGTGAGTGGGTTGACATATGGAGGAGCTCCCCGTGGACGTACCTGCACTGAGACAGCTGTTATGGGCTCCCTCTGATCCTCACTCTCACACACACACACACACTCACACACAAACCCAGGGCTGCAGCAGGGTGGAACATCACAGCCAAAATCTATTAGGCTAATACTGATCACAACTGAAGTCACAAACAACTTTAAAGTGAAGGTATAAGATATATGAATGGAAGCTTGCGAGGTTGTTTCAGGTTACAGGGGACTATATCTTAAAGGACCCGTGTTACACTGTTTTCTGATCCATGTCATAATGTCGTTTCCTCGTCAATAACATACCGCGTTTCGCTCACATATGTTTAACACTCAAATCCTGCATATTTAGGCATATTTAAAAGTTCTGTTCCACCTTGTGATGTCATGTGGTAATACAGGAAGTGCCCCACTGTGTTTTTAAACTCTATACACCTTCACTAGAATCATTTCAACCCAGGAATTGCCAATCTGTACAGAACTAAAAGGTAAACAGTAGCTGTTAACTTGAAAAGTACCACTTCATGACATCGCAAGGTGGAATAGAGCATTTTGAGCTTTGGAGATGTAGACAAACTAATAATAAAGGAATCCTCAAACATGTGTGAATGAAACAAAACATAACTGTGGGTATGTTTTTAATAAGGTAACATCATTATAACATGGTCACATGGTTTAAAGCTTTAAAGGTGCATTGAGGTGCATTGTAGTACTTTTCTGGCAGAGAGCATACTACCTGCTGGTCTACATAGAGATGTAATTGTTTTGCTTGACTAGTTTCACTCTATACGGGACTAAACATACCAATATAACATGTATAAGTTCAGTTGTTTTTATTGCTCAAAAATGTTTCCCCTAGAAGGCCTTGGAATTATATTTTACATTGTTTATTTCCCACCTATAGAAAGAATGTTTGATATTAATAAGACGGTCCATTTAACAGGGGAAAAGATAAGGCTCATAAACATTTCTGACTGAAATATAAGAACTAGATAGATCTTATGTCATCTTGTGTTAAAATGTGACTTTGTTTACGCAAACTTAGGTCACTGTAATCAAACTAACATTATGGTTTTGTTGCAAGTTATAAGACTCATTCTGGATTCTGTAAAATTACACTATTCATCACCTTTTTGTATTGTCAGTTTTTACCACAGTTAAATATTAGCGGATTGCAGGTTTAGTTTTTATCGCACCATGCCCACAAAGAAATCACAGTGAAAATGTAGTGTTTTGGTGCAATCGCCAATGCTACTTTGGATCAGTTAAAAGCATTTTCACAAGATAAAGTCTTTGAGTTGATGTTGTTAAGAAATCAACATACTTTATTTTATTTTAACCTTTATTTTACCAGGTAGGTCAGTTGAGAACCAATTCTCATTTTCAACGACGACCTGGGTGTGGCACCTGGAATTCCCAGTGTCTCCCATCCAAGTACTAACCAGGCCCGGCCCTGCTGAGCTTCTGAGATCTGACGGGATCAGGCTTTGACGAGCCGGTATGGCCACATACAGTAAATACATGATTCAAACAGATTTTTCACCACCTTAACTCCTTAGTACTGGCCTCTGTTGCTATAAGCATCTCTTAACTTTCCCCATTTCAGTTCAGTGCCTGATTTTTAGTAACTCATTTAGTTGAAATGGTTTGTAGTTGTCCAAAGTTATTCCTCACTATTCTGAGCATCCTAATTATTCACAACAATGACTTGTGACTTGTGAGTCTAGGGATGGGTTGATCTGGATTTTTTAAAGATGATACCAATATCTGATATTTCCCTGCTGCTGTGGCTGATAACAGATATTTGCTGATACCAATATTTTGTTTTTTAAGTCCACTTAAACTTCTTAAATTGAAGCAAAGATCACATATTAACTTTTGACTTTTGTAACAATAATATCTAGAATATGTTTATCTGAAATATAAAATAATTTGTTAATAATTTGTGCAAGCATACAGCCATAAAACACTGTTCTATTTCAATTTGGACTCATTAATCTGTCTGTATAATATCTCCATCGTCCATGGAGAGCATAGCAAAAGAAATTGCTGGTGGACACTGCCTTATATCTGTCTGAAGGGAGGAGCTAATGATATTGGCCGATATCGATAGTCAAACCAATATATTGCCCCATGTATATTCATATATATATAAATGGTACTTGCATGGTATATGTATGGTACAGGGCCGTCAAAATAAGAGTCATTTCGAGTTGCTCAGTGAGTCATTTTCTATGGACACTTTTCAACAGACTGGTGCATTTGGACTGTGTTAACATTTAGATTAGTGCATCAGCCCAAACATGTCTCGCATTAGCCACCAGCAGTTATGATACATTTAAACCATCTGTATTATAAAAACACATTATTATTGAGCACTGGCCTGGAGCTGAAATAAAATTGCTCGGAGTCTCATCTAACAAAATGGCAGCTAAAACTCATCGAAGCTCTCATTTCTGGAGGATTATTTCTGCTATGATTGCTCCATTATCGCTGTTTACTTGTACAGCTTGTGCATAGATCATCTGAGGATATAGCTCAGTTTTGTGTCCCACTAAATCCCACGTTTTAATGTATGTGAACACACCATCAGCACACATAACAAATGCGGTACAGGAATTGGTAATTGTTGCTTTTTGCTGATAATGAGGTTGAAATTAGCCTTGTTTGAAGTCTAAAAAAACATGAAAGAGTTGTAAAAACATGGACTGCGTTGGAATATGTCAAGGTGAGGTCTGCTTCATTATCCACAACACACCTTTACATGCTTTTTATAGAAGTCGTTCATTTTTTTGTCATCTTCAAAGAGGATAGGATTTGCCTTTGACCGGACCTAGCTGATCACAGTGGCCATTGTAAAGGTAATTTAAAGGCTGTTGTTTCAGATCTCTGTTTTTGCACACACCGCTAACAGAAAGATTCACAAATCAAACCTTAAACATGATATGCAATGTATGGTTTCAAGACAGAAAAACTAACTAAAAGCAATAGCAATCTATTACAAAAAATACTAGCAACTGACAGATGGTAGCTTTAAACGATGCTCTCTTCTCTTCTTGACTCTTGTAAGCCATGTTATAATGTTGTTATCTCCTCAAAACATACTCTGAGTTGTGTTTCCAAAGCTCAAAATGCTCTGTTCCAACTTGTGATGTCATGAAGTGGTAGTTTCAAGTTAGCAGTTACCTTTAACCTTTAAAGAGACAGTTCGGAATTTTGGACATAGGGCCTAATTTCCTAATGAGCCAGAATATTGGAGACGTGTGGAGACACTTTTTAAAAATTCCATCCAGTCCTTGTATTTGCAGAGGTTGCTGGTGCTAGACTAGTGCATGTCAATGGCCATAGTTGTCCTGCCACTAAAAACAGTCTTACCCACTCCACAGAGCACCCGAGGCAAAGCAATTATTATGCCAGACTATCTATATAAATGTATGTGTTGATAGAATAATGTTAGAAATAAAACTAACCTTGCATTGCACAATTTGTCGCATGTTGAGGGACTATTTTCTCATATATCAGTCTGGCACAGCCAAGCTTTTTATCAGGAAGTACAACTCACTGCTGCTGCACAGACATAAATCCTTCAAATGCAAGGTTGATTTAACTTCTAAAATTATTCTACCAACACAGACATATTCATATCGACAGTCTGGCATAATAATTGATTTGCCTCGGGTGCACTGTGGAGTGAGTAAGTTTGTTTTTAATGGAAGGACAACTATACCCATTGCCATGCACTAGCCTAGCACCAGCAACCTCTGCAAACACAAGGACTGGATGACATTCTTAAAAAAGTGTCTCCATACATCTCCAACACTCTGACTCACTAGGAAATGAGGCCCTATGTCCAAAACTCCAAACCTTAATTCAGTGAAGACTGGCAATTTAAAGGCTGCAAATGTCTAAAAATATAGTGGAGCACTCCCTGTGTTTTCTGTTTAAGAGAAGAACTCAGCCTAAATATGCATGTTTGAGTGTTAAACATGTGTCAGTGAAACAAAATACAACTCTGTGTATGTGTATGTGTGCATATTATAACATAGATCAGAAAATGGTGTAATTTTTTGCCTTTAAAATTACACAGCCACAACTGTCCAAAATAACAATCTGCTCAATCGACCCATCCGACCACCACCAATCACTCACACCCCACAATAAATAGGAAAACACGTAACAAATAAATAAATACAAGAAGAAAATTCATATGTTTTAGCTGTTGGTCAAAATAGTAACAACCGCAGTTATAGTAATTGCAGCAGATTACCGTATTTTCCCTTTCTTTAGAAAATGCTTTTATTGCTGAACTGTCCAGTGGAGTTCATCAGTCTGTAAATAAAAGCAAACTGATAAGAAATTGTCAAGGATTGATGTACTGATGTTACCAACATTCCCTGGTGTGGGATTGTAAGGCTAATTGTGTACAAAGTGAAGTACATAAAGAGACAAAGTTGAACTAATTGCACCTTTGAACCTTCATTTGATATTTTGACAATTGCGTTTTGTATTCATGGGCATAAACCCCTGCAGTGAACTGTTTGGGAGCACACATCTGCACCACCAGTTGGCATTGATAATAAACAGCCTCTATGCCTCTGTGTGTGTACTGGCCCTCCTCCAGACATGCATTTCCTCTAGTCCCCTCTTTCCTCTCTCTTATATTCCTCATTCTCCCTCTATCTCCATCTCTGCTTTCATCTGATCTTCTCCCTGTTTCCTATCTCACTTTCTCTCACTCTCTCTTCTCCTTTCCTCTCTCGTTACCTCTTTTTCCCTTTTCCTCTCCCTCTCTCTGTGTTTCCTGTCCCTCCTGGTCGGTCTCCTGGGATGATGGAGGGTGGGCACGCAGGAATCACACCCACTGGGAGTTACATCTGTAGAGTGAACAGCATGAGCAGTGGAGCGTGTGGAGCTGTGGAGCCGGTGAGCCGAGGTATCTGCTCAGGCTCAGGGAAACATAGAGAAAGTTTGATGACCATCTGTACTTTTGATTTTACACGAATGGCAAAGAAAATAAACATGAAAGCTCTACACTATTGTTAACTGTAATTTTCTGAAATTAACTATACTATATCACTATAATACACTCCCCGTCTGGATTTAACTAAGCAAATAGGTACAAGGTTGCTGCAGTTGGTCAAGTCTAGGTTTGATGCGACATTGTTTCGATAAGCTTCTGCAATGTCACAAGATGTATTTCCATCCAGTGTTGCATTCATTTTTCAAGATCTCGCATTAGAGATGGTCGAGTCTGACCGCTGCACAAAGCCTACTCAAGTACATCCCAAAGATTCTCAATGGCAGTAAAGGGAAACTCTGGCACGTTTGAAGATAAAGTCCATTGCTAAAGGTGGTCGAATACTGTCAGAAGCCAAAAAACGGCACAGATCAGTGTTGCCTCGGTGGAGATCTCGCTGTGGTAGTGAGTCTGTCAAGGCAACAAGCTAGGCTAGAATTGGGCAAGTTCTTAGCTTCCACATAAAATGCCAATTTGCACACTGAAGAAGCTTAATACCACTTTCTAACCCATCTTACAACAAAGCCACGAGTCTAACAAAGAAAACGCTCTGCCTGGCTCAGTCATTAGTGTCTTGAAACGGTATAAAACAACTTTATAAGCACCTTACACTCACCTCTGTTGACCCACTGCGCATGCGAAAGCCCAAAAGACTCAAGTGCCGACTCCAGCGGCGGCGAGAGGCTCGAGCTACCAGAAGCAATAAGCGAAGATCGACTACTGACAGTGAAGAACAATAGAAACTGAAAGTTGTTGAAAGAAAATGGTTTGGGAATGTATTTTTTAGCGATTTTCAAAAAATGTAATTCACTTGTAAATAAATGGGATTAGAAACAATATTGGTGATCGAGTCTTTTGGGATTTCGCATGCGCAGTGGGAAATCAACAAGGTAAGGCTAAGACTGCTTATAAAGTTGTTTTATAACGTTTCCAGACACTAATGAGTGAACCAGGCAAAGCGTTTTGTTTTTTGGAGTTCCCCTTTAAGGTCTGGACTTGGTGGTGGCCAATTCATGTGTGAAAATCTTTCACAATTTGAGCCTGATGAATCCTGGCATTGTCATCTTGGAATATGCTCATGTCATCAGGGAATAACCTGGTCATGCAGTATATTCAGGTTCAGCTGACCTCATTCTTTGAGCACACACTGTTGCTGAACCTGGACCGGACCAACTGCAGCAACCTCGTACATATTTGCTTGGTTAAATCCAGGTGGCGACTTTTTTTTTTTTGGCCAGGCAGTGTCTGATTGGACCATAATACATCACGAAATAGTTTTGAATTTGGATATTCAGTATAGGCTCTATTCACACTTACGTCACAAACCAGGAAGACGTTTGGAAAGATGCAATGACAACTTTCAGTGTAGTTACCGACACTGGGCTCGCCTACGAATGATCAGAATCAGAATCAGAATCAGAATTACTTTTATTCATCCCCGAGGGGAAATTTTCTTTGTTACAGATGCAACCGACCAAGAGCATGTACATCAAACAAGTTACAAAATAAGCTAAATACAATAAGATAAAAGATAAAATAGCTCTCTCTGGGAAATTATTTACATCATTGACCTATTTATGACTATATACATAAAACCATAAAATAAAACCAACTCAAGTAAATGTCATCAGCAGTAAAATGTAGACTGCATACGTATGTGCTGTTTGGAATCATCTTGAATTTGGCGCACCCATCTCCTCTAATCGCATGTGCCCAGTGCACTCGGAGTTGTGCGTCAGTGGGGAAATGATGAACACTGAGGTATGATTGGAATTGTTGATTAGCTGAAAAGAAGGGAATGCTACAATGGCATATAGATGAAGAAAACTGGGACATTTTCTCAGTTTTCTAGATTTTGTCAGACTTATTACCGCGAACAGAGCCTGCTGGAAGTCACATCTTTCCAAACGTCTTCCTGGTTTGTGACATAAGCGTGAACAGAGCCTATTCTGTAACTAAATACATTTTCCAAGTATTCTTCCCATCCCTGTCAGTATAGTTATAAAAGCACTGTTCCTGCCGTCTCTCCTGTCTCCCGTCCCAGTGTTCAGTGTTTTTGGTGTCTCTATTGTATCAGTTGAACATGACAGTCTGGGCCAGTCAAAGTCCCGGCAGACTGACACTCCAGTCCACAGCGGAGCACTGCTTTTGTCCCATGTGTGAAAACTGGCACAAGATCTGCTAAATAGCCTCTCTGCTCATGCTGGCTCCAGTCCACCCCCCCAAACCAAGCCAAATGTGCACTGGCAACTTCTGAAAGCCAAAACCGGATTAGGAGTCAAAATCTGTGCCAAAATTCTACAAATGGTTCAAAATTAGTCATTTGGGTGACACTACATTATTTATGTTTCTCTAACCAAACACGATTCAGTTTAAGTAGCGCACAGCTGTCTTAGGGGAATGGAAAAGACACACTTATGTATTTTATTGTGGAAACTTTCATTTTGTGATGTTTCTGTTTCATTAAGAGGTTATTTCAACTTCGTGCTTCCAGTATTCATTTCGATTAAAGGTACCGTATTAAAATGTGAAAACAAAACTAGTTCATTTTAAATAGTTTGCTGTGGTCCAGAGTTGTTCGTCACTTACCTTGTGCATTCCATCTTAATTTTTCAAAAAATTTTTGAGACCAGAGCAGAGTTTTGCTGTGATGGTACAGTTAACAACAACTAGCATGCTAACGCCGGTGACTGGATGAAATAAAATGTTATTTGATTAAATGCAGACAGTACATAGCTGACTTATTTTGTCCTCAAGATCAGCTTATACATAGTAGAGTTTACGCCACCTGCTTGTATCATGGTGATTTTTTTTGCTTTGCCTAGAATGTTTCACAGTATGGCATTAGACTTAGACAAACTTTATTGATCCACAAGGGAAATTACTTTATTAAAATGATTTTTTTTTTTATTTATTACCAAAAATGTGCCTTGAAAACTTGCATTCTCACTGTGAGCACGGTTGCTTCTCCACAGATTTCGCCTGTAACCTGGCCTGCTTGTTTCCACGGAGACAGATATACTCGTATGTTTAATGTTATATTGTGGATTCCTAGCACGTTGCACAACCAAGTTTCATTAAAAACAGAATTTACTGCAGCCCATATTATAAGCATTATGTAAGTTCCTGATTTGAAGGACGCACAGATAAATTATGTAATTCTAATGCAATTATCCAGTCGTCATAACATTACAGCGAAGGTTTTTAATTAGGTTTACACAAGGAGAGCACGATAACAAAGCATAAACATTAACTTATTATTTTCATAGCTGATAACTTCAATGCAGAGTAATGAAACATAATAAAGTTAGAAATTTGAACAACTTTTATATTAGTATTTCTTATCTAAGCAATTCATTTAGGAGTGGACTTCCTCAAGACTGGCAGTTCTAACTTGTACCTTCTTTTTTCAGTGTATTTGTACCTGTTTAAATCTAAAAACTTCTGCTTTTGTCACCACGCACTCTTTTAAATCAGACTTCTTAATCTCTACATGCAGTTTTCTCTTTCACAACATCAGGTTTAATGTAGATATTAGCTGTTTAAATATGTTGCTTAAATGACACTGACATTAAAACACAACAATTTATACAATTAGATTTGACTTTTGTAACCCTTAATTTAGAAAGTGGATAGTTACAACATTTATGAATACAAAAATAAACATATGATGTATATGATGATGTAAGAAACAGTATTTGAAGTGTGAAGATAAAATATACTGAAAAAGATTCTCATCAAATAGAATTCATTTTGAACTAAAATGCTTGAATTTTCCAAAAGGTTACAAACCATTTACAGCTCCCAGCAAAGCATCACTTATCATACATTAAAACTGTACCTGAGTTTTTTTTGTTAGCAAAATGTGTTTTTCCTCAGTACAAAGAAAGGAAGTCCCAAAAAATGTACATCATTTTAAAAGCAATTATGGTGAAAACTACTATGTCTAACTGTTTAAGTGTTGAACATCATAAGTTTATTATAAGACTTTGTTTGCCAGTTGAGCAGTGAGCACATTCCAAGATGCAAATTTTCTTTGGGAGTGCACGGCTCAACCTGAAAACAGAACAAAAATAAACCATTAAATATAAAATCTTGATCTGTTTCTATACATTCTGTGAAAATTTGAGGTTATTTCACTAAGAATTGCCAAAATCATTTGCCTGCGAAATTATGTCAAGTTTTTGGGACACCCTGTATATTGTAGAAGTTAGCTACGTACTGTATCTATAATACGTGTTATTGTCCAATAGGAAGTGTGTGTTAGTATGCTAGTTATTGTTAGCTTTACGTTCCAAACTTGAGTTGAGAAAAGCTCACTGTGGTGAATAATTAGGATGCTCGGAATGTATAAGGTAAATGAGTATTGACTTTGGACCAGTGCAAACCACTTAAAACAAACTAATTCTGTTTTTCACATTTTAAAGGTAAAAATCTATTACCTCACCTTTAAATACTGATTAGGATCATATATTTTTGCTGCATTTGCATATATCCAGTCCTTGTGTTTGCAGGTTGTAGTGGTGGGAAGGAATTGAAAATTGGAGGAGGAGAGGATATATTGAATGTTTAATGGGCCGCACTAAAAAAAAAAAAAAAGTGTGGAGCTATCAGGAGTCGTTCCAAATGCAGTAAGGACCCTTTGCTGTGTTAATGGAGGTTGATGAAGTGATCAAGAATCTATAGTCATTTAGCACAAGGTAGTGGGAAAAGGGAGAGAGACAGGAAGAGGCTCAGGAGGCTCCATGGGCTGAATTAGTATTTAAAAAGACATTTGAGGACATAAAACATGCTCTTAAAATCTTATGGTTATTTCCATTGGAACAAAGTCAGTTCAATTAATGTCTAAAAATGTTGAAATGTCAAAATGGGTGACATAACTTTTCACACTAGGGGGCCTGAGTAGTGCCTGTTAAAGGTGCTTTATGTAACTTTTCAGGCGGGGGAGCTCATGGAGTGAGATAACTGTCAGAAGTATTGGCGTGAGTAAGATAGAAAGTTGTGCATATTTGGGAAATCTGTGCATATTTGGCTCTAGTTGAGCATAAAATACATATTCATAAACTCTGGAATGAGTCCAGTCGTACATAAAATGTGTTGTGTGTATTTTATCCATTAGAATACGAATTGAAAAGTTAGAACATCAAGAATTACAGTCACGAAATGAAAAGTTATAATTACGCTTTTTTCAATACAAATAAAAATTCACAGACGCGACTTTACTGTCAAAAATACGTCATCACGTCACACAGCTGTGAACAGTAGATCTCGCATTCAGCCTCTTGGCGTTAATACCGCCGCCATCTTGGTACTGACCGTCATCTGACCGAAGCTTTTTCACAGTATCAGCGAGTGGAGACGACGGACTTTTGCCCCGCATACAGACTGAACCAGGACTGAACCAGGACTGAACCAGGACTGAACGAGGTCCAAACCAGGAACTTATTTACCTCACAAAGTTGATATGCTGAATATTTCTTCCACCTTTTTGAGAAGACAGTTCTAGTGCTTGGATAGAGCTGTGACAGTGGAGCATATTGTGTATGCTAAAATGCACCACACAAATGTGTGTTCTCCTGAGAGTACAGAAGTGAGGGGACATCAAAGCATCAAGTGTTTAGCAGGCTGCACGTACCAGGCATACGAATGACTGCACCCGATGCCTTTGCTCTGTGTCGTCTGATGCTATATGCAAAAAGAGGCAGGCAGGCATAGAAGTTTGATGTTTGTAGTTCCTCTCCAACCTCATGCAAAAGCTGTGAACTAGGTATTTACGTACTGAGGGATTCAGAAGTCTCTATTTTATTGTTTACTTGGTGCATTGTGTAACTTTTCTGGTGGAGAGTGTGAAACCTGGAAATAAGATATTATTATTTTGCCTGGAATATATTATAGAGTGGCACAAAACTTAGTATTCTCCATGCAAAAAACAAAAAATACAATAAAAATATAAAAATGCAAGATAGACACAGTTGAAAGCATACTGTGGAAGGCACAGAAAAATCTGTCATAAATATAAAGAAACAGAAATGATGCTTTGTTGTATGCATGACAAATGGATGGGAGACTTTTATTGCAGTATCTAACTAAAAATGTATTACTATATTGGCACTATTACTAGCAATGATATTGGAGATAAGCTCGTCATTTTAGAGTCACTTTTTGTAGCATTGCTAGAAATGAAGTAGTGGTACTAGCAAACAGAATGCAGTAATAGTAGTAGTAGTTATTGTAGTAGTGTTAATAGGTCTACTGTATTAGTAGTGATTGTAGCATTTGTCATAGCATTATACCATGATAAAGGAAGACCATATTTTCTATTGGCACAATGAAAAAGCGATAGCAGCAGTATTATTAGTTACTGAACTTACTTAGTTACTAGTAATGTGGTATAACAGCAGTTTTGAACAGTAAAAAGGTGGAGGTCCTCCCCCAGCCTGCACAGATTCCTGTTTAAAGAACAACAACAAAAACACATGCTTTTCAGTTTGTAGGAGTTGTAAAAGTTGTAGAAGCAGTGGTACAAAGTGTACAGTGGGGCTGTTTTATCTCTGCTACCTCTCCTGATTCATGTCTCAGCTTTGAACAGGTACTTAGCTCCAAAAAGCTGTGTACTGTTCTCTTCTTAATGAACAAATGGTTGTGTAAAATATGTGCGACGCTCTATTGATGCTATGGAAATGGGAACGCTGACCCAACAGTGTCGTTCACGCAGCACATCAATAAGAGACAGGCCCCTGCGTCTCTCTTATCGGTGCAATAACTCAGCAGGATAATGAATTTACATTTAGCACCAGTGGAAGAGCCCCAACCCTAAAGTGCTTTACACAAGTCAGGCTTTATGGCACTGTGCTCTTAAGGGAGCATCCATCAGGGTCAAAAGGACCTCCAACGCCATTGTCTTTCACATTAGGGATGTTCATTTACGAAGGACAGAGAGTGAATTACCCATCTCGGCCTCATCATGTGCAACCTATTTTCTCTTATACGCTGAGTCGGACTGCCCATTGCTTTCAAATTAAAATCTCTGTGCCCAGTTTTTAACAGTTGCCCCAGTACAGTTATAATGTAGAGGCACAGCTCAAAGTCAAAGTCTGTGGTGTACTGTACGCTTCTAATTCAAAAGCATTTTTTGGCCTGAAAATCAAGAACCATGAGGTTAGCATTTATTTATTATAATATTTGATGCTTGGAATGCATAAGGGAAGAAATGAACTAAAATGATCTCTTTTTCACAGTTATAAGACAGTAAAAATCAGGTACAGCGTCTTTAACCTAAATTTGGTACAGTTGCTTAGTGGTGCACCAGACTGAGATTCTAACACAACATCTGGAGATTCCTCTGCTTTTCCTTTTCCATATTCCTCTGGCTCAGTAGTTCTTAACCTGGGTTCGATCGAACTCAAGGGGTTCGGGTGAGTCAGTCTCAGGGGTTCGGCAGGGATCAAGACTCACATCCAACTCATATGATTCATGATGACACGCCCCGTTTGGCCGTTATTGGCTGCAGGAAATTTTGTGCACGCAATAGTCTTGTGCCTGTCATGATGGTGTTGTGTAATTTCTTTTAAAATATTTTCCTATGTCGAGCAAAAAAAGAAAGTGGTCAGACAAATATGTGCAATATCAATTCAAATGTGGGCACCAATAATATATATATATACCTATGTTTTGAATTTGAAAAAAAAAAAAGTTTTATTTTTCCAATTAAGAAGGGTTCGGTGAATGCGCATATGAAACCAGTGGGGTTCAGTATTCAATTCAATTCAATTCAATTTATTTTTGTAGCGCCCAAAATCGCAACAACAGTTGCCTCTAAGGGCGTTCCAAGATATGGATGAGCCAAACATACACACAGACATATCAAAACAGGAACAAACAACATTCATGTAAAGCAACAAATGAAACATTGTCCAGTCATCCCCTGTCCTTAGACCCTCCTTCTCAGCAAGGAAAAACTCCAAAAAACCCAGGGTCCTGGGAAAAAGAAGAAACCTCGGGGAGAACTATAGTGAAGGAGAGACCCACTCCCATGGACGGACAGGCTATAGATGTCCAGGCCCGTGGGCCAGTTCAGTATGGCCACAGCTACCCAGGTGGGGAAGGAGCCGGGGAGGAGGGGAGGCCGGGCAAGAGGAGGAGGCCGGGCGAGGAGGAGGAGCCGGGCGAGGAGGAGGAGCCGGGCGAGGAGGAGGAGAGGGGTCCAGCTGCCATCAGGCAGTAGCAGTCAGTACCTCCAACAAGGTTAAGAACCACTGCTCTAGCTACTCGTAGAAGCAGGGCAAGAAATAGGATGGGTACAGTTCTATGCCTATAAAACATAAGCTAAATGATTAGCCTTTTATAAGCACACAGAGTTAGGCATATAAAGTACATTTACAGTGATAATACGCGTTTGATGAATCACATTTGAATAATTATGCAGCATATGGAGAATTCCTAACTCATTTGGGTGACTGCTTAGAAGGGGCCTGACCAGCCTGTCCCTTCTACAAGAGTTTGATGTTTCGATTGCTGATTCTACTGCTTTTTACATGTATGCAGCCATGTTTGTTTTAGATGCGAACAGACCATGCATCTGTCCGATTGGTTGATCCACTTGTCGTGCCCTTTGAAATCAGGGAGACATGGCACAGCTGTTTGCAAAGTTTTGTCAAAGCCTGTCGCTGGCCAGGTAAAGTCCTAAGGGGACAAAACATCCTTTCACTCGCAAATTTGGTTGAGGAAAATGTGTCTCAAACCAGCTGCTCACACACTCGAACAAGCAATCTACTAGAAAATTCCAAACAGTGTTCTCCTCTTTCTACAGCACTGGGTCTGCTTTATTAGAAAAATAAAATAAAATTGATGCCCTACTTCTCATTGCTGATTCTGAGATAGGCTTTGTGGTAATTTTATTGGATTTCAGCCCAGTTTTTGACACAATAGAACATGAAATATAGTTAGACGGCCTTGAAAACCACATGGTGTACAGTTCTTCATAAAAAATAGGGAATGTGTCTCGTCTCTTCACAAAGTCCTCTGTCATACAATGTACTGCAAGGCTTCTTATCCCACTGCTGTTTTCTTCTGCTACTATAAGCAAAAAAATAAATATATACTGTTGCCCAACTCCCCGAATGCATTGCAGATTTGAGTCCAGGATAGCTCCCAGGTGCTGATCTCTTTATTGTACCCATGGCTTTCTAAATGTAAATAGTGAGGGAAATGGGACGTTTATAATCTCAATTTGAAGATTTTCAGTTTAATTTCCATTTATCTGAAGACAATTTTGGGACATTTTGAGAGCTGATGCGTTGTAATGCATTAAACCTGGGAGCTATCCTGGACTCCGATCTTTTCATGACCAAATTGCCAAGGTTACTTAATCCATTTCACCGTTAAGGCTTTTGACAACCTGACCTAGAAACAAATTTCACTGCTTCATTTTCTCAAAGATTGATTATTCTAATGCCCTTTACTCGGGGAGCAATGCAAACTCCTTTCATATCTCTTTTTTAAAGCTCAAAGGCATCTGGAAGATCTTGGGAGGTAATGCAGAGAGAAACATTTGGAGTCAAAGCTCAAAAAGACCTACTCCAGGATAAGATGTGGCATATTTATCACATTGTTGGGACTAAAATCTGTATACACCCTCACATCATGGAGATCTGCCTTACCTTATGGTGGCAAAAATCAGGTCCATGACAAAAATCGCTTATTATTTCATCAACAATATGGTTTTAAAGGTGTAAACATTTCTGGAGGGCCCATCAAATACTTTTCTCCATGGAGATGTAATTGCTTTGTCACAGTATGGAATTAAACCTTTCTATCTTCATGTAGACCAGACCAAGTTCCAGGTAAGATCTGTGTCACTGCTTTTCGAGGTATTTTTGAACAATAATCTCACCTGTAATTGAATAACTGCTGTTTAATGTCATACCGTGGAACATTCCAGACAGAGCGATGACAAATCCATAGAAAAAAAGCAGATGACAGTCTCCCAACCAAAAAAATTACATAGTGTAGGCGATAGGTTGAGGTTAGGCAAGTAGTCAGTGTGGTTAAAGCTATGATCAGTCTCGAGGAGCCGATGTAATATTTCTGTAAAGCATAGAAAGCCAACATGCGATGAGTGTGAACCCAGCCTCAGGTCTCTTTTTCAAAACTGCAATCAATGTTCTGAACAAAATCTTTACATGACTCAATTGCTGCAATTTTAAAAAGAGAACAGCAGGAATTTTGTGTAATCTCCCGATGACCTTTCGGAAAACAGACTGGCAGCAAGAGCATACACCAGACATTTTATAATCTTATGCTCGCATTTATGTAAGCAATGTATAATCTCATTTAAAACTTTGTAGCTGCATAATAACGGTTCATTGTCTTTCCCCTTATTAGAAGAAGTGAGTGGACTGAATAGACGTTTTGACCTTTTTTCTTTATAATGTTCCAGGTTCCTTATTGAAAGCCGTCATGGTCAAAGAAAGTCAGAAGTGTTGCTGCAGTAGATTACACACGGCTACAGGCTGCTATAACCTGGTAAAAATACAACGTTATGTAATGTGAAAAAACAATTTAACTTTGCAAAGTATAAAAGGCATTTTGTAATTTCCTCTGATGCCCAAACTTGTTTTTGTTAATTGCTGACTTTTGCCGTATCATTACATTGTAGAAAATGTTTCAGTATTAGTCATCTAGATAAGTATGTTTTTAAGGATTCAGCATGTTCTGACTGGGATCCAGAGGTCATTTTTAGTCAGGTGCCGGACTGAAAAGCACAGATTTATATAGCCTTGAGGAAGACTGCACTAAGAGAGGAGATCTATTTGTTATATCTGTATTTCTGACTACATCTGAATCTTTTTCTGTCATGAGTTTGACAAATGTGGGACTACACTGACTGGTTAAACGCTGCTATTAAGATACACATTGTTTTTTTTAATACTACACAACCAGTTAAAAGTTTGGACACACCATTTCATTCATAATTTACTACTCTATACATTTGATATACATACAGAAGGCATCAAATATATGAAGTAAGTTAAGATTTTGCAGATAAGAAATCTGCAAAATATAATTTTTAATATATATATATTTAATTTTATAACCAAGTCACCTTTGCTTTCTTTGAAAAATATTTAGCAGAGTTATAGGTGTGAAAGTTGTGTGAGTGTTGGTGGTGGTGGTCGGAGGGACCGTTGGTGCCGGTGGCTTGGCAGTCAGTCAGTCTGTCCCAGGGCACCACCGGGTATGGAGTGAATGAAGAATAATCTGTAAAATAATCCTCTGTAAAGTGTCTTTGTGACATCTGTCTGTGAAAAGCGTTATATAAATAAACACTTACTTATTTAATTTAGTTTTCTTCTACATCCATGCACTGGAAAAACTATATTACTTAAATTAAGAACATTTTACTTTATTTGAGTGTATTCAACTTGACAAGTACAATTATCTACCTATGTAATTATCTAATCCAAGTATTATTCGATTTTGTTTCTTATTTTAAGTGCAAAAAGTTGCTGTTTTTCTAAAGTGTAGCAGGATGTATTTTCATATTTTAAGTTCAAAAAGTGTTGCACTGGCAGTTAATTTTACTACTTGTCAAGTGAAATTTACTCAAATTATGATGAAACTTTTTTAATTCAAGTCATCTTAACTTGGCTCGATTTAGTTTTTTGCTTCATGTATCAAAAATGTAGAACGTACAACAAAAAAACATTGGGAGTGTTGGAGAGCGTGACTGGTACTGTATGTTTAACAGCGCCAATCAAAGGTTTGAACACATTCTCTCTTTCAAAGCTTTTTTTTCTATTTTCTTACCACTTTCTACATTTTAGATACGTACAGAAGATATATGAAGCAAGTTATATGGAATTTTCTAGTAAAGATTAAACATTTTTTCAAAGGGTGACTATTGATTTGAATGTTTTTCTTTCTTTACTACATAATTCCATATATTTTACTTCATATGGTTCTAAAATATCAAAAGTAGTAAACACAGAGTTGTGCATGTCTGTGTAATCCCTCCGTTGTCTAGGGAGGTTTCATTGCAAAAGAAACGTTCAGACTGGAAAATCACAGCCTTATACAGTATTTTCCTGAAGGGAGGAACTAACCGCACTGAATCTACCACACTCTAGTTGTTAACAGTATGGATCTTTCTTAGTTAAGTGCATTGATCTAGTCTAAGGTGTGAACTGTCCCTGAGCTATATTTAGCATGATTCTACATTCTATATTTAGCATGATTCTACTCTACATCCTAATGTGTGATCCAGCTGAGTATGCGAGGTGTTAGATCAGCTATTAAACCTCCATTAATCCTCACCATACTGCAGACAGTGTGGACCCGAAGCCTATGGAAATGTTCTTTTTGTGAGTGCATTAGACTTATTTGTAGAAGATGGATAGCTCCAGATGAGAAACATTAGTCAGTAGCAGCCGTTTATAGTCCACTTTTGGGAATCCACTTCATCTTAACAGCAGTTTTATCTTTAAAGACCTTTTCGGTAATGAATCCAAAGGCCTCAGAAATTCTGCAAAGTCTTTAGTTCAAAGTGAGAGAAAGTAGGGCTTCATTGACATTTAAAGTGATATTTATCTTTCACTCTGTCTCCTTTAGCTGGAGTCTGAGGAGCTCTGACCAGTCGAGTGGCACTTAGGAAAGCACAGGCTGGGAATTAATGACCTGCCAAAAAATAAGGTTCAAAACATGTGCAAATATTTCTTTATACATTCAATTTATTTCATTTTGGTTGTGTTTATTGCACTGAAAAATTGACTTACTGTGAGCGGCTTGCGTCTTAACAAACCTTATTTGTCCTGCTTTTTTACATAGAAATACTGTTCCTTTGTCTAGAATATTCCACAGTCTGGCATACAACATATTTATTTCAACTGAAAATGTTCAGAAATATAGTTTAAACTTTCTATTTCCATGGAATAATGCAAGTGCCATTAATTGCAAGTCCAGAAATCGCAAAACACAACAGATTCTCAATATACTGTCAACCCATAAACCCAAAAACCTAGGCAGAATTTTAAATCTGATTTTGGTCTGGGTTTAGCCTGTTACTTTTTAGACTTATATCAAAGAGCAGAGGCCAACATTACACAGTCTCAGTTTCACAAAGAGTCCAGCCATTTGGCCAAAGACGTGGGCACAGTTTTAATCGGGGTTCACTTTTAGATAAAACAGGCTGGAACTATTAGAATTATTATTTTATTATTGTTATTATTAGTTTCCATTCATCTTAAAACCTTTTATACATACACTGTCCATTAACATATTCAGTCTGATTTTGTTAAATACAAGTATAATGTTCTTTATCATAACAAGCACTTTCTTTTCACTACATGTTCAGTGATCAAGTCTCTGTTCATACAGGTTTGAGTTCTGGTACACTGTAGATATGAACAGGGGGGATTTTTTTTTTTTTTGTTTGGACAGAAGAGTTTTGTAGAAATCATTCAACTTTTTTTTAAATCAAGAATGTAATTTATGTATTTATTTTTTGTTTATTCAATCGGCACCGATAGAACAAACATAGATTAACATGTTGTAATCTGGCTAATTCGCAATGTTGGCAGAACTTTCATCATTTTCATCATGGTGACACAATGCACATATTAGCAAAAAGCCACAAAACGTTTTAAGATTGTCTGAAAACTCAAGAAAAACCCAAAATGAATGAAACAACACATTTCCGGCCGATCAACACGAGCGTTCATGGTGCTGTTTAGGTGTTTGATTTTCAACAAAGAGGTGAGGGAGACTAAGGGAAACACTTTTGTAGTTCCAGCTAAATGTATGTATTTATTTATTTATTTATTTTTATTTTTTTTAATTTATTTATTTATTTATTTCAGGGACAGTGCATATTATTCAATATTTCTGTAAATATGCCAGAATTGGCCAAAGGCTATTTTTCATCCGTAGCCCCTTGACAGCAGGTACTGTCCACCTAAAAACAATACAATGACAATACAATATCACTTCTTTCTGGTCAGATTGTGTTAAAACAAAGCTCAGATTAAAGTCTAATTAGGATAACAGAGCTTCAAACAGAGCAGTGTCCACAGTTAGCATCACTTCCCCAAGGCACGTTCATTATATCATTGCAAACAAAACAACTATACATTTTTCAACCTGCTTTAGATTTTAGAGTGAAAAATAAACACACATATACAAAAAAGAAGTCTCTATTTAAACTACAAATCTTATCTTCTGAATATTAGTTTCCACTTTGATTACGTCATAGGTAAAAGGACAAAAATGTTATGGTTTGTATAGCAGAAAGGACATGTGCTGGTCTCTCTCTGGGACTGCAGGAACACACCGGTCGACTTCTCCTCCGCTGCTCCAGATGCCTCATTAGGGCCCAGTGTCTTTCATCATTATTCTTTCATGTAATTCACAGCATCTGCACTCCGCGCCGCGTTTGTTATTTATGTAAATGTGTCTCATCCTAACACAAATAAACAGCCTTTGAAAAAAAAAAGAAAAGAAAAAGTGGAATTGAATAGCGCAAGGTGAGCGTGCAGAGCCGGCCCATTCCTTCAGGAGTTCATATTTTAAACAATGAAGAAATGGAGACTCCAGCTGTCATTTCCCATTTACAAACCAGAGTGGCATCTGTTTTATATTCTCAATCCAGCAACACAGCAGTTAAGAGCTCACATAGACACTACTGAGCCATATTAGCCATCAGTCGTTACAGTTAAACAGACAATAAACATTAAACGAAGTGCAATATTTCAGGCGATCTTTGTCTTTCAAATCACAGGGCTAAGGATGATTTCTGCTGAAACTTCATGAAACAAAATCTGGCCAGAATCAAGAAGCTCCCTGGTTTGATTCTGTGTAAAGTTTACACACTAAAACTGTCCAAACAACTCCAAATGTGGAATTGGGTCCCTGGGTGCTCAAGTGGCTCAGTGGTTGGAGAACTTAGCCCAACACCAACCTGAAGGTCAGAGGTTCTATTCCTGTTTAGGGCCAAGTTCAAGGTCAGAAAAGCGGCTGGTGCAGATTGTCTCCTGGTTACAATAGTACTTTGCCACGGAGTAAATGAATAATGATTGCAGCGTAGTACTTTGAGAGGCTTCAACAAAAGGCACTGGTATAATTATGTAGCCTAACCCATCCATTAGATAACTGGTGTCCTTGGTTGACTATGTTGAGATCATTATGTTAGCAGTACATTGCAGGTCTAATGGTTTTACTGTGGGGCGCTTGGATTCTGAAACAGCTTTCCCTTGTGAACTTTCCACATTCACCATTTTCCCTAATTCTCCATTTTTGTAGACAGTACATGGTGCTCTCAGCCGCAGTTACTGGAATTGCCTATTTGTTTAATGCAAGTTGGAGTGTATGTGTAAAAGCATGACGTTTATTTGTATCTAAAGAAAGCAAAAACTTTCTCACCCCATATTGATTAAGTTACATTTTCAATTACCAGCATCACAAAACTTTCTGAATCAACCTCTGCTCCACATTGAGCTCTCATCAGCGACGTAAACAAAGGTATACAGATCTTTTAATCTTCTCTGACAGAAAAGCGTCTCAGCGCAACAGCAGCTAACGCATCTGCACCTTTTGCGTAGATTCAAAGAAGCTAGAGACTGAACACCTGAAAGATCAGCGTACACGGTGACACAATGAGCCATGACAGTCTCCATATGGGGCTTTGAAGGAGGTAAAATTGAAAATGAAAGCGCAGATGTTGTCGCAATCCATTGGGGGAAGGCTGCTTGACAAAAACTCTTAGAAGTGTCAAGATGTGGCAACCGGTCCTCTGCTGCTGCTCCCAATGTTAAATGATTATACTTCATCTGTCAATCAAAACAAAGTGCTATCCGCTGGCTAAAATACAAGAAATTCACTTTGGGAAAGATAATCTCCAATGTGAAGTACTTTTGATTAAAGACTTTAATAAGTTTCAATCCATTTAGTGCCCTTAAAAGTAATAAAACCATGCGTATGCCTCATATCCCTTAAACTTATCTTTTAATGGGTTATTTTAACAGCAGCTGCTAATCCAAATATCTAAATTATGATCAAGATGTGGCGATGGGACTGATGTTAGGCTGGGTGCATCTGATTCGAATGGCTGGTTTTATCTTTAATTGGCCTCTTTGACCTTCTGAGCAGACACACAGAGACAGCTGCAGGATTCAATTCAAGCTGAAATGGGACTTTTCACGTATTTCAATCACTCATTATGCTATCACTGTGTCTGAAGATTGTCCAAATCTGTAGAAATAATAAAGACATTAAATGACCGGCTGTATTACGCTGTTTTCTGATCTATGCTGATATGTTGTTTCCCCATCAAAAACATTGAGAATTGTGTTTTGTTCATTCACACACAAACCCTGTTATTTTCTCATTTGACCAAGTCCCTTGTAGTGTCCTGTGGGGGGTGCTCCGGGAGTATGGGGTCCGGGGCCCCTTGCTCAGGGCTGTCTGGTCCCTATATGATGGGAGCAGAAGCTGTGTTCGCATTGCATGAGTTTCCTCCACAGAGTGGCCGGGCGCTCCTTTAGAGATAGGGTGAGGAGCTCTGTCACACAGGAGGAGCTCGGAGTAGAGCTGCTGCTCCTCCACATTGAGAGAGCCAGTAGAGGTGGCTCAGGTATCTGTTCCAGATGCCTCCAGAATGCCTCCCTGAGGAGGTGTTCTGGGCCTGTCCTACCGGGAGGGGATCCTAGGGAAGACCCCCTGGAGCTGGAGGAAGTGTGCGGGGAAAGGGAAGTCTGGGCCTCTTTGCTCAAACTGCTGCCTCCACGACTCGGCCCCCGGATAAAGCTGAAGAAAATGGATGGATGATTTGTGATAAGTCAGTGCAATCCTTACCTTCTGCCATTATGCGTTCTAAAATATGTCTACTTTCTTTGTTTCTGCAAAGTAAAATGTTGTTAATTGTTATTGTTATGATTTAATTATTTTAAAAACAGTTGACGAGGATCATTGCTGATATGTCATATTGTTAGCTAATTTCTAAGAGGCTAAATTTGCTCTGTCTGAAGTGCTTGGTGGTTAATTGGCAATGAAGTGTGTTTTTCATCAGAGTGCTCCAAAGGTCAGTATCTTTGCAGTCTGCTCCAGTGGTTCAATACTCAGTGTTTATCTAATGTGCCCAGTCCCACAGTCTGGTACTACTTTTAATAAAGTGGTATTATTATGATGATTAGGCAGGGTCAGAGGGCAAATGCTCCAAATAATGTGTGCTGCACTGAAATCACTGGTTTAGAGAGAAAATCACAGTGAAAGTGAAATCAGGTTAGATTCATTCTTCACAGTTAGACTCTATAAATAAAACAAGATACTGAATATAAAAACGTATAGGGTAAGTTACAGCCGTACCATGTAAGTGGGGGGTCCTCCATCTGTTTGTGTCCATGGAGAAGTTATATATTTACCTGTAATGTTGCACAGTATGGAAATAAACGTATCTTATCTCCATGGAAAGAAAAAAAAAAAAGAAAGCAGGTGGCGCCAACAGACTGGGTTACATGTGGATAGGAGACCCTGATCACAGTTCGGATATGTGTTTCTCAAGGTATTTTGAGCAATAAAACATCAATATAACATAAGTTTGGACCCATGCACTGTGGAAAGTTCCATGAAAAGCAATAACATCTCCCTGGAAACAACAGAAAGGTTATGTATTGCACTTTTTACATTAGATCAATGCAAATGAAAAATTATATACGACCTTTATTTTTTATTCATGTCCATCCTTGGAATAGGGTTGGGTCTGGTTAGTAGCAGCTCTGGCTACAATAGTATGGACTGAATGAATAATGTGTGAAATTGTAAAGAGATTTTGAGCCTCTGGAAAAGCTCTGTATTAGATTCATGCATTATTATGTGATTTGTTCTGTTGCTCCTGTTAGAAGAGTTTGATAACAGACTCCATAAAACAACCATTTAAAAGTTTTTATTAGCAATGATTTCTTATGCACCCAGTCGTATAGATTAACAGTCCAGATTTTGCTGACCTTATGTGTACTTTTATGTGTGAAGTCTACGCAAAACAGAGAGAGACAAACATGACAAATGCAGAGTTTGTTTCACAGTCTGACAGTTTGGCCCTCGGTGATGCATGTACTGAAGAAATGTCAATCGTTCCCCCGGTGCTCTCTGTTTTCAAGGATACGCAAACAATTCAGCAGTTATGTGAGGATACAGGGATAATACAGCTCATAGGGCGCTTGTGTGGTTATCTTTTGCTGGTAGATAAAAAGTGTTGATGCATTTGTAAAACAGATTATGATGGGGTGGAACACATTTATTTTTGTTTATAAAGATTATAAGGGAACAGAGCACTCCAGGAAGGAGCGGTTTCACTTGGATCTAAGAGTAAAATCAGCCAAAACACATCAATAGTTTAAAGATGTTGTTCCTTAAAATATGAAAAACAGAAGTAACTCATTTTAAATTTTGGAGTTTTGGAGATTTTAAGTTTTGGAGTCCAGACTTCTTCCTCACGTTCTTAACACCGAGAAGACTAATTAAGTGTAATAAGTTTATAAGCACGTTTCACAGCTTTAGAGGCCAGAGTTTTAGCATCGTGCTAATGCTTACAACAACTAACATGCTCACCAGCTATGTAACGTGTCTCTAACATCATTAGTAGCTAGTCAACTCTCACAAGCTATGCAGTGTAATTCTCAGTATGTAGCCTGAAGAGATTTTACTTGTCATCTATGCATGTTTCAATAATTTAGCAATCTCTCCCGGGTCCTATTCAAACCCTACCGATGCTTTACACGTGTAATGAGCTTTATGGGTTTGTCAAAGCCTCTCAAAGTAATTATTCATTCACTCTATACACAGAGGTGGTAAACTACTATTGTAGCCACAGCTGCCCTGTGACAGTCTGACGGAAGCGAGGCTGCCAATCTGTGCTATCGGCCCCTCAGACCATCAATCACTCACACACACACACCGCTTTCATACTAGGTCAGGGGTGTCCACGTTTTTTTCATTAAGGGCCACATATTAAAACACAGACCAGCATCAGGGCCGATGATGGTCAAAACAGTGAGTAATTCAAATCTGTGCATTTATAACAGGTTTGAATGACCCTCCAGACCTTTGTTCATGCTTAGACCCTCAAAAGGACACACTACATTTTCTTGATCAAGGTAGAGTTCAAAAATATGCTGTAAAAAGTACTACTTGCCGTCGTATGGGCCAATTCACCTGGAAGTCTGAGGGTCAAAACAATTGACCTGAGGGACACATTTGGCCAAAGTTTGGACATGTGTGTATGAGGCAATGTGGGTGAAATGTCTTGCTTAAGGACACAATAACTACCATATTTTTTCACACTATAAGTCACACTTTTTTTCAGGGTTTGGGTGGTCCTGCGACTTATACTCAGGTGTGACTTATATATTAAATTTTTCACACTGACAGCCCATAGACCAAATATATGAATCCTATATATGAATCAAAAATGAACAAAACAAATCATTATCCGTTTTCTCATTTTGGTTTTAGAGACAAATAACAAAGAAAAGAGTTGATTTGCTGGTTCTTGGTCTCTGATTTTATAAAATAAATTTCCCCAAAAATCTTATACTTATAGACTTATAGTCCAGTGGGACTTATACATGTTTTTTTTCTTCTTCATTATGCATTTTTTGGCTGACTTATACATAAATACGGTAATACAAAAAAGCACGATACAAAACAATACACTGCAAGGTCACAACTGGATGCGATGTGCAGCAGGTTCATTAGTGGATGAACACTAATTGAAATGTGATAGCGCTCTGACTTTGAGCGGGGAGCAAAAAGGAAGGGGGGACTCAGAATATCAAGAATGTAAATTAATACTTGGAAAACATGAAAATATAGACATTCAAAACAGTAAAAGGTGAGTTAGAAGTTAATAACTTATAGAAGCAAAATACTCCATCTTCAGTACTGTCTGAATGCATAATAAAGTGCTATATCAATTGAACATATTCATATTATTGTTGTCAGTAGTAGTATACACAGGTAAAATATTTTTGTTGACTGATTTTTACAATTACTATACAACATATTTTCTACTGCTGTCGCCTAATGCTCAAACGTCCTATACATTTTTTGCTTGTGTTGCTGCAGACTGATCAGGTTTTGGGTCAGGTCCACAAACCCCCCTCCTCGCCCCGGTCTCCCCTGTCTGTCTGTTTAAGAGGGATCCATCAATGCGCTTTAATGAGTCTGACCTATTCCCTTTGTGCATAATGGCAGCTCTGACCCTTAGACTCATTTGTTTCATACGGCTACAATCAGACAACACAAGAGACTGGAATTATAATGCAACACCAAAGTTAACCTGCTATTTAATCTGAGCTACTTTTTTACAAGGGTGTAAAGGCGCACTGTGGAATATTTCTAATAGACGATCCACCATCTCCTTGTCTCCTTAGAAGTTTTACTGCTTTGTCTAGAATGTTTCACAGTATAGATTAAACCTATCTATCACAAGAGAGACAAGCCGGTTACAGCACTATGCTACATTACAATTCATATCTGTGGAGAGTCGCCCCTATTCACCGAAGGAAATATATAATATGTTTTAGCAGTAGAAACACCTGTAATGAATAAATGCTAGAAGAAAATGTTTAATGTCATACCATGAAACATTCAAGGCCAAGCAATAACATCTCCATGGAGACAAGCAGGTAAAGACCAGAAAACTTGTGCCGAACACCTTTAATGTTTTCACTTTTTGTCTATGCTGCTTATCTTCACAGAGGTCTTATGGCTTTGTGTGAAATGATCCATAGTATAGCATTAAACTCATCCATGGCAGCAAGCAGGTGACACCATCAGGCCAGGTTACAAGTCAGATCTGCGGAGAGGTACCACACTCATCGTAGAATTCCTGTTTTCAAGGTATTTTTTAGCAAAAACAAAATTACTTGTAGGTGACCGAATATAAGTTGAGTTAATATGAGTTAAATGCCATACTGGGGAACTTTTCAGGTAAAGCATGAATGGGATAGTTCGGGTTTTTTGATATGAATCTGTATGGCAACACTACTTACCTCCTGACAGTGTCCGGTGAGTCGAGTTCTTGTCCGGTTTTGGTGCTGACGAAATTAGTCTGGCAAGTTG
Source organism: Odontamblyopus lacepedii (assembly GCA_034769755.1). Lineage (NCBI taxonomy): Eukaryota > Metazoa > Chordata > Actinopteri > Gobiiformes > Gobiidae > Odontamblyopus > Odontamblyopus lacepedii. Next base: position 39,251,826 of record CM068353.1, on the reverse strand, counting down.
GCTGGGGTCACAAAAATAAAGCGTTTTTTTTTCTTCTCAGAACAATATGTGTTCAAAAGAGTGATACATTTGGGCCACAAAAAAGTCAGACCTCATAATCGCTTGGTTCTATTTTCTCTCTGGTCATATCACTGCACGCTGCCGCCAGTCCCTAGGCAGTGTTTACGTGCTCAGTCCTCTGTCCTGGACATGAACGAACATAATCCTCGTTGCTGAAGTGCCCACTGCACACACAAAGTTTTTTTTTTTACCTTTAACAACCTGGTTTCGACATTGAAGCCTTTAGCAAGAAGCCAAAGTTTCCTCAGAGTTATGTTTGTGACAGGAAAATGGTGACATCTGTGTGGAGATTCAGCCAGATTTTGGTTGTTACAGCCTGGATAATCACAGGTCTGCACCATTTGTATATATATTCTTATATAGCTTATACAAGCTTATACTCTTATCGCTGTAGCTCTCACATTAGCTCTATCGCGCCGCGGCGGTCAACAGTCTGAGCATGTAAACACTGCTGAACTACTAAAAAAAGTGTTGGATTCATGCCGGGCAGTCACCTGGTGGCACAAACCAGTAGCGGTTTTTCGTGGTTCACCATTGTGTGACGCAAATGTATCACTCTATTGAACACATTGTTTTGAGAAGAAAAACGTTTTATTTTCCTGACCCCAGCCAACTTGCCGGACTACTTTCGTCAGTAAGAACTCGGCTCACCGGACGCTCTCGGGAGGTAAGTGAGTGTTGATGCACGACACTGCTGACAGGGATGCCATACAGATTCATGTCAAAAACTAAACTATCCCTTTAACAACTCTACTAGAACTAGAACTTTTACATACTGCACCAGTGACTGTATGTTTACCCTAAGGAAGTGGTGAGATATTAAAAGGTTTGGAGAGATAAACAGACTGGAGAGGCTGGTGGGTCTGCTGCTGTGGTGGGGATGGGGCAGAGGGGGCACAAAAATCGTACCATTGTCAGAAAACAAAGTTATTTTAAAATGAATTGTGTCTTGTCTATTCTTGTTTTGATATGTCTGTGTGTATGTTTTACTCATCCAAATCTTGGAACGCCCTTAGAGGCAACTGTTTTTGCGATTTTGGACGCTACAAAAATAAATTGAATTGAATTGTCCTCAAACTTTAACAGCTACACAAAAGAATCCAATAATCATAATTCAATCTAATAATATAAGATCTAATTATCACGTTATCTCATTATTCTTGCAATTGGATTTTTACTGGCTATGTAAATGTACCCAGTGTCAAGTGTATGTGTTCTGGATTTTAAAGCTGTGTGATACATCGAGTTGGGCTCCCAAGGTGAACTGGAGAGACAGGGGCCCGAGATTAATCCTGGCCACAGTATAATGAGTCCGCTCAGTCTTTCCCCAGTGAATAAAGACAAATGGCTTTTGTTTGTGTCAGCCCTCGCATTGTGCATTGATAACTGCAATAACCCCACCTTATGTCTCTGCCTATGTCTGCAGAAAGCACTGAAAACACAAGGGAGATGATGTATATGTAAGTCAGGCCTCTATTAAGATGCAGTGTATTTTCAGATGTGAATGAAGCTGTCCTCTCTCTGGAGAAAGGCCTACAGGAAGGTTTGAGGCCAAAGATCTTGCCTCAGTAGGAGGTTCTAGATAGTTTTAGCTTTGGATGTATGAACACTTTGTTTTTTAATTATTTTAAAAAGGCTAAATATCAGTTTTAAGATTGTATCAAGGACTTGTATCTAGTATACATTAGATGCTTACAGTGGAGAATGTTTTCTTCCAATGTGAGTAAGAGTAATTAAGATTGGGTTTTGGTATTTGGTTCTATAAAACCTTGTCTACATTTTCTCCCACATTTCTGGATCTTCACAAAATGTTGACCGAACATTCACCCTTTTCCATTTAATTTTGTGTAGCTCCAAAATAATTAGCTGGTGGCATCAGGGAGAAGAGGTGTGCACAACAGCTGATCACAATTTAGATCTCCCACAATCTGGTGCCCAACATTTTGGGCATGCACACTCCACACATCCTCATGACTTTATGAGACCCAGCCGTCTAAATATACATCTAAGACCTCTGCCCAAACTTTTGGCAAATCAGTGAGCTGATCACCGTGATGTCCCAACAACAAAAGTTACACATGCACTGACAACAAGTCCATTAATTCTCTGGACTGGCATGAGACCCCACGAACTAACTATTCCAGAAAATAGAATAAAGCTACCTGCAATTTACATCAACAAAGGTAAAGGAAAACTTAACCCCGAAATAATAAAACACTGGAAATGAAATGTGCTTCAGACTGTAAATAATTCCAGGTTAATATGGGCCCAAAGTCAAAACCAAACGAGATCCTAAGAGGATGTTAAATATACGTAGTTTTAAGTAAAAACGTAAGTATGCTTTTATTCATATAATGCTTCTCACAGACATGTCACAAAGACACTTTACAGATCATTGTGGTGGTGGTAAACTACTAATGCAGCCACAGTTGTCCAATCTATGCCAAACACCACCATCAATTATGCACACATCACTTTCATACTAGGCAATTTGGGTGAAGTGTCTTGCCTAAGGACACAACAACAGTTTTTGTGCCACCTGGAATTCCCAGTGTCTCCCATCCAAGTACTAACCAGGCCCGGCCCTGCTGAGCCTCTGAGATCTGACAGGATCAGGCTTTGACAAGCCGGTGTGACCACAAAAAGTGATGAAGTCCATTATATTCTACCAGAATCTAATTTTGCCTTTCTTTGTCTCTCTGAAACATGGCTTCATGATTCCTCTGCCCCAGTGATGTGACCTGTACCTGACTACAAAATGTTTCAAAGACAGACATGGTTCTAAGGGAGGCAGTGCTGTGATCTATGTAGACACTGATAATGAACTGGAATTCCTTTGGCTAAATGTAACTTTGTCACTGCAACTGTCCTTTACTCTTGTAGTTATTTATAGACCTTATAGACCTATATACTTTCATCGAAACAACTCAATTTTGCTAAAGAGGTAAAAATTATGGGTGACCTAAATGTAAACTCGAATGTCAGTCAAGTCAGGAAAAGCTTGATAAAGGTTATGGATGAAAATGCAATACAAGGTACAATACAAGAATAATCTATTCTACTAATACACTGCTTGACTTAGCTTTTACTAATAGGGCAGAAAGTACTGAAAGTAAATAATTAATCATTGCATTTATATAGCGCCTTTCATGATACCCAAAGCACTTTACAGTTCATTATTCGTTCACTCCACACTCGGTGGTGGTGCTGCTACTGTAGCCACAGCTGCCCTGGGGCAGACTGACTTAAACCATTTAACATGCTGACTGGATTGTCTGATCAAAACTTCATACTTCAGACCATTGGTTGCTAAGAAATATACACAAGATTTGCACATTAAACCTTCAAAAATGCAGACCAACAAGAAATTTTGAATGACTTGCTCTTTGGAATTGATTTAGCTCAAGACCATTGACATGACAATTTTTAAACAAAATCCAGCATGTCATTGCACAATTCAAAAGGAAAATTTAACTAAAATCCAAGAACAATCTTACCTGGATAAACAAAGCTATCTTGAAACTAATGAAGGAAGGAGATTACACTTTAAAGCTGTCTATAAAAACGGAGGAAATAAGCAATTTATTTCACTGAGAAACAAGGTTGTGAACCAAATTAGAAAAGTTAGCGCCAACTTTTTTATTACTGGATTAAATAGTGCACAGGAAATTCAAAATTTATCTGCAATCACATTACAAACTGACCGGTGGCTACAGTGAAAATAAGAGCAACTGAATGGAAATTCATCACTTTATTGACTCTGTGGCCAAAATCTTGAAATACCAGAATTTAGTCAATTCAGCACTGTCTGCAACACAGCCCCTTACTATTCCAAACATCACTGAAACTTTTCAATACTATCAGGGCTCCTGCTTGGAAGTCTAAAATTCTCACTTCAATTTCCAAATCTGGTGATTCAACATTTTTGAATAACTCCCGACCAATGAGCATTCTTCCAGTCTCGGATATGTGAGCAGATTGTCCAACATTTAAATAGTAGCTCCCCCTCACTCCACCACATGCAGTTTGGCTTTACAGACATTCAGCTGATGACCACTTGTCTCTTTATTGAGAAAATAAAATCTTTTCTCGATGTGGGTGGTGTTGTAGGGGCAGTATTTTTGGACTCAATGAAAGCTTCTGATACAGTAAATCATGCTGTTCTCTGTTCAAAGCTCTCATATTTCTATTTCTCCACAGCTACTGTGAACTGGATTAAATTCTATCTAAGCAATTAATAAATGCACAGTCTCTTAACCAAAGACGTCCCTCAGGCATCAGTTTAGGTCCAATTTGATTTACTTTACATTAATGTTCTGCCTACAGTCTGCTCTGAAACTGAGTGTATAATGTATGAGATGACACTGATTTGTACATGCTGGGTCATTGTTGCAGCTAAACTCACCCAGTCAATGAAAAGTGTTACATCTGTAACACTTTCCAGCTGTAAAGAGTTACAGCTACAGGAGCTGTCTCTAAAACAGTGGTCACATTGTACATTTTATTATGCATTTTATTAATTGTAAATCTTTTATATTTTTAATTTTGTACTCAAGACTTCCTTGAAAATGAGATGCAATTTCACTGGGACTTACTGATGAAATTAATAAATGAATAAATTATTTAATAATAAAAAATAGTTTTTCTCATGATCTTGAAATATAGGCTGCAGGGGAAAAGTTTGTTAATCAGACTAATCAGAATATATGCCTTGGATTGCTAACAGTATAATAACAGTATAATAATGGTATAAGTTGTGTAAAAGAATCAAGCAAATATCTTTCTGCACACCTCATTTTTGGTCATTTTAATTATTGCCTAACGAGTCTCAGGCAAATCAAAGCACTGTGAGACCATTATAACAGTATAAACAACAAGTCATGGATAAAAAACAGTATTAACACCTCTGTGGAATAAAAAATAATGATAATATGACTTTCTAAATTTGTCAGATCTTCTTAAATTGTCTATTTATGTTTAATATGCAAAACAATGGCAAAAAAAAATCTATTATGTCAAATGGACAAAAGTTTTTGCAGCTCATCCAAACGGCTTCTTCAGTTCTGGTCAAATTGCAGGTGGACACTGCAGTGGAGGTGGTACATATCATGAATATGTCCATGGAAACCAATCTATATGTGGCAGGACGGAGTGGTGATGGTCAAGAAATAAAATAAAATAACTAAATTATAACCACTGGGCATAGCCCAGGAAATAACGAAAAAGGTCACACAGGTTCATTCTTGATAATTGAGGCAAGGTTCCATTTTTAATCAGTTGTTCCATTTATTTTAGAGGGCATGTGCATAAATACTTCAGTGCATTTCATTAGTACAGCTCAAAGTCTGAAAAATCAAGTTGAGGAGCTAGTCAACATTGGGATTCACAGTAAGGCTCATCTGAATGGAGCAAGATGAGAACTCAATCCAGCCAATCACACATGTACAAAAGGGGCAAGGCAGCGGCTCCAGCACCAACGCCGCAGCTCTCAGGAGTCACATCTAGAAATAAGAATGAAGTTACTCCTAATCCTACAGTTAAACTGGTAACGAAGGTCTGTAGCTCCAACATAGCACTTTCACCTCACAGGGACGTGCATTGTGGGGCTTCAACAGTGGCACCGCAACCATCCTGGAGCAGAGATCACATATGCGAAGCAGCATGCGGCGCCAGGGAACAGGCCACGGCACTAGATGGAAGATGGAACAACCGTGTTTAGGACTAAACTAGGTGATTGAAGTCAGTAAACAGAGAGAATACTACCTGAAGAGTGGAGGATGCAGAGGTACACCAGGAAGTGCATAGGTCAGAGGGCCGCGACACGAAGGAAGCAGTATTTACTGTCAGTGGGAGCAGTCTCTTAAAGTGGCAAAGCCCCTCTGCAGGTCGCACTGCCGCACATATTTTGGAACATTGTCCATGGAGATATAGTTTTATGCCATACTGTAAAATATTAACCAAAGTCAAAGAATCATTTCCAAACAACTGGTGAGGCCTTTCTCCTGGCCAAGTACGAGTCAGGATTGTGGAGATGCAAGCCCACTCATAGTAACACATGATATTCAACATTTTGATATATTTTCTTGGCAAAAAGCATCAAAAATGAAAGTTAAAAAGTAATATAAGCACTAATTAATAAACTTGTTTGTGTATTTACTAAAAAAGTTACATGTTAATAAAATGAACATAAAATAGTTAAGTGGAAAAAGGTTATATTATATAAAAGAGATAATATTTTTAAATTGCATGACCATTTCGGCTGTTTCATGTTGGTTACCTTGCGTTTTGAACAATGCTTCATGAACATATACTAACAATACTCCATTTCCACATTTGCATACATGACTTGTTTTATCTTCATCAAACACTTTGTTGTATTTGTCAGTGTGAGGACATGAGCTCAGGGCAGCGCCGCTCCCAGCACACTGATAATTACATCTGATCAATGGAACACTGGTAATTGCGGCATCTGTCACAATGCCTCGTCTCTGTGCGGTCTAAAGGCCAGTGGAATTACATGGAGGTCTATTAGAGCCTCGTAAACATAACCCTAACCCAGAGTCTGCAGCACCAGTGAGCCATGACACCACTATAATGTTTATATTACACATAAATCTCCCCGTATCTGCCCTGTGACTGGGGCTGGCTGCTCCGCTGTGGATGGGATTAGAGTGAGGTGCATGTAGTGTGGGCTTGGAGGTCATATGTAGCATGGAGGGAAAGGTCATGATGAAATGAACATGGGGATTTTCTAGATTTTCTTCTTTTTTTTATGTTACGAAAAATGTTCCTGGTCTGATTGGAATGTTTATGCCCAGAGGAAAAGTGTGGGCATCAAATGGGGTCAGGAACTTAAAAAAAGTACTTTAAAACTCCTTTTATTTCACTGTTACTTAGGGGTATGATGCTAACTGTAGGCTCTGCTCTGTCTGCTGCTTTATAAATTCTGGAAAGATGCATGAAGTGATGACAGTGATGATGCTTACTTTTGTCTCTAAATGGTCCTGAACAACATTTTCTTGTGGTAGCACTTCCAGATAAAGGGATCCCATTCATTTCAAAGGTGAATTTGAGAAAAGTCGACTGATTTGTGTAAAATGTTCAATGTTCATGTACAAAACAACAAGTCAAAAATGCACCAATTCTCTAAAATCACTTTATAGTCCATACAGAACGTGTTTGCTGCAAAATAATATCACCAGAATCATGATGGTGATGTGCACGGCAATTTTTGGAGTAAGGAGACTTTGTCCTGAGTTTTTTTCTTTTCTTTTCCATTGACTGCCCCTTGCTCTGAACCAGCAGGAGGCAGCGGTGAGTTGTGACCCATCATTTGCTCTAATGGCTTCTGTAGACCTGTGGCTCGGGTGTTCACAGAGCTGTGACCTGTACTTACACCTATGTGCCTCTCACTGGGAAATCAAACCTACAGTGGAAAACTACTCCAGCTTTTGCTTTCAGCGGTTGAACAGTATCCACTTCCACTTATGTAGGCAGTGTGCTAACTTTTACTTCTCTATAATTATTGTTTCATATTAAAATGTCTTGACACAACTTAACAATCACTCTTTTTCTTTTCTTTTCTATATGTTTCTTTACTTTTTTCCATTCCTTCCTTGTATTTCCTTGTGTATATGTCCTGTTGTCTCATCTTATATATAAAGCATTTTTGTCATGTTTAAAAATTATTAAAATATAAGTATAACAGTAGTTTTATTAAATTACTTGTATGTTTGGTTAGATTTTGCAAATTTATATTGGTAATTAGAATGTGTGTGTGTGTGTGTGTGTGTGTGTGTGTGTGTGTGTGTGCTAATTTTGTGCAATTTTCTTTTCTTTTATTTTCAGGTTGGTGGTTGGATGCACAGAATGCTGTTTATAGTTCCCATGCATGTTTTTCAGTGCTGCTGCAGCAAATCAATGCATTTAAGAATAACAGCTTGTGATTTGATATAGGCCCATTGTCATATTATCCATACTGTCCTCTTGATCTTGAGATATTACATTTTCATATGGCAGGACTAATCTTGCTCCTCTCCTCTTAAAGGCGTTGTGCACGATTTACTGTCTTATAAGTGTGAAAAATAGAAGTAGTTCATTTTAAATGGTTTGCAGTGGTCCAAAGTCATTCTTCAACTGTTGCTATGTTGTTGCTATGTGGATTCTCAACAGTATAATAGCAGCTTATAACACTACACTACAACACTCATGAACACAATCACTGAAATGGTCATTTTTGTGCCTTAATTTCACGATATGACTGAATGAGAACTTTGCACATAATGACAGAACAAACTTACTGAATGAAGTAGTGATCGAAAGAGTGAGTGAAATAAAATTCTTAGCATTGATAATAGATGAACAAATTAGCTGGAAAAAATATATATTAGACATATCCACAGTAAAGCTTCAAGAAGTTAAGCAGTATTAAATAAAGCAAAACAGGATCTAGATCAGAAATCACTACAAACTCTTTATTGCGTATTAGTTCTTCCTTATTTTAATTACTGTGCAGAAGTTTGGGGTAACAATTACAAAACAATTCTACATCCACTATTTGTTTTCCAGAAGAAAGCCTGAAGGATCATTCATGGGGCAGGTTACGGGGACCATACCAACTCATTATTTTTACAGTGAAAATTATTAAAATGCTAAGACATTATAAAGCAAAACACAGAATATTACCTGCAAATATTCAAAGGCTGTTCACAGAGAGGGAAGGGGGTTATGATCTGAGAGGGAAATTTGGTGATAAAGTTAGAAGGGTGAAAACAGCAAGAAGAGGTTTCTGTATTTCTGTTTGTGGAGTAAGATTGTGGAATAAGTAAAATGTGGAGCTCAAGGAATGTCCAAATGTAAAAGAGTTTAAAAAATGTTTAAAGAAATTACTTTGTCACACTATAGTAATGAAGAAGCTTATTTTTGACATACTTATTGTTATTGTTGGTTTGAAATGAGCTATTTAATGTTTGCAGTGGTTGATCAGTACAGTACAACTTAAATGTGAACGATGATTTAGGTCTGTAAAGTTGCTTGGTTAAGTCCCAATGAAAGACTAACAGGAAGTGAAAAAGGACTATTTCTAATTTTGGAGAAGGGGTGGAATTTAATAAGATTTTTACTTCTTCCCACTCCTTTTCGGGCACTCATGTAAACAAATTTGACTGTCCTTGTTTAATTTTTTTCTCTTCTTCTTTCTTTTTGTTCCTTGTATTTGGAGTTTGCATGTCTGTACCTATAATTTTATGTACTATGCTCGAAATGAACCCTGAACCGCAAAAAAAATAAAATAAAATGTTGAAACAAGTGCACTGGAGGAAAGGGAGCAGCCCAAGAGCATTGCCAGAGAAAAATCTTATTGTCTTGCAAATTGTGATGTTTTTTTAATTACCTAAAACAATTCACAATTTGCAAGTAAGTCAGTGTGTGGGAGTTTTCTCTATTAACCAACTTAATTTCACAAAAGAGAAATAGATTTATAATTAACCATGCCCACTTTGACAACCGAACCAGTCGCTGCGCAGGTGTCGGGCAGAACTGTGAGGACAAAGGAGCTGCAAAAATATGTATGAAGTATATTTTTGAAGTATATATGAACTGGCTTTTATTTTGACTTCAAGAGCTGCTTACGTCTGAACTGGACCGAGACATATTTTGCTCAAATATATGAGAAAAAATGAGGTACAGCAGTCTAAATTGTAGCTCCTCAGACCAGTATCTTGAGGTTGACTTCTGGATGGCAGTCGAAATGTCTGGATTTCAAAAACATTGTCCAGATTTACCACTGACCACTCCTGTCAGAATGACCGAACGCACGGACTAATTTCTCCAACTCTGAATGTGCCAAATCCTCACTTTACCTTTGTCATTTGAGCGACACGGTTCTTTCCGTCGTAAATAGAAAATCATAATTACCGCTTTATCAGGAATATGAAAGCGGTAAATAAATTAGAATGAAGTCGGTAAACAAAACCTATATCAAAATAACCCTCTTCATAAAAATTCATAACAAAAAGTGTCAAAAACATTTCTCTTGATGAAGTCTGGACAGCATGTTTTCCCCCTGCATGTTTGATATTTGCGTCCGTAGCAGTAATAGGCTGTTTGCTATCTTTGTAAATGGCATGCACATTATTTATTTGACTGTTTGGGACGTATTGCCTCCGTAATTACCACAGCGGAGTCTGTCAAGGCCTGTCAAAGCCACAGTCTCATTTAAGGAACTCACTGATCATTTCTAATTAAGGCCTGTTTCCCACCGAACCTTGATTTAATTTTTCATCAAAACTGTCAGCCACGCCACAATAGTAATGGGGAATGAATACTGTCAATTATTTAGCTTTAAAACGCTGCCACCCAGTCTGTAGTTTCAGGCAAAGTGTATTTAAAGTTAGAACCTCGGACTCATTAGATAAATAGAAGGAGAGGAGACATAGGAGGTATTTGGGCACATCAATGCAATTCATTCATTTTACATTTTTCCGGTGTAATGTCCGTCATCTACTTGCTTTGAATGTTCCACAGTATGGCATTACACTTGCTTATATCTCCGCAGACAGCAGGTGGCACCACAGGGCTGAGTTACATGTCAGATCTGTGGAGACTCATAGCACCAATGCAAGTTTTAAGGTGAATAACAACCCACGTTTTTGAGTAGATGTAAGATGGGCACGTTTAAAGTTGAACTCCGGCACGTTTGAAGCTAAAGTCCGTCGCTAGAGGCGGTCGAATACTGTCAGAAGCCAAAAAACAGCACCGGTCAGTGTTGCCTCGGTGGAGATCTCGCTGTGGTAGTGAGTCTGTTAAGGCAACACACTAGCGTAGTGAATTGGGCAAGTTCTTAACTTCCACGTAAAACACCAATTTGCACAGAAAAGGCTTAACACCACTTTAACGCATTTTACAACAGCCACGAGTCTAACAAAGAAAACGCTCTGCCTGACTTCATCCTGCTTCTGGTAGCTCGAGCCACTCGCTGCCGCTGAAGTCGACAATTGAATCTTTTGGGTTTTCGCATGGGCAGTGGGAAATTGAATCGGTAAGGCTAAGGCTGCTTATAAAGTTGTTTTATACCGTTTCCAGACACTAATGAGTGAGCCAGGCAGAGCGTTTTGTTTGTTAGACTCGTGGCTGTTGTAAGACGGGTTAGAAAGTGGTGTTAAGTTTCTTCAGTGTGCAAATTGCCGTTTTACGTGGAAGCTAAGAACTTGCCCAATTCACTAGGCGAACTTATTGCCTTGACAGACACTGCCACAGCGAGATCTCCACCGAGGAAACACTGATCTGTGCCGTTTTTTGGCTTCTGACAGAATTCAACCACCTCTGGCAATGGACTTTAGCTTCAAACGTGCCGGAGTTCCCCTTTAATGTCATGCCAGGACATTTCAAACAAAACATAACTTCTCCATGGAGGTAGCAGGCCCTCCATTAGAAAAGTTACAAAATGCATCTTTAAGTAAATCTATAGGAAATTACGTGGGATTGTATAAAACTGGGTGCATTCAAATTCACTTTTGGTGCTTTGATCCCCGTGCCTAATAGTTTAAAACTGACTTGGAGAACAGCAAATTCTTAACTGTGAGATGGTTAATATCGATGTAATTACTGGGCCTGTCCACACGAAACAAAAACGTGCACAAAGTTGAACGATTTCTCTGACTGCATAAATGAGCAAAAGTTGAATTATCTTCATTAAAGCTTATAAAAGTGGTGCCATACAAAAAAAGACAGTACAGTACAGTTACTTTTCATTTGGTTATTCAGAATACAGTTACTTTTTTGAGATTAGAGCAATACGTGGCGTTAATTGATCGAACAATTTAGGCTTCAAACTGCAAATAATCAATGAGAAAAATATAAAACACTGCTCTTGTTATGCGTGCAAGTGTGATTGTTCCTTCTCTTCAGCGATAAATAAACTCAGAAGAAATGGTGAAACAAATATAAAGCTATTTTTAATCCTGTGTTGCATGATTACACTATCATTTTAAAAAGGATCCTTCCCATCACTGCTAATCCTTAACAATTAGTGCTATGGTTTCTCATTTGTGGATCATACGATTGGATATTTCATTAAAAACAGTAGAGTTATAGGCCCCTGCCCTCCATCCCTGTTAACAGCCCTATATTTTACAGAGTATAAGGAGACTGTTTGAAATTCTGTGCTCTTCTGTTTGCCTTGTCATCAATGATACTGCTAATATAATATTAACATACAATATTTGGCCTTGCAGGCTTTGAAGCTGAAAAATGAAGGCATTGGTTTAGTCCATGTTTGTTTTGGTTCTTCAAACATTCATTGTCACTGTTATATCACGATATATGTGTATATGTCAATGCCAATGGTGCGATGAACAGACAACCTTCAATAATAGAGTGTGTGAAGATCCAAAAAGTCCAAAAGGCACTAGACCCATCTCCCAGAAGAATGACAGCCATGAAGAAGAAGAAGAAGAAGAAAGAGGAGGAAGAGGAGGAGGAGGAGAAGAAGAAGAAGAAGAAGAAGAAGAAAGAGGAGGAGGAGAAGAAGAGGAGGAAGAAGAAGAAACTAAGAAGATGAAGATGAAGGGGGAGGAGAAGAAGAGAAAGAAGAAGAAGAAAAAACGATGAAGAAAAAGAAACAAGAAAGTAGAAGAAGAAAATAAAGAAAAGAAGAAGTAGAAAAAGAAGAAGAAAAAGAGAAAGAAGAAGAAGAAAGAGGAGGAGGAGGAGGAGAAGAGGAGGAAGGAGAAGGAGAAGAAAGAGGAGGAGGAGGAAGAGGAGGAGGAAGAAGAAGAAGAAGAAGGAGAAGAAGAAAGAGGAGGAGGAGGAAGAGGAGGAGGAGGAGGAGAAGAGGAGGAAGAAGAAGAAGAAGGAGAAGAAGAAAGAGGAGGAGGAGAAGAAGAGGAAGAAGAAGAAGAAAAAAAGAAGAAAAAGAGAAAGAAAAATAAAAAGAAGAAAAAGGAAAAAGAAGAACAAGAAGATAAAGAAAAAGAAGAAGAAAAAGAAAAAAGTGAAAGAAGAAGAAGAAGAAGAAGAAGACAAATGAAGAAACACTTAAAACCCAATGTACATGCATTACTGTGATCTGATGGGGGTAAAGTTTAAAGCCATACTGTGTAACATTCTCCTGTAGCCGGTGTGTCCATTCATGCCTGTAATGACCATTTGGTTCATCAGCTCAGATTGAATACTAATATTTCTCCCAAGAAATAAATGCATTTTAAAACATTGCACTTGATTTATATTCTCTTATCTGGGCCACTGGAAAACCCTGTGGTCCAACATGATTTGTTCAGATGCCTCAGTATTTTAAACTACAAATTAAGCCTGTTATGTTTTATTTATCCACGTCATAGCCCAGGAAACACCAGGCTGCCTTGGAGATGAATGAAATAAAGAAATAGGCCATCTGACTTTAAATTACCATATAACTTTAAATTATTGACATCACTCATGAATAAAGATATATGGTTTGGGAACATGCCCAAAGTACAGCTCTTCTTCCGGTAGCCTAGTTTTGCTGGGGTTGTGGTTTATGAATATTTAAGGAGAAAATATAATTGTTTTTTGGCAACTGATCAGCTCCTAATGCATCTATTTGTATCTTCAGTGAAATGGCTGTCAGAAATCACATTAACCAAATTATAAACGGTTTAAGCATTTTTACAACTTGTGCAACATTAATGGTTGATTTAATAGCCATAACAGCATTCTTTTTTATTTTTATATCACCGCGATGGCATCCCTCCCATATCTTAAAGAGGGGATATTACACTTCTATGGGGTAATAATTATTAACGCGAAACATTTTTAGATCACCATGTTACCATTTATTGTTCTGAAAATGGTATATTTGCAGAAAAACAACATATTTTAATTTCATTTTGATGCTCTTTTCGGTGAATCCCTGCTTCCCTTATTGCCCGTGCTTACTCCCCCCCATCAAAACGCCATAAGTGTGTTTTTTATTTTCATTTTAACCTCTTTAGATGTGTTTTTGATGAGGGAACAACATTACAACATGTCAAGACCTCTCTTTAAAGGTGCACTGTGTAACTTTTCTGGTGGAGGGTCCGTCAAATGCTTTTCTCCATGTAGATTTGCTTGTCTTGAATGTTTCACAATATGGCATTAAAATGTTCTGTCTTCGTAGAGACCAAACCAGATCAAGTTACAGGTCAGATCTGTGGAGCGGCGACCCCTACTCACAGCCAGTGCTTGTTTTTCTAGGTATTTTTGAGGTGTAAAACCAGCTAATTGAGTAACTGTAAGGTAGAGCTGTTTAAAGTCATACTGTGGGACATTTCAGGCAGAACAATGACATATCCACAGAAACAAGCAGGTGACGGACCCCTAACCAAAAATTTACATAGTGCACCTTTAAAATAGAACCTTGTGTATATCATTTTGCTGCACTTTTGAGTTAAGGAGACATGAAGTAGAAAGACAGGGAAAATGAGCTGATATACAAAAATACATTTATTTGAAACAATTTCAAAATGACAGTTTCTTTACTGTAGAAATATTGAACTCAAGAGGGAACGTAACATTACGGATGATGCATGCACTGGAGGTCGTTGTGTACAGAGAACATCACAATGCTTTTGCCTTCAGAGGTTTCAGAAACAACAATCTTTACTTCAAGTATGTTTCGTTATACTGCGAAGTGGCTTTAAGAATGGTTTTGTAGTGTGCAGGCATGTTTCCACTGAGGCTCAAGGGTAAAGTCAGTGGAGAAATACATGACATTTGATTCCATTTGGAGAAAATTCTACTGCAATGAGTATATTTACCTTGGATGAAGCAAACTACCCTTCATCCTTACATGTGTCTCTTTAGGTTACTGTATGTGCAAAAGGGTTGACTGAAGTTTGAAGGAACTGTGCACCAAGTTGTAAAGAAAAAGTCTACAAAAAAACACTACTGTATTTTTGGGACTATAAGTCGCTCCGGAGTATAATTCAGCCAAAAAATGCACAACGAAGAAGAAAAAAACATGTATAAGTCGCACTGGACTATAAGTTTTTTGGGGAAATTTATTTTATAAAATCAGAGACCAAGAACCAACATTTCATCTTGAAAGGCGAGTTATAGAAGTTATAGTAATAAAAACTAATAATAAGTAATAATGTATCATTTGTCTGTTCGTTTTTCAATATACTGTAGAACCAAAAAAAAAAACAACGAAAAAAACAACAACTCTTTTCTTTATTATTTGTCTCTAAAACCAAAATGAAAAAAAGGATAACGATTTGTTTTTTCATTTTTGATTCATATATAGGATTCATATATTTGGTCTATGTGCTGTCAGTGTGAAAAATGTAGTATATAAGTCGCACCTGAATACAAGTCGCAGGAGCACCCAGACCCTGAAAAAAGTGTGACTTTTCAGTGACTTTGTGTGCCGAATAAATAAATACGGAAAAGTTCAGGACTAAAGAATTATTTTGAAATAAGTGTCAACTGCAGTCTTTATATAATAGAATCTGTTCGTAATAAATGTTTTGTGAAATATTCTTATTCTTTAACACCTTTAGGACCATACAAGGGAAAAGTCCTTCATAAAAACATTATAACATAGTAAAGTTTTGGTTCAGTGGACATAACAAGGAGGTTGCTTAGATGCTATAGTTCACTGGTGTATAAAGCTATAACTCCGTAAGTCCATGAATATACGGTATTGGTGTAAGAGTTAATACTATCTTTCTACTAACAACTGTCTTCAAATATGTTAATCAAATTTGGTGTTTTGCCAGCAGATTTTGTCCATTGAAAGGCAAAGCACCACTTGGACGTATCCATCCACAATGGAAACATGCCTTTAACTCTCAAACACATCTTTCTTTAACAAACCGCATCTTTATCTTAAGGCCCAACAGCAGGACCATTACAGTGACCATACATTCGTTTGGTTTGAAATGGGGAGAAAAAAAAAGATAACATAAATATGACAATGATATGCACAAAAGCAATGCTTGAGTTCCTCCTAATCCTAATGTTTGGTTAATAGGACTCAGAACAAAGCATCGACCATCAAAGAACCAACCAGGCGTGATCCAACCAAGCAAACAGATATTCAATGAATATGAGAAATCCTCAGATTCTCAAAGTGCGGAGCTCTCCCTGGTTTTGTTTAGTCCTGGTTCAGTCCTGAGTCCTGGTTAAGTCCTGAATGAGTTCTAGTTAAGTCCTGGCTCAATATATAAAGGTGTTCTAACTGGGAATATGGCAGTTTATTACAAGATCAAGTGAATCTTTTATGTTTTATATCTGCCTTTTTTGCCATCTTGAGTCTGGGTTCGCTCTTGCCGATCACCTAGTGTCTAGTTTCTAGTAGCCACACCTTAGCTAAACCATCTGTACTGTATGACTTTTTACACAAAGTTTCTATATGTCTGGTATTGGCTTTAAGTCAACTCGTACAGAACATTTTAATAGCGACAATTGAGCCTTCTCTCCAACTGTTGAACTGCGAGGAGCTCAAATCCCTATTGTAACCTGCAAACAAGACTGATTTAAAAGAATGCAGTCTAATAATATTATATACTCTAATATATTTTGTTATTTTCAATTAAAACTTCTACTGAATATTCTCCACCAGCAGCTTAAATCTCCAAGGTACAACAGAAATAACTGTAAAAATCAGTGGTGAAATAAGTACTTAATTTAGTTACATATGTAAAAGTACAGATCCCAGTGCAAAAAATACTCAAGTAAAAGTAAAAGTATCATATGAAAAAAAATCTACTTAAGTAAAAGTATTAAAGTACCTGTTTAAAATGTAATTAAAGAGTAAAAAGCAAAAGTATTTTCACAGATTTTGAGGTCTAATAAATTTGATAAAGATTTGTGCTGAATTTTGTTCAAAAGAAACAACTGAATCCATGTTTTCCTTGCTGTTTGAATTTGTGTACTTTTTGTTGTGTTAAAAATAACCCCCGGCCTTTTCAGCAGGTCTCAAACAATCATAAAAATATTACATCTATATGAGAAAAGTAGTGGAGTAGAAAGTACAGATACCTTCTCTCAAAAGTCGTGAAGCAGCCACCTTAAATTCTACTAATGTAAAATGCAGATGCCTAAAATTTATACTTAAGTACGGTACTTTAGTACTTTCACGTTTTTTTTTTTTTTTTTTTTTTTTTTTTTTTTTTTTTTTTAACCTTTATTTACCCAGGAAAGTCCCATTGAGATTACTAATCTCTTTTTCAAGGGAGTCCTGCCATGCACACATCACTTTCATACTAGGCAATGTGGGTGAAGTGTCTTGCCTAAGGACACAACAACAGTTTTTGTGACTGGCGCCCCACTGTGGCACCTGGAATTCCCAGTGGTCTCCCATCCAAGTACTACCCAGGCCCGGCCCTGCTTAGCTTCTGAGATCTGACGGGATCAGGCTTTGACAAGTCGGTATGGTTGTTATGTTCCACCGCTGGTAAAAATGTATGTAAATGAACAATGTGAGTCTTTCTTTATCTTAAAAATGCTGTGGTCCACACTGACATTTGAACAGAACTCCTCAAAACTAGGATAAAACAAACATAAAAAAGTGATAAATCTTTATATAATGAAATGCATTTACACGTTGTATCGATTTCATATATTCAGAGTCTTACCATTTACATAGAGATGCTTTCAGACGAGGTCAATGTGTGTTTTCTGATACTACTTGGTTACATAAAGTCTTTGCTGCTTTCAAAATAAGGTTGTATGTGGCAGTTGCAAATGCAGTTATAGGAGCTTTAGTCCACAAGCTTCTGGGAAAAAGAGCATTTTAATAATAATAGTATTCTTTTATGGTACATTAGAGTGGTGCTGCGGTGGTATTTTGGCCAGAGAGACTTCCTATTGCAGTGGGAGCTATTTACTTCAGCCTAACCACATTTCACGGGTTTTGTGAAAGCTGAGTGTTATATCATTTTAACATTTGGCTTTATGGTGCAATAATGGACCCTGAGAATCACTGTGAACTATGAAGGCCATTTTAGTGCTTGTAAACATTTTGTCTGCCATAGGCTCACGGCCACATAATATTTTTAAGAAGGTGGGTCGGGATCCAAAAGTGGGGAGCAGAAGAATCATTTACAGTGGGTCACGGGGCTTTGCCAAAAATGTATTTCATATTCTGTAACAGGCTCCAACTCGTGACTGTTTCATTTTTATTATATTAAAGAAGACCTGTTCTGCAGTACAGTTACAATCTATGAGACCCGTGGCTCATTATGGTAGAATTTGGACATTTTAAATCACAACATTAATTTAAAATGACTTAATAAAAAAGAAATTTGCTGACTTTAGAGTGTACCCAATGGTAGCTGATGTCAACGGCATAACAACAAAACAAACATTTATACCAAAATGACTGTGCAACACTGCCGACTCCTACACATATCATAAATTAAAGGGTAAGTTGGGTTTTTTTTTTACATGAATCTGTATGGCATCCCTTTTCAGCAGTGTCATGCATCAACACTGACTTACCTCCTGACAGCGTCCAGTGAGCCGAGTTCTTCTCCGGTTTTGGTGCTGACGAAAGTGTCCGGCAAGTTGGCTGGAGTCATGAAAATAAAGCATTTTTCTTCTCAAAACAATATGTGTTCAAAAGAGTGATACGTTTGCATCACAAAACCGGTGTCCACGAAAAACTCAGTCAGACCTCATAATCGCTTGGTACTATTTTCCCTCTGTTCGTATCACTCCGCGCTGCCGTCAGGTGAAGCTGCGCCTGTTTCACTGTTTCCTGCTCGGAAAGTTAACAACATGTGACTATGACACAGACGATGAAGACATTGCCTTTAGCACAGAGCCAAAGGGAGATCTTTATGAACCCGAATATACTGATGCTGAAATTCTCCAGATGGAGTTAGAACGGGCAGAGAGATGAGGGTCCGAGAAGTGGTACAAGTTGAAGCTGGAGCCACAGCAGGAACTGTGAGAGACCTGGTGACCGACAAATGGCCTGGATAATCACAAATCTGCACCATTTTTATATATATTCTTATATAGCTTATACAAGCTTATATAATTATCACTCTAGCTCTCACGCTAGCTCTCTCACGTCGCGGCAGTCAACAGTCTGAGCATGTAAACACTGCCGAACTACTGAAAAACATGTTGGATTCGTGCTCGGCTGTCACCTGGCGGAAGCGTGCAATGATATGACCGGAAAGAAAATAGTACCAAATGATTATGAGGTCTGACTTTTTCGTGTGATGCAAATGTATCACTCTTTTGAACACATTGTTTTGAGAAGGAAAACGTTTTATTTTCGTGACCGGACTACTTTTGTCAGCACCGAAACCGGGCAAGAACTCGGCTCACTGGACGCTGTCGGGAGGTAAGTCAGTGTTGATGCACGACACTGTTGAAGGGGATGCCGTACAGATTCATGTCAAAAAACTGAACAATCCCTTTAAGAGAGTAAAATTGGGTGTTGATCAGCAAAATGGGATCTGTGAAATAAGCAATTAAAAATTGCTCAAACATGCACAAATCTCTCCAAAACAACTTTGGGGGTGAGTAAATGGTGAGGGGGAACTACTATTACATGGTTAGAAGTTCAGAAAAGTCAATTTTGCAGGTCTGCTTTATTAGAAAACTAGCATCTTAGTTTTACACATTTTGACCAATTGAGAAACATACATATTGTTTGATGTGAGTCTAATATTGCACTTTTTCCAGGCGCTTTACAATTGTGACATTATTCATTCGCTCCATACTCGGTGGTGGTGGTGTTAAGCTACTGTGACCCCACTGCTCTGGGATAGAGTGACATGTAAGACTGCCATGGTGCGCCATCTGCCCCTCTGACCACCACTAATCATTCACTCACATGCACAGATAAGGACAGGTTGTGTTTCCAGTGGTGTCCCATCCAAACCAGGCACAACCTTGCTTAGCTTCAGAGATCAGATGAGACTGGAGAAACGCTCTTTGTGCAAACAGTGCCTCCTTCAGCATTATAGGAACAATGTCTCTATCTGGAGAATAATGTATACTGTATTCATAACTGAATTATTGTGCAGGATGATTAAAGATTGTATTGCACCGTGGTGTTTTTGAGTTTCGTTTTTTGCTCACTGCTAATATCACATACAACCTTACCTGAAGACCAAACAAGCTCTTCAAGGTATAATTTCTACTGGACAAACATCACAAGTGAACAATAGAAAAAAAGACAAAATCATGATAACATTGTTTTCCAGATGAACGCTTAAAAAAGAACTATTTACAACACTTGTATCTACAACAGCACATAAATTATGTTCTCCATAAGAACATGCACAAGTCAAGAACCTTATCAAAACATCAGATTTCTTTAAGCAATGTCGGACTCTGTAACACATCTTTTGCTGCAGACTACGAGCATGTAGAAAGCGATATTATTTACATTAAACAGAACAGATGAGCGTATAATACATTTCATATATTCCCTGTTTGACTGGCGACGTTAAAGTCTATATATAGGCAGAAATGATTTTCAAAGCAAACTCTTAATCAATAAATGTACTCTTTATATAATTTGACAAAAAACATATCGCACTCTGCAAAGTAAAGTTGTAGCTTATACATCCACAAAACCCAGTAAGTTTTGCCAGTAACTTTACAGTAATAATAATAATAATAATAATAATAATAATCTTGAGTATACATCGACGCCTCCTGCTGCCTGGATGTTGTAGGACAAGACATCCATGCAAGTCTGTAGAAATGAGGTCCCTTTAGAAAACTATTCACATCGGTGTGTTGAATTATAAAACAAAGTGAACCCTCCCGATGTGGCGCCCTAACTCTGTACAGGGGCCGTCCCAGCCTCCGCGTTCACACACTGGTGCAGTTTGGGATCTCCCTTGTGCTCTCGCAGGCGTTGCCCACTCCCCCTGGACACAAACACAAGAGGGAGGGGAGACGGTGAATACATGAAGAAGACATGTTTTAAGTTAGGGCCTATTTGTTTGAATATATTTAGTATTATAGCGTACTGAAATCCATAGTACTTTATAATAACTACAGCCTTAAAGGTCCAATATTACGTTATAATGTTGTTACCTGCTCAAAGACATACCTGGAGTTGTGTTTTGTTTCATTCATATGTTAAGTAACCCTTTATTATTAGTCTGTCTACATCTCCAAAGCTTAAACTGTTCTGTTCCACCTTACAATGTGATGAAGCGGTAGTTTTTAAGTGAAGAGCACCATTTTACCTTTTGTTGGTAGAGATGGGTAATTCCAGGTAATAATCCAAATGATTCTAGTGAAGGTGGAGTTTAAAAAGACAAAGGAGCACTTCCTATTTAAGCTCATGACATCACAAGGTGGAAGAGAGTCTTCTGTTTGAGAGAAAAACTTCGCCTAAATGTGCAGGATTTACGTGCTTAACGTGTGAACAAAACAAAATTCTAGGCATGTTTTTGAGGAGGCAGCAACATTACAACATAGATCAGACAATAGCATAATCCGGGCCTTGTAATAAAGCACGGAGAGAGATTTCATGATTAACAAATTGTTGAATGATTCAGGCTTTGTTTCCACTTAATTAAGGAGATAGGAGTCAGGGTTAGAGAATTAATGAAGGACGAAGCATGACGCATTCTTAATGAAATATTTATTCAAACTTGAGCTTTTAACCATTGTTCTCTCATCTAAAACAAAACTATAGTGTTTGGTTTATGTTCTATGTTCTATAAAAAAAGACCTTTGCCTCTGAGCCTCATCATGTCGTTCTGTCATCTTAAATCTTAAATAAAAGAGCAACATATGAGAATGATGGTCACAGGCTGTTGTCTCCACATGGTTTTCATCCAACATCTGTAATTGAAGTTACTTAAATAGTTCTTATTAAGCAAAATACCTTTGACATTTATAGGCAACATAATTCTGCTCATTTTCATTTCTATTTACATTCTATTTTTTCACAAATCAAGGCCCTGTATGAAGCAGACACTATATTTAGCATTGTTTGTGTTTCTTCATTCTTTCTTACCATGGCAGCCCATTATTTGAGAAGGACATTTTTCACTTGAAGTTTCCATTAAACTTTCGTCAAATTTAAATCAGCTTGTCAAACTTTTGTGAAATTAAAGTTTGACGCCTGTGTGCCTTATTAATGTTGCAAACTGAAATGCAGTGCGTGAGCAGAATTGATTCTCAAATGAATGTCTACACCTGAGCTTGTTTTGTGTTGAACTAAAGAATAGTTTTCTTTGCAGCTGCAGATAAGAACCAGGCCCACGTTTAGGTATAAATGAAGCTTATCTGAAGCAATTAATAATTTCCTTAATTACCAAGTATGCATTTGGTTTGCCACAATAGTGAACCCCCTGAACAGCATGCACTTTGAGGAAACACTGACATTTGTTTGGTAAAGTTCTAGGTCTTCATGGAAATCAGAATGC
The DNA here is from genome assembly GCA_034769755.1 of Odontamblyopus lacepedii. Lineage (NCBI taxonomy): Eukaryota > Metazoa > Chordata > Actinopteri > Gobiiformes > Gobiidae > Odontamblyopus > Odontamblyopus lacepedii. The sequence goes on along the minus strand of CM068353.1, from coordinate 39,229,390 downwards.
TGTATGGGCTGAACTACACTGCGTGACTTTACAACAAAAAATATTTCAAACCAGCACATCTAGTCTGAAAACTTCAAATTAGTAAATTTAGGAAAAATATGGTGAGAGTAAATAACTGAAATACTGTTGGCTAATATTAGCTAACTTGTGGCTGTAATTGTATGTGTGAGAGACGTGTTTAACAGCACAAATCATCTCCCCTGTAGTTCCAGCTAAATCTGTTATTTATGCTCAGATTGAAATCTAATAAAGCCTCAGACAGAGCAGAGCCTACAGTTAGCGTCACACCTCCATGGAATGTTGAAGACACCACCTGCAAAGTACCAAGGTGCGTTATTATTATTTGCATTATTATCCCACAGACGGCATGTCACCTGCAAATTAAAACCACACTTTGGAACTTTCTCTGGCGCAGAAATAGATCTGTTATGTTACAGTGGAAGATTATGGAACATTTCTGTTACCTGACCATCCAGAACCACACGCTTTGACAAAACTTTACAAAGACGAGTGGGTCTGGAGCTGTATCCCGTCTCCCTGATTTCAGAGGATGTGACTGACAGATGGATTAACCAATCAGAGAGAGACGCACTGTCTTTTCACCTTAAAAACAAACTGCTTACGCATAAAAAGGGAGAAAAGACAACATAAAGGAAAAAGAAACAGCATGGATTTTCTCAGAATCAACAATCAAATCACCAAACTCTTACTAAATATCAGGTAAAAGAAGTTATATATGTTATTTTGAATTTATTATCGTCATTATGTATATGTGTTTTTCTCTTTGTTATTATATTAAATTGTGATGTGTCCAAACAATTTCCCTTGTGGATCAATAAAGTTAAGTCTAAATTCTGAATTTTACATGAACTTTCTTCCACATTCGAGAGATAAAAGCCTGCTCAGAGTAAGGATGCACATTTTTCTTTTTCAGTGCAAAAAACAAAACAACAACAACAACAAAACACATTTCACCTATTTTTTTTTACTGTGATTTTAGACAAAGGTTAAATCTTATGGTATAAATCCTGGGCTGATCTCAAACTGGCACCTGTCAAAGCCGACCTCGTCTCTTTTTGTGACCAGAGTCCAGAGATTACGTCCGTCCTGCTTTGGCCCGGTGAATGCTGAGACTGCACGCTCTATCTCTTCGTTTCATTCATTATTCATTGTTCCCAGTCTTTAGTACAATCTATTCTTCTACTGTTTAAAGCCTCCAGGACCCTCGCCGCCGCTCCCTCTTCGCCCATTAATTAAAAATGCTAAACAGATAATAAGTTGCCGATTTCCTCTGGCAAACAATAATTCTGATTCAATGGCTCGGAAGAATGCCTGAGGGGGATGAAAAGGCCCTTAGTTTAATATGGTGTTTATTTATGAAAAGCTCCATGTTTATAAATGAGCAAAAATCCATTGTTGAGGGCAAGTGTTTAAAGTATTTGGTATGATTTTGTATCTAGGGAGTGGGGAGGTTGTGTTTTGGTGATATAATCCAATAAAATCTTCACTGGGTTCCATTAGCTCTTTCCTTTATGAGATTAACTATACAGGGGATATTTTTAATAGTATATTATGTATAGTTGTAGATTTATTGATTTGTTCTGTAGGTTTTGTCTTTGTGGCAGCTTTAATGCTGTGTTCAGATTCTGGCTGAACTTATCCTGAATACATTTCTCTCTTCCAGTTAGACTAACCCAGACATGAGCAGGAAAAATGGAAAAACAAAAAACGCTTTGTTAACCCTAGTTTTCATAGTTTTTTCATAGTTTTAATAATCCTATAATTTTGACTTCATTTGGTTGGATTATAACTATTGGAAATATAAATTATACTGTAGTTTTATACAAATCAAGAAGCGATTTGCAAAGTAAAGCTGAAAAAATATGTTCAAAATGACAGGAAGTAGAAAGCCCTAAAACACTGATAACATCACACAAGGGAGAATTCTATTTAGAAGCACAATTTATATGTAAGAAACACTTTTTTTTCCGAATATTGTCAATATTAATTGAACAAAATAAATACCTTTTGTTCAGTAGACATTGGGAATTTTAATTACTAATCATTTCTGTGTACATTAGAGGAGTTTTGCTATAACAGTTATGGGATTCCCTCGGCTGGTGTCACCATTTCCAACCAGGAAATAAAATGTTCAACCTAAAAATAAAAGAATCATATGTGAAAAGTGATTTAATGTGAAAAATCATTATTAAAGAGATGAACTTAATAGGTTAATATGTAATATAATGTGGTCAAGCAATTAGTACAGTATATATACACGGTGAAACCTACATCACATGAACGTTAAGTTAAATTTGAATACATGTTTTCCCTGTTTGAATGAAGCATTTGTGAACAGTACACAAATACACATTAAAGGTGCTGTACCTGATAAAAAGAGAGAAAAAAGGTCCATTTTAAACAGTTTGCAGTGATCCAAAGTTAATCTTCATTTACCTTAAGAATTCAGAGCATCCTAAGGTTTCACTTTCCACATCTTTGAGAGGCCAGAGGGAAGTTTTGTCATCACAGTAAAGCTTACAACAACCAGCATGCTAACTGCACACTTTCTAATTTGATGCAGACAGTATACGTAGGACCTATGTTGACCTCAAGAGCTGCTTATACAATGCTTATGCACATTTTGCACGGCTATTCTAAACGGTAACATTTCATTTTTCTCATCTCGGAGTTCACACTGTGCGACTTACGTTTGACCCTGGCGTCGAGCTCCTTCTCCATTCGCTCTTTGGACGTGGTGAACTCACTGAGGGTGATTTTGGGCGTGCTGTCCTGCCCCACCGAGCCGATCATCTCCTGCTCCTTCTCTTGGTTCACCTCGGCGTAAAAGTTGATCCAGGGGATTTTTCTGAGCGCGCACAGAGAAACAGCAAAGTCAAAGATAAGTTAAAAGAGAGGGAAAAAAGGGGTATTTAACACATGAAAAAGTACAAGTGCTCAGAGTTTTCATCATGAAGTTTTTTTCCACTATTCTGATTCTAAAAAAAATAAGAATTTGAGTAAAATACACAATGCCTAAGTGTTTATAAGATTCAGAATTTATTTCGTCTTTTCAGTCCGGCTGTTTTTTATTGCACAGAGAAACGTCCTTATTGTAGGTGGGCGTGCATCTTCACAGTTGTTCCTTTTTCTATAATCTTCCACAGTATCACATAAAAAGTATTTATCACCATAGGGAATGTTCAGAAATATGATTTTAACTTTATTTTCCCTGACATGATGCAGGGGACGTGCACATCCAGAAATTCACATACTGTACCATTAAAGCTTTTCACTACATATATCATCTAATGTGTATTTATAACACCAAATTGACTTGCCCATTTCGCTGTTGCTCCAATGTATCCCTAATTACTATTCAACTGGTTATTAATAGCCCTGTTTTGTCAACTCATAGACTTCCAGAAGAAATTGCTTTCCTTTAGATTAATGAGAAAAAGTCCATATCCATAATTAATGACAGCTTTCCCCATTTCTCCAACACTTTTCAAGAGAATCATTTTAAAGATGAATAATTCATTTAGCAAATAACAGTGTCGAGCAGCACAGCCAGCGCATATTAAAGCATTTAATGGCCGCTTTCTCTGCATTTTATCACTGCTGTATAGGAATGACGCAGGGAGGGTCTCAGGGGGTATATTTCAGATTACATTTGCAAAGAGAAAAGCACACATCACGGGTGTAATTGATTTGTCCAGACTGCGCACATCTGCTGGCATCAATAATGAATGGTAATGTTAATATGGTTTGGTAATAAAGAGTGCACGGGCCTACCTCTTAAACTTGTAGATGAGAAAAACGGCTAAACCCACAAACACCACAGAGAGGAGCATGAGCACCGCCGAGCTGCTGTGATGAGGACTCGAGTCCACCAACGGAGCTGCACCACAGAGACCACAATGTTAAAGATAATACAGGTTTTAGACTGCAATGAGGCTGCAGAGTGAACCGTAAAAGGGAAACATATAAAAAGAAGATGTCAATAGTATCAAAATATAATTGTAGTGAGGTTGTGTGTTTACAACAGCTAAAAAACAACACAAAAACGAAAGAAGAGAAGAAGTATGGACCAGAGAATGTACAAAGAAGTGGACTAAATGAGTGTGACATCGCCCATGACGTTCAGCTCTAGTCAAATGAAGCTCATGGAGGTTTGCAGTTATAGGAGCAAATCTGGAGTAGTTCAAAGTATCAAAGTGACCAAACCAACCAAGGCCACCACTGGTTTAGCAAGGGGGTTGTCAAGGGGGTTGATATCTTGATTTAGGGGGAAAAAAGTGAAATAAAAACTTGAGGATCAGGCCAAGCAGGTTAACATGAACATTTTTCTACACTTTCTGCTTTATTGTATTCTATTTTATTTATTGCATGTTTAGTAGTGTTTGTCATGTTTCGCTCCAAGTACCGCAGCAATTTCCTCATGTTGTGAATCTGTTCACTCATATGGCAAAAAAACAAAAAAAACATTCTGATTCTGATTTTAGACCAGAATGACAACTCCCTATTTGAAATGCCTCACTTCCTATTTAGAACACAGTGACTAGAACATTAGCCATGTCCATGTATATGCCACATGCTAATTTCTCACAGCCAACAGACTCATCCATACACTTGGGTACTTCAACACTGGTGTGTGGAGTGTCTTGCCCAAAGACATGACATTATACTGAGGGGGAATCAGTGCTGGCCCACTTTGTATCCTGATATCCCTGCAATCCCCGTCCCACTACTGATCACACCCGACCCTTCTGAGCTTCTGAGATCGCAGGGGCAGAAAAATCATATTCACAATTCAAATTTAACATTCTACTCTTGTGGAGTCTTGTTCTTTTTTTACATATTTTTGAATATATTTTTTCTGTTAAATAAATATGGTTAAGGTACATTGTCCCAGTAGGGAAATGTGTCCTCTGCAAAAAACAGAATATGGAGCGTCACTGGCATTTTAAAAAGGCCAAATGAATCACCACCACCCATTGTTCTTCGTATTTTGACTGCTTTAAAAAATTGTTTTTGTCATAATTGTATCTGCCTTTTGTAGGGCCTGCATTGGAGAGCGCTTAAATGAAGAAAACATTTGAACTTTATGAAAACTATTGAACTGAGACAAAATCTTACTTCATAATTGAGACTAGGCATGACCGGTCCAGCTTTTTCAGCTTCAGTACCGATATTGATTCTTTGACTTTAGGTACAGTGGAGGAAATAAGTATTTGATCCCTTTTATTTTGTACGTTTGTATACTGCCAAAGAAACGGACAGTCTATCATTTTAATGGTAGGTTTATTTTAACATTGAGAGATACAATATCACAAAGAAAATCCAGAAAATATATAAAGTGATTTGCAGTTCATTGAGTAAAATAAGTATTTGAGCCCTCTAGCCAAAAAACGCAGAGGTCAGACACCAGGTTTGCACACATATCAGAAGGAATTTTGGTCCACTCGTCTTTGCAGATCATCTCTGTATCATTAAGGTTTCCTGGCTGTCACTTGGCAACTCAGAGCTTCAGCTCCCTCCATAGGTTTTCTATAGTGTTAAGGTCTGGAGACTGGCTCCAGGACCTTAATGTGCTTCTTCTTGAGACACTCCTTCTTTGCCTTGGCTGTATGTTTTGGGTCATTGTCGTGTTGTAAGATCCATCACGTTCCATTTTCAGTTTCCTGGCAGAGGGAAGGAGGTTGTCACTCAGGATTTTATGATACATGGCTCCGTCCATCCTCTCGTTGACGCAATGAAGCTGTCCTGTGCTCTTGGCAGAAAAACACCCCAAAGCAGAATGTTTCCACCTCCACGCTTGACGGTGGGGATGGTGTTCCTCAGCACCTTCTCCAGCTCTCTCTCTAAATCATTCAGGTGTTCATTTGTGGGCACTGCAGGATTTTAATCCACTGCGGTGTAAAGTGTTCCCAATGGTTTTCTTAGTGACTGTGGTCCCAGCTGCCTTGAGATCACTGACAACTTCTCTCATGTAATTCTAGGCTGTTTTCTGTTATTTTTGATTGCACCAACAGCTCTGTCCTTAGCACTCCGCTTATTGCTTATGGTTTTGTTGCCCATTCGAGCCTTGTGCAGGTCTACAGTCTCGTCCCTGACATCCTTTGACAGCGCTTTGGTTTTTCCCATGTTGGAGAGTTTGGAGTCTGATGGATGGACTGATGAGTCTTTGGTGACTAGTTAAACACATCTTTTATTCACGTGACGAGCTGATCAGGAGTGTCTAACTGGTCTGTGGGAGTCAGAACTCTTAATAGTTCAATGAAATGCAAAGCAATTCATATATTTTATATAATGCGATTTTCTGGATTTTCTTTTTGATATTCTATCTCTCAATGTTAAAATAAACCTACCATTAAAATTAGAGACTGTTAATTTCTTTGTCAGTGGGCAAACCTATAAAAATCACTACTGAATTAATAAATGAATAAAAGTTCAAACATTATGTGATGTTCTATGCAAAAATCAGCCTGTAAACCGCTTTATTACATCCAGTTAAAACTCCAACCAGGATATTGGTAAACGATACCACGGAACCGATACCTGATCCAACAGAATGTTCAGTATCAACGCCGATATTCGATACCAGTACAAGTACCAGTACATGTTAATATCACTGTTTTAACTAACACACATGGTCAGATCACCTGTTTCAACCCCTTTGTAAACTTTCTTTTCTCCAGAATTATTCTTGCTACACAAATGCCTCAAAACATAAGCCCTCTTCATTATAAATACTGTAGACTTTATCTTTTACATCTGTCACTGCGGTAATGGATCCAGAAATGAGATCCCCGTTTTCGAATATCACAAATGTCTAAAACTGAGCTACCGTGAAATTGTTTGTTTCTGTTTGGGAGACAGTGACAGCAGCAGGTAAATCTGAAATGGTTAATTGCACACTCATTTGAATAAGGTGAGGCTGAGAGAGAGAGGGGAATGTTTTAAACGTGCACTATGTAACTTTTCTGGTGGAGAGTCTGCCGCTCGCTTGTCTTGTTGGGTGGGTTATTGCTTTGCCGGGAATGTACCACAATTGCCCCGTTTACATGAGACCTTTAAATCTGATTAAAAATAAATTAATTCGGAATAAAAGTTAATTCCGATTAAAAAAACAACATGTAAACACTTAATTCCTAATGTTTATTCAGATTTAAATGTATTGGGATTTAAACTTAATTCCGAATTAAGTGGTTTATTCTGCCCGATTTAAATTATTCCTTGATGTAAATGTTTATTCATCTTAAAAATAATTGGAGCAAGAAACTTTTTTTTTAAATATATATATATGCTAGAACTGCAAATAATGCAAAGAGTGGATGGCAGAAAACATAAAAACACAAGCAGAAAAGTTTGGAAAAGGAGGGGACGCGGACAGAGACGCTGAGCAGATCAGAAACAAGTGGAATCAGTTGAAGCAGGAGTACAGCAAAGCTAAGGCACAGCTAACTGCCAGCTCATTGTGTGTTTTCTTACACGTAAATACGTTCATGTCCCTGTCCAATCAGAACCCTTCCCCACCCCCAGACGTTGAGCGGAATTAAATAAAGCCGATTAAACGTGTTTTCCATGTAAACCTTTATTCGGAATTATTATTTACATGTAAACTCGAAGGAGAAATATTTAATTCTGATCTATTTTATTTGCAATTAATTAATTTGGATTTAAAATTCTCATGTAAACGGGGCCACTATGGCGTTGTACTATCGCCATGGAGACAGGCACATGACACCAGTAAGTGAAGACATGATTAATGCTATACTGTGGCACATTTTGGACAAAACAAACTAGAAACAGGCACCTTAAAGGGCCCATGTTATACTGTTTTCTGATAAATGTTCTAATGTTGTTTCCTCATCAAAAACATACCTGGAGTTTTGTTTCATTCGCACATGTTTAACACACAGATCCTAGCTAAGTTTTTCTCTTACTCTGCTACTCTGATGCCATGTGGTAAGACAGGAAGTGCTCCATTGTGTTTTTAAACTCCATGCACCATCACTAGAATCATTTGGATCATTTTAGCCCTGGAATTTCTACTAAACAAAAGCTAAAAGGTGAAAACTACCGCTTCATGGTATCAGAAGGTGGAGGTTTGGAGCTGCAGACAGTTAATAACAATAATAATAATAATAAGGGTTACTCAAGCATGTGTGAAACAAAACACAACTCCTGGTATTGCTGAGGTAACACTATTCTAACATTTCTATCTTTCTATCTCTTGTGGCAAAAAGAACATGGTGAGAATAACAAGCTCCCCAGTAGCATACCTGAATACAGCTGCAATTGTCTCATATATAGGACCCATCACATAAATGCACTCTAGTTAACGTCACACCACATGAAAATCCCCGTCAGCCTTCGACCTTATAACTCATATACGTTTGCATATAGCTTCTGTCATTGCCACTGTATTTCCTCTCCACAGGCAGGAGACAGTGGCACGGTTGATTCTGACCTTTTCCGAGCAGCTTGAAGGCTTTTTAGACCTTTTCTCCGAGGTGAAACATAAAGAGGGATCCAGCTGAGTACACCTCCAATGTCATAGCACTAAAGCAGAACGTCACAGCTATGCAGCCTGTTAATACCCCTCACTTTGAGCAACGGACAACCAAGAGCGGCCCCTGAGACACTACCGGCCAAATAAAACCAGCGGTGCGTGGATACTCGTGTGCTCAGTCCGGTATAGCGATGAACAACGGTGGGAGATAGACTATAGAGCTGTATAACTATGGTGGAGCGAGTGATAACTATTGGATTATGGTTTTAATTTAAATTTTAAATTAATTACACAAAATTGACTATTGGGAGTTTGAAGTCATGTTATAATATTATTACCTACTGAAAAACATCACCAAAGCTCAAGATGCTCTGTTCCACCTCGCAATATCATGAAGTAGTGAAGTAGTTTTTAAATTAACAGCTACCTTTTAGTGTTTTCTGTATTTTCCGAGAAACACTCAGCCTAAATATGCAGGGTTTGTGTTAAACATGTGTAAGTAAAACAAAACACAACTCCAAATATGTTTTTGATGAGGAAACAACACTGTAAAATAGATCAGAAAATAGCGTAACATAGGCCCTTTAAGTGTGCAGTTTGCATATCGTCCCTGTGTGTGTGGTTACCAGTATAACTCTAAAGCTTGTGAAGAGGGTTAAGGGTTACAACAGCACAGGATGAAGCTGAAAAGGCAATTTAGTTGTACAACATTTCCACTGTTTACACAAAATAAAATGGAAAAGATAAGGGTAAGGGTTAGGTTAGGTCTGAGCAGATACACAGCGCAATATGCATCCCCGCTTGTAAATTAAAATGCCTATGACAGGTTTTTATGATTCTTTTTTGTGACTTAAAATGTGGGATAGTACCTGTTGTAAATATAAATTATAGTTTTACACCAATCAAGAAGCAAGTGATGAGGAAAAGTAAGTAAATACGTAGCAAATTATAGGAACTAGAGACATTACACTAGGGAGAATTCGACCACAAGCACAATTTACATTTTTTCTTATACTTAAAAAATGATTTCAACACAATAATGGTGTTTTCTTATATATGAATTTCTCAAACAACCATTTCTGTGTAAATTAAAAACGAAAAATCAAAATCTCAAATATAATGATCTTAATTGTGTTTTAGTCAAATGTTTTAGTCAAATGTGTTGTCTGACCTTTTTTTCCTCCTGCAGGCCTGGAATTGTAGTATTTTTCCTCAAGGTCTAAGTAATCAATATAATTATTCTGAGCTTAAATAAAATTCTAACAGAAACAAACATGAAAGATCCCAAGTAGACCCACTTAAAACCATGTAAACCTCCTGTTCTTTACTTTTCGGTGCCAATAGAGAGAAGGGAATTATAATTGCCATGGATAGATAGAAATACTTGTCAGAAATTCTTCTCTGGTGCTTTATTATGGCGAATTCAAAATGCCATGCTGATATTTAAATAGATGAGAAATGAAGGCGTGTGTTGACAGCTTATATGGTAAATAGATGACGTCTTACCTAGCGTTAGCTGTGTGTTGTAGACAATGACCCTGACCCCCGGCTTCAGTTCAAACTCCACCAGGTTCTGGTTCAGAGCGCTCACGATGACGTCTGACGCCTGTTCCAAAGACAAGAAGAATCATATTTAAAGACACGAGTTTGTTTTTGTTTTGGTGAAAAGATTTTGGTTCTTTTCAGATCCAGTTAAATGAATCGCTCCAGCTTTGTTTCGTATTTTTCTTCTTTTTTTTTAAAGATAGATAGATAGATAGATAGATAGATAGATAGATAGATAGATAGATAGATAGATAGATAGATAGATAGATAGATAGATAGACAATCAGTAGAGTCAACCATCCAAGTATCATTTCTGCCCCCTAACTGTTGATTTATTTTTATTTTTTTACTCTTCTGATGTGTGGTGTCTAAAGTGCATTAAAAGAAGGAGGACATTTTGTGAGTGTCTCAACTTGTGGCAGAGGTACTGTCCCAAGGAGACCACCTCTCACCTGTCCTGCCAGCCTGAGTGGAGCTGTTTTTTGTTTTGTTTTGTTGTTTTGTTTTTTTTCCTATTGTACTGTGGTGCATTAAAAATGCAAGAAGAGACAAGAAGAATTATATTCAAAGATACAAGTTTGTTTTTGTTTTGGTGAAATTATTTTGGTTCTTTTCAGATCCAGTTAAATGATTCGCTCCACCTTTGTTTCTTATTTTTCATTCTGATACAAATACTACAGCGGTTTAAAGGTGTTATACTTAAAAAAAATGTGAAAACCACAACTAGTTAATTTTAAATGCTTTTTACCTCATGCATTCCCAGTATCCTAATTATTCACCACGATGACCTTATAAGTGTTTTTCAGAACTTTCAGAGCAGAGTTTTGTCATCACGGTAGAGCTAACAACAGCTAGAATGCTAAATGCGCACTCCCTGATTACTAAACAAATGTAGGTAATATGATTAACTTAGGTTCAGGAGCAGGACCACGCCTCAACAGCCCTCACCTCTCCAGCGAATCACAGCTCACTTCTACCACACCTCAATTTCCCAGAAGCCTATTTGTAGCAGCCTATCCCGGCAACCCAGTTTGTCTCCAATAACCCAACTCCACCCTCCCAACACCTATCTGTTCGCTTCCAGACATAAGACGTCTACGAGGGGGGTCCTGTTCCTGCTGGGCCATGTGAAGATTGAGACTGAACCCCCACCCTAGAGTCTCAACCCAGCCACCCCACCTCGTCTCCCTATAATAAACTCTTTTTGCTTTGCACATGTGTTGTTGGCGTGGTCCGTGTTAGCGAAACAATACCTACGCTATGTATCTGTACTGGGGCAAGCTGAATTTTGTTCAAATACATGTGGAAATTTTTTCTAAACCAACTTCGTTTCCTGATTCAGTGTGTGTGTTTTGTTTCGTTCAAGTCTTTCTCTGGCTACCTCTTGCACCTCAAACCACACCTGGCTTGCTAAACAGTTCCATAATTTACAATGAGAACACAAACACAAGCATTACCCAATCAATAACCACAGCGTTCCCACCTTTTCCAGTTGCTCCTCGGTTTTCTTGCGTGTTTCTGATTGGTTCTTGCGCGGCAGTAAGAATAGCTCTGCTGCGGTGGGGACTCCTGGGAACACGGCCACCAAGAGCTGCTCCTCTGGGAAGTCCGAGACCTGGAACAGACCGGAAATAAAACTCATAAGTCAAGTACCACGGACAGATAATTATCACGGTATACTCTCTTTGTCAAAGCAAACTGAATCGCCGTAATTCAACCAGGGGAGACCATTCCAGGCAGAGACAAAGGTGGGAAGTTACATTTACTCAAGTGCTTTAACTGACTATAGTTTTCAGACAAATGGAAATGCTGTTTCTTTCACTACAGAATTGTTAAAGGTGCTATATTACACACATTTACCATTGTGAGCTTTAGGTTATGTTATAATACTGTTACCTCATCATCAAAAACATACCTGGAGTTGTGTTTTGTTTCATTCTCACATGTTTGCATAACACTGCCTTGTTCCACCTTGTGATGTCATGAAGTGGTGGTTTTCAAGTTAATTGCTGCCTACCTAAAGATAGACAATTCCATATCTGAAATTATCCAAATGATCCTAGTGAAGGTGTAGGGAGTTTAAAGACAAAGTGGAGCACTTCCTGTATTACCACATGACATCACAAGGTGTTTTCTGTTTGAGAGAATCACAATATTCCCTCAGAATTAGTTTACACAACGTTGTATTTTGACTGTCTCATGAGTAGTCCTGTATTTTTTGCATTAGAGGCTTGACTGCTCTGAGAATCTGAGTTTTCACCTATCCCCAGTCTCCGCCCACAGCCCTGTGCTTTCCTTGCAGGTCAGACATGTTGGGTTTTGTCAACGATAAAAACATGTAAATGAAAATCTATGGTGTATACGGAGGAATTTTCTCTAGAAGAGGCAGTTCAGCAGGAAGCCAATGATCCTATTTCTATTAGGCCAATCCAATTTAGATCATTAAAGTTTATTCAGCTAGGATAGTCCTGCTGAGATTAGGAATCTCCTTTTCAGGGGAGTTCAGGCCCCACTGGGAACTGTATCTTTGTGGTGGTAGGAAATGCATGCAAACTCCACACAGAAAATGAGGATCTTTAAGCCTAGTTAAATATCAAAAATCCTTCATTCAATTAGTATAAAACGGACTAGCAGGTGATGGCCGCATTTTTTATATAACTTTGAAAAGTGACTGTTTTTTCGAAGTTATATAAAAGCTCAAAAAAAAAATTATTTCATTCCCTAAAAGTGTGTAAAACAAGTAGGTAGTAAAAGGCATTTGTAACATCCAGACTGCAAAATATTTTACTCTATTCACCGAGCAGAGAAACAATTTAAGCTTGTGGCTTTCATTGCATTTCCAAACTCTGAGCCATTCACATTTTACCACATAAGCTCTATAAACCATTCAGTGGTTTTATAAAGACCCTGTGCAGTGGTCATCTCTCTATTTCAGCTGCTGTTTTTCAGTCCAGACTCATAAAACAGTGTGCACCAGTTTACAGTGAAAATGAGCTAAACAAGGGAAGAAGATGAGAAGAGGAGCAGGTCCAGAGTAAAGCAAAACATCAACTAAATAAAAATAAGTAGATACAACAGACATGATGAATACGACATAATGAATCATTAGGTTAGTGGACTGCTGTGTTTTCTGAAACTGTTGATTGTTTGAAAAATTACATCTTTAGTTCCATGATTATAGACTTTATATACTGTATAGATTCTCACTGAAGGCATCAAAAATAATGGCCACATATGGAATGTAATAAGCAAAAAATAAACTCAAAATGACCCCAAATTTGTTTTCTTGACCCTGACCAGGCACAGCTGTGAAATGAAAACCATTTCATGTGAATTCATCAAAAAGCTCATTGAGACAAGCCCAAGGGTTTGCAATACTGTTGACAAAGTTAAGGGTACCGGAGGATTATTCCACACAACTCGCTTCATGGAGGCAGCAGAAAACTTAAAGAAAAAATACACTGAAACCGAAGGTGTGTTCAAATGTTTGACTTCAAATTAAAGCAACAGTAAGAAACTTTCTGCAGGTGGCATGTTACCTGCATAAATCCACAGAAATAGAAAGGTAAAACCATATTTTGTGACATACTTTAGAACAGGGGTCACCAAACTTAGACCTGCAGGTAGAGTGACCAGATTTTCAAAGTAAAAAACTGGGACATCCCTGGTCTCTGGTGGTTGGTAATAATAAAATTGTGGAAAGAGTGAATGATTAAGGAAAATCGTTAAGCACTCAGCACTAATGTGAGTCAGTATAGTCACATTTGCTTTGTGTTGTGGTCATTTTTAAGCAGTTTTTTCTGTATTTACCTAAACAAATGACAATGTGTGCCTCTCTTTACCGATGGCTGGTAATAAATTGGTCAAAAATAGGGACACCTGGGACGTTTCTTGTATAAAACCGGGACAAATCACTGGTTTTGGATAAATCTGCTGGGACAGGGGTCACAGGGCTCAAAACTGGGACTGTCCCGGGTAAATAGAGACGTCTGGTCGCCCTACCCGCGGGCTGACTCCGGGGTGGCACGCCCCTTTGACCGGCCCCCCAGCCCCTCTGCACCTGCACCACTTGAACTGGCCCTATGAAAAGCTGTTATAGTAAAAAGTAGTTATAGTCAAAAGTTGTCATGGTCTCTTTTATTAAATTACCGAATTCGCTGCCAAATTTTCGTCACCTGACAAGTTCGAGATCAAACAGTGACAGCCAGCGCACATGCAGAGTAATTTAGTGTAGTTAAAAACAGCCAAATGGCCAGTGTTAAAGTACAAAAAGTTGACAGAGAGTGCAGAGTTTTCAAAGAACAGTGCATGTCCTTTTTTTTTTTTTCATTTTGTTCAGTGTAAGGACCGTTTAGTTTGTCTGATATGTGAAGAAAGTGTGCTCATTTTCAAAGAATTTAATATGCATCATCACTACGAAACTTGCCTAACCCGACCCTGGCCTCTTCACAATCAGGAGAGATAATGTGGCCCCCGGAGAAAAAAGTTTGGTGACCCCTGCTCTAGACAATTATAGTCAAAGGAACAACATTTCCATGGAAACAAGCAGGAGGACAAAAAAAAAAAAAAAAGAAAATAAATAAATCTTTTGGCTAAAACGTTACATACTGGAGCTTTATTCTTAACGTGAAGTTTCAGTATTTAGAGTACAACTATCATTATTATACAGCTTGGGTCAAGTTTGAGCATGTGTGACTTGATCATCTTTTGAAAAATATCTTTATAAATTAAAAAAAAAAAACAATTAGACCAACTTCTTCCTTTCTGTGATGTCTATGGCTTATCCCTAAAATAAAGTCATGGTATAAGAGGCCATTATGAGTGAAATCTCAGATCCAAACACCGCTACTTGAGAGTAAACCATCAATACTGCAGCTGGTTAATGGAGTGAATAAGACGGAGTTATGGTGCCGCAGAAGCCCATCGAGAACTCCTCCATCATATTTCACAAGTGCTTTTGTGCACAAACCAGAATGATGACAAACATTACATCTGAAAGGGAGGATGGACACAAGTGGGAAAAGAGGTTTGATGGAGACAGATAACAAAAGACCAAATCAGAAGCTTAGAAAAAAATAATGACAAAATAAATGAAATGAAAACCAAAATGTCTTTGAAGCATTAAAAAGCTGAAAGCGCCCATTTTGTGGTATTTTTATGTATGTTATAAAGTTGTTTCCTCATTAAGAGTCGCATTTGGTTTCATTCACACGTTTAACAGACAAATCCTGCATATGTACGTATAGTTTTACTCTCAGACAGAAAATATTCCACTTTGTGCTGTCATGTAGTAATGCAGGAAGTGCCCTGTGTGTTTTTATACTCCGTGCACCTTCACTAGAATCATTTGGTTGATTTCAGATCTGAAATAGTTGATCTCTACTGAACTAAAGGTAAGAGATAGCTGCTAACTTGAAAACTACCACTACATGACATCACAATTTTGAGAGACACTAATAAACCAGGTTTACTCAAACAAAACACATTTCCACGTGTTTTTGATGAGGTAACAGCTTCACAAGAGTCAGGTTTAATTAGATCACAAACTTGCTTTTAAGGCTCAAATCCACTATTATAAACATCATGATCACAAACTGAAGTCGAATGTTAGTCGCTGACCTGTTTATAAGCATGAAAGATTATTATAATTGATCATGTAAAAGGAACGGGGGAAAAAAGGAAAAAAAAACAACAACATTGATCAGTTAGTGAAAAAGAAGTTAGACTCTATAAACCCATGGGCAGCTAAAATAAAAAAAAGAGTTGTTTTGTTTTCTGTGGCGAGTAGGCACAAAGGGTGAAGAGTGCACAGAGATATCATGAAAATCCCAATTTGTCCCCCCACAGACGTGCAGCCGAGTTAAATGGACTCTGGCTTTAATTGTTTTCGGCCTCTTCTATCTCATCTGCTCTTTATGGAGGGGCTTTATCGTTCGGGAGCTGTTTACTGCACTGACACCATCACTTCTGAAACACAGACGCAACCAAACCAGCAAAACAACTCTTTACGCCACAGATTTAAGGATTTCATGATCAAGATTTAAGGTAACTCTCCTATGCACAGAATGTTCCTTAGTATGACATTAAAGGGCCCAGATTCTGCTATTTCCTGATCTATATTGTCATGTCGTTTCCTGATCAAAACATACCTGGAGTTGTGTTTCATTCACACATTTTTAACACACAAACCTTATTAAACCACATTTAGGCTTGAGTCTCTCACACAGAAAACACTCGGTTCCACTTTGTGATGTCATGTGGTAATACAGAAAGTGCTTCACTGTATTTTTAAACACTATACACTTTCACTAGAATAATTTGGATGATTTCAGCCCTAGAATGAGAATATCTACTGAACAAAAAAGTACGAGGTAGATGTTAACATGAAAACTACCACTCTGTGACATCATAAGGTGGAACAGAGCATTTTGATCTTTGGAGATGTAGACAGACTTATAATAAACACACCTCCAGGTATGTTTGTTTTTGATGAGGTAACAGTATTATAGCATGGCTTAAAGCATCTATCTCTGGGCTTATCATTCTGTCTCCAGGCAATGTTAAACGCCAGATCTGTGAAAGGGAGAGCCTAATCAAAGAAAGTATGTTTTCTGCGGTATTTTCATGCAATAAAAAGTGCTGTAATTTAATAAATGAAGGGTAGACAGAAATGATATTCCATATGGTGGCATGTTAACACAACAACATTTACATACAGATAAACAGGTGGCAGATCCCAGGTAAAATCTAGTCCTATATTTTAAATTTCTGCACTATTCCTTGACTATTATAATTCGAATGAGGAATGTTACATGCACCATTTTGTCCAGGCTCCTCTGTTATGAATAACATTTTCACATTTTTATTTGCTGGGATTCTTATTCAAAAGAAAAGCTCATGGCATCAAATGTAGCAGCTAAAAACAAGCAAGAAACATTCAAGTCAAGAAACCTGTAAAAAGCACAAGGTTAACACTAAACACAACCAACATCATTCTTGCTTTTAAGAAAAATACAGAACTATGTGAAATCTTACACCATTTGAAGCCAGAGTCTCGTTGGTTCTCACTTTGAAGCCCACACTTCACTAACACTCCTCACTATGTTTCGAGAGTGGAATCTAATACGTTTTAATGCTCAGCCACTGCAGCTCTTTGAAATGAAAGCACTGTGATTTCCTACAGCACTTGAAGCACGCGGGCCTTCGGGAGAGAGCACAATAATCCTGCTAATTAATTTAAGGATCAAATTTACTGCCTCTGTCCAATGGGTTCAAGCATAAACAAAAGCGAGTGGGCTGCAGGCATCGACCGGATATAAATAACTTTACTGAAGACTGAAGAACTTGCATTTCATAAAGTAGCTAATGTGCTTATTAATTCTAAGGAAGTGTAATATATTTGTATTTATATATCACATATGTTATAATATATATGTTTTATAATTATATTTAAAATGATCTAAAGAATGGACAGAATAAACAGACGTAAAAACAATGGTTACTGATTTTTGGTTAACAATATTTATCAATTTATCAATTAATTATAATCTGATAATTTTCGATTTTTGGGTTTAACTTAAAAACAAAAATTTGGGGTTTAACATTAAAAAAAAAAAGAAAAAAAGAAAGAACCCATATTGTGCTATAGAGTTTTAATCTTCAACACTTGAGTTTTCAGATAATGTAAAAACATATGAGGCTGTGTTTGCGAATGTGTGCACTGTGGCATCATGGTAAATCCTGAACATTCTGCCATACACATACATACAGAACACCCCTAGCATGATGTCACTGCCAAGTATCAATAGAAGAAAATCCTTTTAATGTTTTGATATCACAGTTCAGATTAAATTACTGCCCATTATAGTGTCTCCCAAATATCTGCACTAGTTTTAACCATTTAAACTGCTATTCTGTTATTCTGTTTCCTCTTGCAGCATTAAACACCACTGGAACAGGCTCTTGGCTCGTCACAAAGCTCTGCTCTTGATATGAGCTGAGAATAGAGCATTGAGTGGCACTTCACAGAAAGGTGAGCCTCCTCCACATTCCCCCATCTCCTCTCCTCCTCCAACCCAATCACAAAACCTTCTGCCTCTCCAGCCTCAAGCACACTTAGTGGCATTTCATACATTTTGCGGACATTACATTTCCTGCAGACTGATCCCAACCTAAACCCAGAACTGGAGCTCCCTATACACAGACTATGCAAGCTACTAAGGGGTTTTTGAGTTTTATCATTCTGTATGTCTGTCAATCTGCCTGTAGTTATGACAAAACGGGGCCCTGATGTCCTCCTCCGCCTTTCTGATTGTTTAAATGGGTTTGAGCATGAACACAGCCTCCAGCCCTCCCTCCTCCCGCACTCACAAACACGCTTCAGCGACAGCATGAAGACAGCATGATGTAAGTTTACCACACGTGTGTCTGTTGTGTTGTCTTTGCCGCGCGCCAAGAATTTAACCACTTCAATCTGCAGCACTTACACCAAATGGAGCGCAGTAAAATGCACCAGGAAACAGGAAACATGTTGAAAATATTCAACATTTTTCTCTGGTTGCTCATCAGAAAAGTTTTCTTGTCTATTTTTTGTGGCTGGAGCTTCTATAAATGGCTTTGTGCATCACTGTATGTCTGACGTCTGAACATATAGGGCAATCTGTGCACACGATGACCTCTGTATACCATGTGGTGGAATGTGAAGTCTATAGTTGCACTGAAGTGATGACGGCCTCCACATTTTTTTATGATCCCCTGAAGGTTAGATCTGGCTTTGCCTAAACCCTAACCTTTTTTAACTTGTATCCATAGACCGTATATATGAATGGACATAGCTAATGTGTGTGCCAAATAGGAAGTGCTCCAGGAGGCTCTCCCAGCTCCTTCTTTCCCTTTTTCCCATTGACTTACATTGGGATCTTGTCGCCCCTCTCTCTGTAACTGCTGCACTGAGCCTCATAATTTTGGTCTTAAAATGTTCGTATTAACCTGCTCTACATGATTCTCTTTTTTTTTTTTTTTGCTATTTTGTCCGTCAAAAAACACTTTTCATAACAGAGCCTGGCTGCAGATTCGCTCCTGTAGCTGTGGCATCACGAGCCTCATTCGAGCAGCGCTGACGCTATGGGTGACGTCACAGTCGCTAAGTCGACTTGGAGACGCACAGTTCAGGCCATATCTGTGCAGTGAGGAGCCCATTTACTGTAAGGATGAAAGCTATTCAAGTATTCTGAGCATCAAAGCTACTGTATAAATACAAGATAGATCAATGTAATGTCATACACTTGATTCTTAGTAAAGCAATAACATCATCAGAAAGGCTACATAGACCATGTTGTTTATCTAATAACACAGGATTTGCACATCATGACGGCCTGATTTTGGTCCTAAGAGAGGCAAGTTCCTAAGAAGAGAGTGTAATAGTGTAATAAATACCCACCCACACTGGCTACACTGTAAAAAGCAATGTCTAGGTAAGTTTTAATGAATTAAATAAAGAACGTTTTACTTTGAGTAGATTCAGCTTGACTAGTAAAATGATCTACCAAACGAATAACTGTGTTTTTCTTAATTCAAGCTACATTTGATTTTGTTTCTTACTTTTAGTGCGAAATATGTTGTTTTTTCTTATCTTAAGTGTTGAAAGTGTTGATATATTTTCATATTTTAAGTACAAAAAAGACTTGTTTTGTGGTAGAACATTTTACCAAATTGTCAAGTTATCTTTACGCAAATCAAGATCAAATTTGTCTAGATTTGAGTTTTTGCAGCGTATGAGCAACTCAAGATACGTGCGACTTTCGAAAAACCCAGGAAGCCATCTTGGTCCAGGTAGAGGAGAAGCGGAGGCACCTGTCATCTGATGGCTCACACTGTCGCCTTCGGGTGCTCTCGAGACGCACCAGTGAGCAGTGAGTGGGGGCCAGTGGAGGTGATAGGGTTACAAGAAATAATTGAGAAGAGTGTGAGAAATATGAGGTGGAAAAAGCCCAAAGGAAATGAAATGACTCACTTGGAGGAGAGACTTCTTAATTACTCTGCTGACGTCGTGCCGCCACTCAGGGATGTCCGGGTTGAACTCGTCCAAATTGGGTGAGAAAGATAAAAGTAGTGATTTGAAGAATTCTGTTGGAATAAAAGAGGAGAGTGGTGTTAATAAAGGTTTAAAAGCTTTTCATACCAGCATTGAAAATATTATTTGGCTTAGAAAGTACCATCTTTGAATGATTTAAGGGCTAAGGAGAGTTAAAGTGCATATGAACATTTTCATTTTTTCTAGTTATTTCTTAGTTTAGTATGGATAGAACGACCAAGTAATGCATATTTCTCAAAGGTTTACATAAGTAAAATAGCAGTTTGTGGTGGAAAAAAATGAGACGTAAAGTGCAAAATACGAGAAGCAGTGATGAGTTCCAAAAAAGAAGTTAAACATTGATTTAACAATATCTATATCTATCTATCTATCTATCTATCTATCTATCTATATATATATATATCTATATCTATATCTATATCTATCTATCTATATATCTATATATACATTTTTTTTCAGTCTAATCATATTTATCATTTAACTTAAATTAGCCCTTAACATTATAGTTGCTACGTAACAGTAGAATTACCTCCATACACACATCATAACTGAATGGGTCTAACAGGGACGTGCAATTAATTAAAATAACACATTCAAAATTGCTTTTGAAAACCCTTCTACACAAAGAGTTCACTGCAAGCATTTAATTACTTTTTAAATTACACTTATGCTGTTTTGTTGTTTTTTTTTTTTTTTTTTTTTTTACAAATTAACGCTTCAAGTATAAACTGACACTTGAAAAATCCCCTAGTGGTCCAGGTAGAATCCATGGCAAAGGATAAATTCAATTTGTCAACTGGACAAGTTTATTTTATTTATTTTTTTATGTACATCCAAGCTGCTTCTTCAGTTCTGGTCAATATTGGAGGACACTTCCTTATATCTGCCTGAAGGAAGGAGCTAACTACAGTGAAACTGCTCTGAAACAAACAGAACTACTCATCTGAGAGACGAGAGAGCAGCAGTGGACCTCAGTCTGCCGTACAGCTCCACCTAAAAACACGGGCCACTCGTTTGGGGAAAGTGAAGTACAGATCTAAGCCAGAGAAAAAAGTTGATTTGAGAAGGGAGTTGAAGAGGCAATTTTTGTTAGGAAAGACAATCCATCCTTAAGCAGAAATGGAGGACTCAGACATCATGTGTCTTCCACTTGTAACTCCATCCTCAGACCAGGTGAAGGCCAGAGGTGTGAAAGCGCCATCAGGGGCCTGGAGGATTATGCTAACATGACTCCCCACTTAGTGCAGTTCAACAGACCTAGCTACAGACAGAAACTGTAAACAAGAAGGTGTGTTAAATTCAGAGCAGTTTCAGTGTAGTTAGCTCCTCCCTTCAGGCAGGTACAGTATAAGGCCATGTCCAGAACTGACCAGAACTGAAGAAGCAGCTTGGATGAGCTGTGAAATGTATTTGAC
Source organism: Odontamblyopus lacepedii (assembly GCA_034769755.1). NCBI lineage: Eukaryota > Metazoa > Chordata > Actinopteri > Gobiiformes > Gobiidae > Odontamblyopus > Odontamblyopus lacepedii. Next base: position 39,207,819 of record CM068353.1, on the reverse strand, counting down.
CAAAGTTTTGTGCAGTTGACAAATTGAATTTCTCCTTTGCCTACAAAGCAATAACTAAACACTAGGTGTACATGTCTAATCTGACATACCAGAACAATAGGAGAGTCATAATTAATAATAATAATAAAGCATTTTATTTGAAGGCGCCTTTCTGGTCACTCAAGGACACCATACAAACAACAATTAAGACACATAATTAAAAACAGGACAGCTTCTAAAACATCAGGACATTAATGCGGTAGAGTAATTTAAATAAATGTGTTTTGAGTCTGGATTTGAATGTTGGAAGTGAATCAAGCTTAAGGAGGTCGTGTGGGTGTGAGATCCAGAGCTGAGGAGAGATTGAATGTTCTGCCCCCCCATAGTGACGAGACGAGCAGAGACGACCCGGAGCTGGAGAGAGGAGGAGGAGGAGCAGGGGGAGCTGGAGTGTGTCGTGTATGGAGGACATCACGGAGATGGGTGGAGATTAAAAAATGACTCCTGTGAGCTTTTAGCCATGTTAGAATGTTCTTACCTTATAGCTGGAGGTGTGTTTTGTTTCATTCACACATTGGAGTAACCCTTTGTTATCTCCAAAACTCAAAATGCTCTGTTCCACCCTGTGATGTCATGATGTGGTAGTTTTCAAGTTAACAGCCGCTTTTTACCTTTTGTTTAGGACAGTTTTAAAATTCCAGAGTTTAAATTATCCAAATGATTTTAGCGAAGGTGTTTAAAAAGGAATTTACACAACACAATAGAGCACTTCCTGTATTACCACATGACATCACAAGGTGGAACAGCAAGTTTTCTGTTTAAGAGAAGAACACAGCCTATATATCCAGAGAGTTTAAGTTTTTTTTAAGTTTGTAGAGAGTGTGTTAAACGTGTGAATGAAAATAAAAACACAACTCCAGGTATGTTATTGATGAGGAACCAATATTTTAACCGATCAGAAAATAGTGTAATATGGGCCCTTTAACGAGAATATTGGAATAAACTAAAGATAATAAAATACAAGACTGTTTCAAACTCTAGTCCAGTGCCAAAGTAGAGCTACAGGAGCGCTACAACATACACATTAAGCATGAACAAAATGAACACAAAACCCACTCCTGCGGCCCTACACAACATATTGAGAAGCCCTGTGTTAGCATATTGACACTTGGAGGTATAATCTAGACAAGACTGTGCCACTGCCCCGCCATCTGTCTGAGCTCAGGTAGTTAACAGACGATGAGCTGGAGAAAAGAGGTGTCCCCCATGTCCCCTGCTCCGCTCGGGGCTAAAGATGCACTTCGCGATAATTAGAAAATGTCACAGTTTCACGCCATAACCATCCGCAGGTAATAAATCATCCCATTTCAGACGCGGGGCCACTTCATATCAAATGGAGGCATATTCTTCAGAGGGAAAAGTAATGGGAATGTTTGACTCAAGGAGGTGCAATTTATTTCACAAGGTTTTCACCGAATGATGAGAGGATTCTGGACTATTTATGAGTGAAGCAGATGGGGAGAATAAGAGGTTTTTGTCTATTGATAATGTGTAGGTTAGATGTGTTTTGAACTTGTGGTAAACTTGTGGTTACTTTTTATTTTGGGTAACTTTTTTCCTTTTTTCTGAACAAAGAATGTTAACTCTGGCTGGGACTGACACGACAAAAATGCAAAACCCACCAAGACGAACTTATTTGCCTCATGGATATATTACAGCTTTGCCCAAATGTTCCTCAGTGTGGCATTTAAGTCATTTATCTCTCGCACTGATTCAATTACAGGTGTTTTTATTGCTCAGAAATACCTTAAAAAGCATGCATTTGCAGTGCGAGCATAGATCTGACCTTTAACTTGACCTGGTGGTGTCACATATTGATCTTTATGTATATAGATACATTTAATACCATAATGTAGACAAGAAGATGGTGGATCCACCACCAGAAACCTCCCCCACCTCCATGGAGATCCATATTTTGAATGTCATACTGTGGAACATTCTAGTCAGCGCTATAACATCTCGAGACAATTGTGTTATCATGAAATCCACCACCATGACCTGGGAGTTCTTTTATTTTACGAGACACTCACCATTCATTCTGTTCTGTTGTACAAGAAGGTGGCATACTCTTCACCATAAAAGTCACACACTGAACTTTAACATTTGACGTACTTTATGACAATGCCACGAGCAATATTTCACAGTAGACTTCACTGACCTTTGACAGCGATGGTCCTGGTGTCCTGCAGTATGGAGCTCCCCACAGCCACCTGCACCGTCACACTGTGCATGCCCTCAGAGCTGAAGGTGTGCGAGATACTGCCGTCCAGAGAGATCACGGGCTGAACAACAAACAGAGGAATGTCACCGGATTATGACGTCTCATGGCCGTGTTCACAGATACGAGGTAGACGCTACGTATGTCACACCTGCTGCCTGTGTCCAATCAGGATGTACAATTATGAACTTCAACAAAATAATAAAAAAGCCAAGTTTTCACTCAAAGTTTTAATTTTATTTTATTTTGTGTGAAAAGTTCAGTCAGACATCTCCATTTTTTTTCTGTTGTTACCCTTTTCTTGGTATTAGCAACTGAACTGAGTGGATTTTATCAACATGGAACAAAATAATATTTTGATTGCTCTTAAAAACTTTTTGCTTTTGAAAACATTGCTATACAAAGAGCAATCTGCAGGAATTCAGTTATGTTTTTACAAATCAACTGTAACATATTACTGTGACATGAAAATGCATGGACTTGATGGTCATGTTTTTCATGTTATAATTTTGTGTTTTGGTTTTCAAGACGATTATCCAATCAGAAAGCAGAATGAGCCTCACGTGAATCTCTCATTTGGGTTGAAATCCAGGTGGTTTAAACCTAAAAGGACTCTCTCTGATCTAAATCGTCTCCAGCACCTACAGCGAATCATGAATCAGTGCTAATGCAGCCCCTGCAGCTCAGCGAGGGAATTTTGGAGGTTCAGAGATTTCACGTGAGGCATGGCCTGTCCTTGTACTGAGAATGTCAAAAACAACTTGTGTGTGTCCTCTAGATGCAGGTTAAGACAACTGATTGAAGTACCCTTTTAAAAACAAGTGCAAACTACATACAGTTCCTTTAAATCAGCTGCATAACCTCTGACCTAAGATGGCGCAGATTGGCAGCCTCGCTTCCGTCAGTCTGCCCCAGGGCAGCTGTGGCTACAATAGTAGTTTACCACCACCGGGTCTGGGGTGAATGAATAATGCTCTGTAAAGCGTCTTTGAGTGTCCTGAAAAGCGCTATATAAAACTGATGCATTATTAAGAAGCACTAAATATCTGCAGCGATCGCAACCATTTAAATTGCAATTTTGTTGTGATTATAATTAATCTTAGAGCACTAGGCTTTTCATCATATCTTAAGGACATTACATTCACTTCCTGGAGACTGATCCTAACCTTACCCATAGTCACTACTACCCGCTTAATCTTAATTTGTGTCTTAAAATGGTGCACTAATTTTTGAGGCGAACTGACATCAGCCTCTCTTGCATCTGTTCACTTCACACTCATGCTTTATTCATGCCACCGTTTGGGCTCTAATCTGGTTGTTTTCCCAGTTTTATAGGGACAAATGCGGTGGTGAGGTGGAGAACAGATTTATGGAAAGCTATGGAGCAAAAGAAGACTGGATTCAGATTTGGGCGCTCGGTTGAGTTCTATAGGTTTTTTTTTTTCTGCATTGGGGAAAGCCATACAAAGGCAATACTGCAGAAAGGCAACATGTTCTCTGTGAAAACATACAACTCACGATATCCTGCTCTGCCATAGGAGCTGTGCAGGAAGTCCTTTGATAACCTACTCCATATGGTAAGTACAGGATGCAATGAATGTAACAATAGTATGCGTGGATCCTATAAGTATTGCCTTACCTCTACAAGAAATGGGCTTCTTTTGATGAGCTCTAAATTGGAGTGAAGGTCCCTCCCCCCCAAAAAAGTCTCAGGAGCGCTCTTTTAAACTTGACTGAGCCCGAATTTGAAAAAAATCTATGTAAAAATCTAAAACCCGGCATGAAAAATAGAGCATGAAAAAGAAAATATTATGGCCCTACCCTAAACCCAACAGAAAGTTAGCCATAGGATCAAACCCGACAAAAGCACACACAGGCAAGGGGCAAGGGGCATCTCCATAGCTTTCATCGCGCTTTCAATGCACTGTTCCACCTTGTGATGTCATGAAGTAGTAGTTTTCAAGTTAACAGCTCCTTTTACCTTTTGTTCAGTAGAGATTGGCAAGTCCAGGGTTGAAATTATCTAAAGGATTCTAGTGAAGGTAGGTGGAGTTTAAAAACACAGTAGAGGACTTCCTGTATTACCACATGACATCACAAGGTGGAACAGAGTGTTTTCTGTTTGAGAAAAGAAATATGCAGGATTTGTGTGTTAAATATGTGTGAATTAAAAAAAACAAAAAACTCTGTAACAGAGACGCTTTAATCAATTTAGACATGTAGGATTGTTATAAGAACAGAACAGCACTGTCTACCCTGCTAGAATCTTTTAACAAAACATGCCACAAAGTACACAATGGGTAAGTCATGAAAGAGAGATGTCTAGACAGCCTCAAATTGTTGCTATTTTTCTGGTGAAAGGAGATGCTTACTGAAGTTGATTGTGTTTTTTTTTTTCTTTTGTAACTTTAAGAGAGTAATAAGAAAAGTCACATCAAATTTACAAGAGAGTTGAGTTTATCTTAAGTTCAGAAATATTTACATTTTATTAAACCAGTTTTATAAGGGAAGGTGATGTCAACCTAATGCACTCGGCAACACAGTTTTTAGGGGTAAAAACAGGCAAAAAAGGATTTACATAACAGCTCGATTCCACCTCACATAGACGGGTGAATGATCAACTGCGTCCGCACTCTCTTCCGTATGTTGAACCATTGTCAACAAACAATTTTCTGGGAGTTACAGGCAGTTGATTCCACACTGTAAGATTCATTTTTTTCTTCAGTAGATTATTTTACATCAAACAGCAAGGTGCAAAAGGCATGGACCTAAACTAGAAGAAATGCAATGGATGGATCCTTTAACATAGATAGCAGTAGAGTAGGAATTTGATAACTATAGCTGCTACGACACAAATACTGGAGGGGCGATAGTAGCTCGTCCTCTGATCCGAAGGTTGGCAGCACAAATCCCACTCTGGCATAAACATCACTGGTAGAGAAGTCAGGTTGGGTCAATGTCAGACTTCCTCATCGTCTTCCTTCCTCACAACGTTTTTACTGTCCCAAAAAGACTGACCTGCCTCTCCGTTTAGTGAGCAGCCTTTGTTTACGCCCATAGGCTATTATCTTGTCAGGTTTTGTTTCTGATCCCTGCTTTCCGCACAGTCAAGGATTAAACTATTACCGCACGAGAAGGAGGAAACACACAGTTGCTCCAGTCTCAGATCAGACCTGCAGCTGTACAATGAAATGACTGACAGCACGGAGGGAGAGAGAGACAGTACTGCTCGATGTAAACCCGCACTCACAAAAATTGAGTCAGTCTTAAATTGATTGAAATTCCTGAGATTGGCGCTTATGAGTCCAGCTGCCACTGAGTCTAATTTTACAGTGACGTAAACATAGTATAATAAGCTTATAATAAATGTAAAAGATCCAAAAGCATGGTTAAAGGTGCACTGTGAAACCTTTCTGGACGAGTTTCTGCCCTCTGCTTGTCTCCAAGGTGATACTGCGTTGCCAGGCATGTTCCACAGTATGGCATTAAACAAATATATCTTGTATTTATTCAATTACATTTGTTTTTATTCCTCAAAACAACCGCAAAACATGCACTATTTCTGTGAGCAGTTGCACTCCACTCCACAGATCTGACCTGTAAAGTTGACCTGGTGATGTGGAATGCTTGTCTCCATGGAGATAGTTAATAATAATAATACATTTTACTTATTAGGCGCCTTTCTGGACACCCAAGGTACAATTAAAACATACAGTTAAAAGCTTACAGTTCAAGTGGGACAATATTTAATTAATTGATTGTATTTAGTATTGCATTTAGTGTTGTATTTTATTTGTATTTAGGATTTAATAATGTATTAGACCAGGGGTGGGCAAACTTTTTGGCTCGAGGGCCACAAAGGGTTCTAAAATTTGATGGAAGGGCCGGACCAGGAGCAGATGGATGGAGGGCTCTGGTCTGACTACATCAGTCCAGCAAATAAGACGAAAATAACTTGCAGGATCCAACGATTTACATGTGACATATTCAAACATCTCAATTCAACATGTGCAGCATATAAAGGGCCAATGATTTTCCGCTTCAAAAATTAACATTTTCCATTTCAGAAATTTTGAATTCCGTTTCATTGTGACACATTTGATAATTCTGTTGACAGTGTTGGGAAGGTTACTTTAAACTGTATCCCTACAGATTACAGATTACAGACCCCAAAATGTAGTTTGTAATGTAATCCATTAAATTACTTAAATAAGTAACTGGATTACTTGATATTGTCATGTTTTTTTAAAACTACATGAATGTAGCAACCACCTCCTGCAAATTCTTGTTTGGTTTTAGACCTGGTTTTAGTCCTGGTTTAGACCTGGTTTTAGACCTTGTTTAGACCTGGTTTAGATCTGGTTTTAGTCCTGGTTTAGACCTGGTTTTAGTCCTGGTTTAGACCTGGTTTTAATCCTGGTTTAGACCTGGTTATAGTCCTGATTTAATGCTTGTTTAGTCCTGGTTTAAGATCCGGTTTACACCTGGTTTAGACCTGCTTTAGACCTGGCTTAGTCCTGGTGTTAGTTCTGGTTTAGAGGTCCACAGGAGGAAGCGAGGTCCACGCAGCGAACGTGACAAGACACGATCCACGCGTGGTGTCCACGCCGTACTAGAGGAGGTGCGCGGCACGCTAGATATATACTTGGCCGCAGTGCTTTATGGGAAGGTTTTCGGACCATGAGTGAGGAAGTCGTGTTCAAGATATAGTTCTACCCCTGGGCACTGAGCCACAGCCCATATGGATAATTTGGTTTTATGTATCAATGTATCTGGAGTGCACCATCTATTGGGAAATGTCAGAATTGCAGGGAAAATAAAACTAATACATTTTATTGCAGTTCATTCATGTTTGGCGGGCCGGATTAAAAAGGTTAACGGCCCCCGGGCCGTAGTTTGCCCACCCCTGTATTAGACAGTATTTGAATTGACTGACTGTAAAAAAGTTAAATTAGATGCCATACTGTAGAACATTTGAGGAAAAAACAACATGAAATTAAGCAGGTGATTAACTTCATGTTGTCTTTTCTCCTTCCAGAAAAGTTACACTGTGCACCTTTAAGTATACAATTCTAGCTTGATCAAAACTGCTTATGTAACTGCCCCATGACCTTACCTCTGAGTTGTTTCCAAGCCACCAGAAGTACGTGACAGTGCGGGGTTGGTTGGGCAGGACCACAGCGGAGATGTTCACCTCTTTATGTCTGATGACCACAAACGGCGCCAACAGCTGCACGTGCTCCACCGGACCTAGAGCGGACAAGACTTCATCAAACACATGTCACCATCACGAAGCCTCAGGCAAACCACAAAACGATGAAGTACAGAGTATATGGCCTGTAAAGTTTATTTTAAGAGAGAATACCAAGGAAAATACCAATGTGACTGGAAAACTAAACAAAAAATGCATCTCAGCTTTGAAACTATAGCAGCGTTTGTTTCATCCTTATAACATTCCATTGTAAGCTTTAAGATATTAAAAATACTAATATGGTAGCTGCAAAAGTGGTGAAAAAGGGCTGGATAATGCATAATATTCATGAGTTTCAAAGTGATGACAAGTTAGCACTGTTGCAATTAACAATTAAAAAAAAATATATTTGTTTTTTAGTGGTCAGACGGTTCAAATTTGCACCTATCAGCAGAAAAGTGAAACCCACTCGCAGCATAAGACCTGGATGTTGAACAAGCACATAAAGTTTTTTTCAGTTCCAATACCAATGTGATACTGTAGCTTTAAGTATCTGCCCATATATACCCAATATTATATCAATATTATATAAGTAAACTCGCATTGAAGTAAACCTAAAAGAATCAACCCCACAAAACCAAATACTTCATCTTTTTAATAGTCAAAAATCCTCAAAATGGCAGCTGTCACGAACAAACCCATGAAAGCTTGGATGTAGAAATTGCACATATGTAAAGTTGCATTGAAGTAAGTCTACAGTTCCAGCCCACCCCCCGTGCTGAGTGTCCCCACTGCGGTGCTGATGCGAGAGCTGACGGGGCCTGGTTTCAAACACTAATCTGAGTTTGGAGTTTGAGCTGCAGACACTTGTAATTCTGTCTTTGGTGGAACAGCTCCAGCCATGGCTCCCTCGCACTTATCCGCTTTAACACAACTAATCTTTATTCCCTCTCTGTGCTCTGTGTGAGTGTGAGAGGCAGAGCGCAAGCCACTGCTAAAAAGGACTAAAGCATCATTGTGGTAGAAATGCTAGTGATTTCCATAAACCTGAACTATACTGAGCTATAAAATCCAAGTCTCAACCCTGTTTTCATTTGTCGATAATAACATCAGCAGAATTTCCCACTATATTAAATGTTTTACAGCAGATCTATTATGCAAAATTGACTTTACAGAGTTTTTCACCACGTTTACTGTTTCTTTTCTTATTTGCCCTCTCGAAGTTGTATTTGGAGCGATTTGTGCATGTTTGAACAATCTTTAATCGCTTAATTTCACCACCACGCCATATTGCTGATCAATCCTCATTTTCGACACCACCGGCATACACCCACTAGTCTCGTTCTCCAGTTTTATTTATAAAATCCGCTACTCGCTTGTGTGATGTGCAGCTAGCCACAGGAGGGGCCGACAACTTCATGGCTCTTTGTTGTGATGGTGTTTACTGTGAAGTGGTTTTAGATGCATATTAAGATTTAAAATGTACAAATGATAATATAATGATCCACGGGTGTCGTAGATTATAGATTTAGCAGGCTCAAGCACAACATTTTTTAAGTTTTATCAATGCAGATCTAATGTGAGTAGGCTAGGTGGGATGCTCATTAAAAAAACGCAATAAATGTGCTAAAAATGTCGGCAGTTGGGGACAAGAACATGAATTTTAACAAAACAAAAGATAAAACAGAGAAGAAAAATGTCCCAAAGAACCAAACAAAATTCTAGGAGGATCAATCTGACTTTATAATTAACCCTAATGCCAAATTCCCTCTACTAATCAAAATAAAATCGTACATGGTCACATTTTTATATCGTGTTTTTCCACCTTCGAGGCACTCAAATCGCTTTACATCAAGGAACCACACACACACATTCATACACCAGTGTACACAGACACTAGGGGCGAGGTTGGTTAAGTGTTTTGCCCAAGGACACAACAGCATCATTCATCTGTCGAAGCTGGAATCGCACCATCGATCTGTGGGTTAGTGGGTCTGACCGCTCAATCAATGATCAATGATTATGTCGAGAGCGGGATTCGAACCACCAGCCTTCAGATCAGTGGACAAACGCTCGCCAAAATTGCACAAAAAAGCACAAAATAGCACAGCTGCAAATCAATACACAACATAAAGACGTATAGTGAAAAGGACGGTTATACAATTGTATACATTATTTCAAATGCAGAAAAACAAAGCGAGTGAAACCAGGATAATGCATTCTTTGAAAATCTGTGCTACTTTGAACTAACCCATTATATTGTAGCTTTACTGACAGAAAAACTGGCATTTAGCGCCTACAGCCCGATCATAATAGCCAGACTCACACAATATCAACCTTAACATAAGCAGCTTGTTTATCTCAGACGCTGCATTATACAAACATGTGTCAAGGGCAGTGCAGGTCACTTCGCAGGGGCTGGCCTGGATCCACAACAAAGGGTCAGAGCAGCTGGCAGACAGTGGTAGGAAACATACAGAATGGAAAACAATTTTGATTTCTTTTTTTTCTGTGGTAGACTAAAATATATTCTAATGCTGGAGGCTGAGCATTGTTCTCTTTGTGCCTTTTATGCGTTTTGGTCATATTGTTGAAACACATGGGACACTTGCAGCAGTGGTTGGAGGGTTTGATGTTCAATCCCAGCTCTGACATGTGCTAACCTATAATGTGCTATTGGGCAAGACACTTCACCCACCTTGCCAAGTAATGTGCAGGGTAATTGGTTGTGAACAAAGGGAACATTGGCACAGATTTCTTGGCTGTGTTCACTTCCTTTTGTCCTTTGCTTGGAACAGAGAATGTTAATGAACCATAAACTGTATAAAGAAGTGAAGATGTGTGAAGTGTCTTGCCTAAGGATACAATAACAGTGTGCACTAGAGCTACTTTTGCCATATTCTAGCACCTAACATTCCCAGCAGTCTCCTGTCAAGTCGTAACCAGGCCCCACCCTCTAAATGATAATTTACCAATAACTAACCATAACCATAACACATTGAGAAGGACAACATGAACAGCTGAACATTCCATGAACATTCAAGAACATGTCTTTTGCACCTTATCTATTGGTTTTAAACTATTGCACAAACTCTTATTGTCCACTGATTGCACTCCCGTTGCTATGAGCGATTGGACTTCTGTCTTACCTCACACTGTGTGTGTGTACGCGTGTGTGCAAATCGTACAGGTCTGTATCAGACTGCTACTCTTTTTATGCACATGTGTGTGTATGTCTCTGAATGAGTGTGTTGGAGTGAAAGCACCATGTATGTATAGTGTGTAGTGTAGTGTGCATGTATAGTGTGTATGTGTAACTCCTGTCCTTTTTAGATGTTTTTATATGTCTTTATATGTTTTTTTTTATATGTCTTAAACTGCACATTGGAGACTAGCGAAACGCAATTTCAAATTTCTATGTTCATAGACTTTTGACAATAAAGTGAACCTTGAACCTTGAACCTTAAAGGTGCACTTTGCAACTTTTCCTTTGGGGGTCAAGAACCATCACGATGTTATGTTTGTCTAGAATGTTTCCATTGGTGATTGCACTCCTTTGTGAGCAAGGTCTCCACAGATATGACCTGTAAAGTGGCCTAGCAGTGTCTTCTACTTGCTTTTATGGAGAGATTAGTTTAATGTCATACCGTATACTGAAGTACTAAAAGTTACACAGTGCACCTTCAAACAGAATTCCAGAAACTTTGCTTGGACATTAGGAGACCTTTATTCAGTGAAAATACATTCATTTTTTACTAATTCCCTGCAATTATGGACCTAAGATGGGATATATCAATCCTGATCAAGATTCAGTGATGCAAGGCAGACACAGACAGACACTCTCTTAGTCAGTGTTGGGTTGAATTTTAACCTCACCATTAGTTCATTTCAGATGGAGGACAGGGGTATATATATATAACTCTAAGGGAGATTTACTGTTTTTGAAATAAATACCTGCACTTTATCATTATTTGTTAGGGATTGGCCCCACAAACTTGCCATCTTAAAACTCAGAAGTTCTTTCAGCTGACAACAATCACATATTTGGGATTGAATAATGGAAACACTTTCTGAAGCCACTGTGAAGAAAAGAAAATAATTTTTGTTTATTTATACGGACAGAGAAGATGTTGAGTTTTCTATTTCATGTGGATAGTAATTACAAAAATGCTAACCATAGACCAGGTCAACAAATCTGCAATAAAATTCCACTATACAACTCTGACCTGTCCTCTGGCTCAGTTTTAAATTACTGATATTTTGCTGGGGGTGTTCTACATGAGTCTCTAATGGTGGAATGTTTAGGAGTTACCATGGTGACACGATGCACGCGTTAGCAAACACAGTCAAAAACGTTGTAAGATTGTCTGAAAACTCAACAAAATGGGTTTAAATAACACATTGTCAGGAGCCAGTGATCAATACAAGCATTCACGGTCCTGTTTAAGAGTTCAATTTTCCACAAAAAACGGACAGTGACTCAATGAAAAACTGTTCAGTAGGGCTTCTAGATGACGTTAAGTGATCCCATCCTAATTTATGCGTGTTTTTGCACTTAGCCTTTGCAGATACGTACATGTGATGTGGAGGTAGAGCGTCGTGGAGTCGTATCCTAGTGAGTTCTCGGCCAGAGCGGTGACCCTGAAGATCCCTGCGGACTTATACACATGTTTGATCCCCTCCTCTGTCCAGCTCAGGTTAGAGTAGGACACAGCCGTACCATCTCCGAAGTCCAGCTGGATGTTTGTGCGCAAGGAGTCGCCCTGGAAACAACAAAGACACTTGTCATAGCAGGGGGCCAATTATACACAAAACTGACTTGACTGGCAAAGCTGGACAAATTCAAGTTCATTCGTGTTTCAGCATGTAACATATTAGAATAGTGTGGCTGTTCTGCAAACTTACCGAGAATTAATGGTCAAACAAAAGAATGTGCAGTGTATTGGAGACTAACCTAGACTAAAATACATAGGACTCAATCAGGACAAAGTCAGAACTATACCAGGACTGAACTATGTCTAAAACAGAACAGGAAGGTCCCATATTACGCAAAACTGACTTGGAGTTATAAGCCATGTTAGAATGTTGTTTCCTCATAAAACACTTACTTGGAGTTGTCTTTTGCTGCATTATTAGTCTGTCCACATCTCCAAAGCTCAAATTGCTCTTTCCACCTTGTGATGTCATGAAGCAGTAGTTTTCAACATAATAGATACCCTTTTTCGCTTAGAGGAAATAAGCATTTCCAGGGCTGAAATTATCCAAATGATTTTAGTGAAGGTGTATGGAGTTTTAAAACACAGCAGAGCACTTCCTGTATTACCACATGACATCACAAGGTGGAGCAGAGTGTTTTCTGTTTGAGAGAAGAGTGCCTCATAAATATTCAGGGTTTGTGTGTTATCATCCCAAAACCAGCAAGTGTGCTGTCAGAATGCTAGTTGTTGTCGAGAATGACAATAATAATGATTCTAAATTTGAACAAGTTCTGTTTTTGGTTTTTTGATGGTAAAAATCAGGTACAGCACCTTTTAAAGGTGATGCAAGATGGTTAAATTGAAAAACCAAATTGCTGTCTACAGAGTGTTGTTTGTGGTTCGATTTTAATTTGTATTCATAAAGCAAAGTTAACATTTCGGAAAGGTTTTAATGTAATTCTAGACCACTCATCCCAAACCATCAATCTGACTCATGAATGTATTTAAAACGAGCATCTGGCTATTTGGAAGCTTCATACATAAATTGAGAGTCTTTTCAGAGCCAGGTCCGGCCCACTCATTCGGGCTCTTAGGCATGCATTAGCTCTTTGTTGGGCTGATATTTCATATACATTAATGCTGTTCACACCTGCGATGTTCCACAATCCATTAAGAATCCAAATACTCAGCCCACGGGGACGGACAAACTAACAATGAGAGCAACTCGAGGTGGAAAATGTGTCTCCAAGACGTACTTTTCCATTACAAACTGCTGAAAACTTTTTATATGTTGTTTGCAAGGCCTCAAATAATAATAACAATTTTGATTAAATGAGCATCTAACCTTTATTTTACGGAGAACAGTGAAGAACGATATCAGTGACTTGTGTTGCTGCCTTGTATCGAGGAATAATATGGGAAGTTTTGTGATATATCGATCTAACACCAGTGACTTTTGTTGTAAAGAACATTTCAGCAGCAGTTATCTGGATACTGTTTTTGCAATAAAAGGCTTTTCAGCTCCAGTTCAGGGGCCATTTTTAATCTGAAGCTCGTCACCAATGAATTTTGTATTAAATAAATTTAAACTCCTCAGAATTTCACCTCGGCATATTGAGACCATCATTGTCTTTACTCCACCCGAGTTTATACTGATCCAAAATCACCTATGTGCAGATAATTTAAAATATAAACCATATAAACAAAATTCAATAAAGCTTCTTTTTTTATTGTGAGTGATTGGTGTCAGAAAGGAATAAACAGTTACGGAAGAAGCTTATAGAGGCACTATGTAAGTTTGAGATGGAGGGTCTAAAACAGTTTATTCTCCATGGAGATGTACAGCATTTATTTTATATGTGCCTTGAATGTGAATGAATGAATGTTTATTCGGACAGCAATGCATAGAACATGCATAGTTATAATGTAAATACATAGATACAATACAAAAAAAACCAAATGCTTCTTTTCTATAACAATAAACAAAAATAAATGTCACACAGATTTTACTAATGTCTGAAAATGTTCCACATAATGGCAGAAAACTTGAGAATCCACATGGAGAAAAGCAGCTGACTCCACCAAACCACCTACTGTTTAGCAATAAAAACACCTACAAATTAATGAATAAAATATGTTTCAGTTCATATCATGAAATGGAACAGACAAACAGGTGACTAATGCTGCACCAAAAGGCTGAAGTAAGTTCCTAGTTTGTGTATTTTGTTCACGGGATTGTGATTGTGAAAATGAACAAGTTGTGTTTTATACAGTTTAAAGATGGTAAAAAATCAGGTACAGCTCCTTTAAAAATCATCATACTAAAATGATACAAGCAACAAACAAAAAAACAGCAATTTTAACATTCTACTATTTCTAGTTTGATTTCAATTGATATTTATGAAGCAAAGTAAATATTTTAGAAAGGTTATAGTTCAGAAAAGTTCAGCAACGTTATCACCATTAAACAGATGAGTGAATAAATAATACAGGCGTTTTTTGTTTTTTTTTTTGCAAATAAGCGCTGTAAATCCAGTGCTATATGATCTAATTTGAGTTTCTCGGAAGACATTTCTCATGAAGACACACATGCGTATTCCCCACATTAGCCTAAGGGATTCTCAGCCAAACCACATCAACCCTGCTCATGCATAACTTCACATGAGTACATTAAAGGCCTGTACATGTTTTCTGATATAAGCTGCCAGTGGTTTGCGTTTCCCCAGTTACAAGCATTTCATCTCCCCCTCTTTCCTCCGGGACTCACATCTGGCACCGTCTTTTCTACCTTCCAAGCGCCAGTGTTGACGGCTACAGCTGCGCTCTCACCAACTCTGCTCTCCTCCCCTCAGGCCTGCGAGGCAAACTCCCAGCATGCTTCGGGCACAATGTAAAACAATGCTACCGGGATTCTGTTAGCTCTGTATTATAGCGGCGCTGCCATGGTGGACAATAGCTCCAAATAACAGCTCATTGTTCTTCTTGCTCATTTGCATCTTCCACCACGCACCATGGAGTATTCATCGAGTGAAGCAGAGTGTGAAATCACCAGAGGTTTTTTGGCTGGCATAAAGACCATATTGAGAACATTTCACGCCACTCTGCCTGTAAGATTGTGTCTATGATAAGTGGCTGAAAAGAACTGGGGAAGTTTTCAAGTACCACTACTCCTGACTGTGACAAAACCAGGCCTAGGATTTATAAGAAGAAACGCTGGAGAAAGATAAAATAAAATGAAATTGAATCTTAAAGGTCCTATATTATTTCAATTGACTATTGTGAGTTTTAAGCCACGTAACAATGTTGCTCCCAAATCAAAAACATATCTGGAGTTTTGTTTCATTCACACGTTTGAATACGCCTTTATTATTATTCTGGCTACATCTCCAAAGCTCAAAATGCTCTGTTCCACCTTGTGATGTCATGAAGCTGTAGAAGTTAACCCCTGAAGCAATTTTAGTACATTTCTCCTCACCAGGATTTTTTTCTTAATTTTGCTTTTAAAACTGCCCCTTTTACCCTATAATGAAGTGTTCTACCTCCTTTTGTTCAGTACAGCCTGTTATTTCACAATCTGCTGCTGTAGTTGTGTCATGTGACTGTAATAAAAGCTACAGGACCAGGAATAGAGATAAAAAAAAATAAAAAAAAACAGAAAATAAAATTCCCACTCTTTTATACAAAACACACAGCAAACATAAACAACTTATTGGACATAAAAAATGCTTAATTTAGGGCCTTAGCTACAAAAATCCAAAATATCAATATCGCTCCATGACTTTTCTGGTGCCAGTCCTGGAAACAGCTCCTGTCAGGCCAGAGCATAGAACAGAGCTAAATTATTTGTAATGCATTTCCATGGCATTTATTACATTTGCATTTGTTCATTTTGAGTGAAATAAACCTTTCAAATAAAAATAAAAAGGGATGCGCAATTACGCAAACCAAGATGCGTAATTTGTCATGTTTGTGAGAATTAACTCCACTTAGAGCGACTTTTTCAATCGCTAAAAGCAAACACAGCCGAGAGGAGTCGACCATCTTGACTCACTTCACTCTTTGGCAAAGTTTTGGCCAATCAAAATGGATTGAAGCGCATGCGTTTGGCTGAAAACAAAGTTCCTATTGGACACTCGTTTTGCACACGTCATCATGCAGGTGAGTGTGATGTAGGATAATGAGGCGTATACGGAAACCTCTGTCTGCACTTTCAGAGGGATTATCGTATACGATAACGTAGGTCTTCAAGGGTTTACAGCTCCTCTTACCTTTTGTTCAGTAGAGTTTAACAATTCCAAGGTGGAAATAATCCAATTTAGTGAAGGTGCGTGGAGTTTAAAAACACAGTGGAGCAATTCTTGTATGTGTGAGTAAAGGAATGAGGAAAAAACATTATAACATTGATCAGAAAATGGCAGAATATTGGCCCTTTAACTTATAATTTCATGACTATATCCAAAATAACACATTTACAGTGACAACCCTATAGCCAAGCAAATGCTGCCAAAAACCTAAAAAGACACATCATTATGAAAAGACTCCAGAGCCTCTCCTATGCCCCACTATTGTATCCTTTCACCCCATTTTGAGAACCCCTGGCTCACCACAAAGCCTGACATCTCCTGCATTGTAATGCACTATAATGAGCTGGCGTGCTAACAAGAGCAGCCCTGGTGGCACCACTGTCTGTCAGGGCTATGTGGTGCTGCTGTCCTTTCTGTGTTTATGCTTGCACCGTGTAGCACCCTCAGAGGAGCCGGTTCATCTGCATGTGGTCGAGGACGGCCTGTCTGTCTAAATGTCAGTCTTTGTGCGCTGGAAATCTCAGAGGAGCTAACACATGCAAACATCAGGGAGGGAGGCTGCAGCCCTGAGCCCTGTGCCCTGACACCGGCTCTGTGGAGGAGGGATCAAAGCACACTGCTCGCCCGCTTGTCTTGTTGTTAGCCACACAATGCTAACATTTGCCAGGTGCTTGTCAAATCGGAAGTGTGTGGATGATATAGAAAGAGTTGACATTTAAACACTCAATTACACAGTAGATTAGGGGTGGTTAGTATTATGAAATACAGGGACATTAAATAATTAAACCGAATTTGAGTTTGTTTTCATTCGTTTAAAGTGCTATTAAAGGTCCTATATTACACAAAATTGACTCTTGTGAACTTTGAGTCATGTTAGAAGGGTGTCACCTCATCAAAAACAAGCCTAGAGTTGTGTTTAATTTCATTCACACGTTTGGGTATTTTATTATTATCATTTGTCTCTTTACTTCTCCAAAGATCAAACTGCTCTGTTCCACCTTGTGATGTCATGAAGCTGTAGATTTCAAGTTAAAAACTACTTTTTGATCTTTAGTTGAGCAGAGATTGGCACTTCCAGGGCTGAAATTTTCCAGATGATTCTAATGAAGGTGAAAACAGGTAAAAACACAGCACTTTCTGTACTACCGCATGATGTCACAATGTGGAACAGAATGTTTTCTATTTGAGAGAAGAAAAAAAAACTGTCTAAATCTGAAGGATTTGAGTGTTAAACATGTGTGAAAGAAACATGTTTTTGATGAGGAGACAACATCATAACATAGATCAGAAAATAGTGCAATATGGGCCCTTTAATACACAAAGAGTGAGGGCAATAATATCTGACAATTTACATTTTATTATTTAAAACGCCATATATGGGAATTCATTCACTATGTCTGTATTAAGTAAAAAAAACAAAAACATATTCTTACCAAAATATAGTATTTATGTTTTTTCAGGAAAAAAACAAAAACAAAAAGTTGCTGCAGTTCAGTGATAAAAGGAAAATATAATGAGCATATAGTGGCCATCCTTATATTGTAATGTCCAACATGCTATGATTAACTCGCAAGTTAACTATTTACCAAATGTATTTATTTATTTGATAGGGATAGGGAGTGTGCACAGTAAATATATATCTGCTACACGAAAAAACTATGACATTTATGGCCAAGACTAATTTGCAACAACAATTAAAATGTGACTGTACCAATAAAAAAGTTTTTTCTATTACTGTGCGGATCCACAGGAGGTTCTCTCTCGCAAGCCGGGAATACGATTCACAGAAAGATAACAAGAACAACTGGTGAACAAGTCCTCCCAAATGTGACAGTCGAGAGAAGCTGAGGCAGAGGAGAATAATTCCGACTAACACAGTGGTGCTTTGATCAGAGGGATCTTACATTATATTAACCAGGAGCAAAACACTTAAGGTAGTAAACACAGCCAGGCGAGGGAGCAGTGTAATAATAGACTATGGAAATTGAAGGCGTGTGATGGATGTGGTAATCTGTTCCTATATAGAGTTTCTCCTTATTATTACTATTATTGTATGCTATGGGAAATAAAATACGCTTACGAGCTAGGATCCGGGAAAACTAAGCAAGTAATTTGATCAAAAGTTGGTGCTTTTTTAAAGGAGACCTATTATGCCAAATTGACTTTTTAGAGTTTTTGACCATGTTCTAATAGCAACATTTTTTTTTCCACTTACTATTTGTAGTGCTTCAGGTAGGCCTGAGTAATCTTTACTCCTGTGCAGTCAAGAAGTCATTGATCTACCCCCTTTTCACTAGAGCAAGTACAGACCCGCCGCTCTTTATTTACTTTACTTAATTTGTCCAACACTATTTTCTTAATCGATGAGAGGCGTTGGTATTATTGCACAGCCATTTAGACACAAATGTTCAAAAATATCCAAAAGGACGTGACAGCATTGATACTTTGCTGTGATGAAGGACAGGCGGGAATCGGCTCCCAGTGGGATTCGCTTTCAATTTTCCAACGTGGAGGTGAACAGACTTGTTTCTTTTATCAAGTTATTTTCAACATTTCTGTTTAAAATATCCAAAATACTGTATAAAATAATGATCCACAGGTGTCCTAGATACCACACGAGAGCAGAATATTGTTATGTCATTTCAGATGTATTTAAACTGCTGCTGCTTACTCCCTTTTTATCCAATGCCGCTCTCTTTATATATATATGTGTTTGAACATTGCAATTTCCCCATTAAAGCACAAACTATTGTGTTCTTCTCTTGTCTATGAAAAATATGAAGAAAAACGTGCAATCAAAACACTGCCTTATAACCTTACTACTTTTACTATGGTAAGATTGAAACTGTAAAGCTGCATTTACGCACCATTTGGGAGATTAATGGTCACTATAAGGCACTATATACTCACTGGAGACAAAAACAGAGAAACAGTAAGGCAGATTGAGCTGTTGTTTCACTTATAAATACATCTGTCATATTTGCTAATGCTTTTGATTCTTTCACATTTAAATAAATGCCAGTTTGAGGATTATGTATAGTCTTAGAACAGTATAATATTTACACATGGATTCTGATTACGCCTCCACAGCAGAGTTTATGCATAAACCACATTTCTCACAGATTTCATTGTAATTCACGTCTTTGATAAAGCAGTTCTACCGACACCGTTTAGGATGAAAAAACATATTTAGAAACGACTGAGTCACTTCTCTGAGCCAGGAAATTTACATGCAGAAAAAACTGTACAAATGAGATCATCCAAGTCCATTTCAATCAAGTAGAATTCAAAATACAATAAAGTGGGACATTAATGCATTCATTAGATAGATAGATAGATAGATACTTTATTGATCCCGAGGGAAAATGTGTAGCAGTCTATTGCTCCCATACAAACATCCACACATTAGATAAAAGTGTAATAAATAATTAAAAACATACATTAAATTGATCAAATAGATCGCTAAAAGGTCAACAAGGTGCAAATATATTTTATAATTATGATAAATTAATTACAAAGAAATTAATGCATTAAAAATAGTGCACCATGTCATAGTACGCCAATTATACTGATGCACACAGTTCTGACTACAACAACAACAGCGCATGAAAGTGCTCTGGGTCTGCTGGACGGTACATTTCTATTTAAAAAAACTACCCGATGGAAGTACTGACAAAGGCGTTGTTTATTGCAAACTGTGAAGAGAAGAGTTTGCATATCACAGAAGCATCTCAAGCCCTACGATACCATTTATATGCAAAATATGTGACAGCAGCACAGAAACTGCTGGAGCTGTTGGCGGGAACAGTTCTGGTCAACAAGAGGTGTCAGTGCCCAAACTCGAACAAATGACGAGCTTCAGGAGGAAAATTAGTCCACTAAAATTAATTTACATAAAATAAATGTAGTTTTTGTGGCAAATATCCTTATGCGAATGATTGAGATTCATTAATTACAAAGCCTGTAATTAATTAGATAAATTTTTTAATCAAGTTCCACACTTACAATAAAGTCATTATTACTTGGATAACACTTGTATAATAACACTAAAATAACTAAACCCTACCACATCTGTTCCATTAACACCTTGCTCAAACTCATTATCTTCTGAATGATTAAAATAATAATAAAAAATATTATTATGAATTAATTAAAAAAATGAATTCATTGTTAGAAAATAACTCAATATGCATAAATATTAGAGGTGCATTTTTTTTAAATAATTGAGAGTCCGGCACATGTTTGTCACTGTTGTTTTTGCCACGTGTGTTCTCCAGTACGGTGAGATCAACTTACAGGTGAGATCTATGGAAAGGCCACCCCACCAACAAGAATATTAGACTTTTTAACCACAAAAAACACCCACAATTAAATAAATGCTAGATCAATTATGTTAATGCCATACTGTGGAACATTACAAATCTTTAACATACCTATGAAGACAAGCAGGTGACAGAAAGTTATGCATTGCACCTTTAAGGAAAAAAAAAATCTTTCTATCACTATAGATGGCTCCTTTTCTAAGAACTCAAACAAGCCTGTATGCCTCACTGGTGTTAACAGCAGTGGGCCCAGACACAGCCCCTGGGGAACACCCACAGTTACCTTGAGCTGATGGAGAGAAAGCTTCCTGTTGTTGGTGCACAGAGCTCGCAAATAAGACGAATAGACTGTGTTGTTATGGAAGGACCATGTGGGCACAATGGCCATGAAACCTGACAGGCCCAGGGCATATTTCTCTAACTGGGGCTCCTCTGAGGTCTGCTGCTGGAAGCTCAGTATGTAACAGTGTGTGGGCGACTGGGAGACATGCACCTTTATTAAACTTCACATAGTTTGGACAAAACTTTAACTCCAGTGGCATGAGAGGCACGGCCACGTTTTATTTTATCAGTGTTTATTCTCCAACAAACCCAAACAGCTTTGGTCCCACAGTAAACAACTCATCACCCACCCCGTTTAATCTGTTTTTGTTTTTTTTTCTACTATTATTGTCTTCATTTAAAGAGTTTTTTTTAACCATTTTGCAGATCAGTAAAATGTAAAGGTGCATTTAGTAACTCTTCATGTCTGGAATGTTTCACAATATGGCATTAAACCTTTTTATGGAGACCAAACTAGACCAAGTTTAAATTTGTGGAGAGGCGACCCCACTCACAGTCAGAATGCCGTTTTTCTAGGTATTTTTGAGCTATAAAACCACCTGTAACTGAATAAATGTAAGGTAGAGCTGCTTTATGTCACACTGTGGAGCGTTCCAAGCAGAGCAATGGCATATCCATGGAAAACAAAAATGTTACATAGTGCACCTTTAAGTCCCGAATAAAGAGATCTTTGAAAAAATAAAAATTCTGCACTGTATACTTCATGGTGCGCAATAATAATAATAATAATAATAATAATAATAATAATAATAATAATAATAATAATAATAATAACAATAATAATAATAATAATAATAATAATAATAATAATAATAATAATAATAATAATAATAATAATAATAATAATAATAATTGGTTTCAATTATAATAATAATAATAATTGGTTTCATCTTCCTGTTTTGTGGTGCCATTTTGAGGACAGCTGATGGCTTGAATTCCTAATTGCTGTGGGATCAGTCCAAACATCTCATCGTTCTGGACCCATGGGTTAAAAAAATAGGACAGTGAGTAACCAGTATGATTTAGACCAGTATGGTTTAGCTGTACATATGACTGAAAGGTTTAAATTTTTTATTCCACACTCTTTTCTTTTCTCTAATTCTCTCTAATTTAACGTCCCATCTCTAATTTAAAATTGTATGATGATTATTTATGTTTTGATTTGTTTGTATTGTGATTTTAATGTATTTCTTATTCTGTAAAGCACAATTACTTTGTGTACGAATTGTGCTATACAAATAAACTTGCCTTGCCTTGCCTTACCTTTGCTTCAGTGCAGGTAAATCCATATAAATTGCCTATATTGCAATTTTGGGTTGGGGAAAGTTATGAGGAACCCGCTCTTGTGACCCAGTCTGTTTGCATTTTCATCCGGTGAATGGTTAAAGATATGTAACAAATATTATTGCACTTGATTATTAGTAGTAACATATTGTACCTTATTTTTACTGTCTTAAAAATGTGTAAAACTGAACTACTCCAACATTTGCTGTCACAACTAACCACCTATTTCACAGACAAAACAAACGCCGTCTCATTTTGACCTTAACATCTGTTTTTGCAATATATCTGTACATAGCTCCATAAATGTACTGAAGGTCACATCTTACTTCACAATGTAACCCATGTGTCCTTATTCACACAAGGCCTCACTCTGGGACATTGTTGCTCTTTATAAAATCTCAGAAACTGAAAAGCGTTTGTGCAATGTAATCTTTCTCCTAAATGTCTTCAAGGTGAACTTTTTCCCAGTGGCACAGCTATACTAAGCAGAAAGAGACTGTTATTTAAGTGGAGCAGTCAGCAATACTACAGTTTTCCCCCATTTAAGTTAGTGGAGTCAGGCTACAGCTGAATAAACTGCCTAGTAGTGGTGGAGATTTGAAATTTGAAATGGATTTGTGTGCATATTATCAGTATTTGAAAGAGCAACCCGGAGACAGACCTTACACTTGCAGTTACTTGCAGTGTTAAATTCAATACATATACAGTTTAAAATGATAGGAAAAAAAGTTTAATAAAATGTGCTTGCCAGTGCTTTTGCTTTTCTTTTGCTTTTCACGTTTGATTTTGAGATTTTCTTTCTGCATACACAACATTGTTAAATAATAGCTGCCAATTTCACCAGTGTGAGATGGGTAAATTTATAGGTTTTCCAAAATATATCTATATCTATTACTATAAAGTGCATTACACATGGTTCATTAAATATCTTACTTTGCCCAGAATGTTCCACAGAACGACAGAAAGCGCTCATCACGGAGATATTTCCAACAAACAAAAGTATTTTTAGGCAATAATGTAATAAATGACAGATAGATACCATGTTGTGGAACATTATACAACGCAATAATATTATCATGAGACAAGCAGGTGATGGGCCCACCACCAGAAAACATATTGCCTGGCATCAGAAAGATCTCTCTTGTGTATTTTTTTATATGTCAAACACTTCACTACAAAAAGGATTTTCTAGCATAGTTAAACTGACTTGAATTAAGCAGATTCAGCTTAAAAGATACATTTTTATATTTTTTTTACTTAATAAGATGAGATTTTTTTTACTTGTTTAAAGATATTCCATCCTGATTTATCTTATCTAGATATTACAACTTATTCTAAGCACTTTTTTATGTTAAATCAAGCCAGGTTAAGCCTCATTAACTTCCTTCTCAAACCAATAAGGTGAAAAATCTTGCCATAAACACTTGAAACTCGTGTTTTCTGCTTAGAACAAGATTCATATTTCGTCTTGTTTTAAGAAAACTTGGTAAGTGGAAATTTCTTACTGCAAAATACAAAATTGGTATGTTTTTCTTATTTTTGATGGGCCTTTCTTGCAGTGCTGAGTGCAATCATATTTGTTTATTTTGGTGATGCAGTGAGGAGCTCGCAGGTCGTGTTGTGAAGTGTGTCTTCTGGATCTCGATCAATACCAAATGTGATGTAAGGCCGTTACCTCGTCCAGGTTGACCACAAAGGTGACGTTGGTCCCCAGGTGAGCGGTCAGTTTTCCATCTCGGGTGCTGAGCTGGAGTCCTTTGGGTGGTCTGTTGGGACACTGCTGTTTTCGGGCCGTGTACATTTCTTTAACTCCTTTTGTGCAGTTGTTCAGCACCACTTTACGATATCTGGAAAGGCACACAAAATGGAATGAATTAAATAAACAACATTTAGTTCATTTATCAAAGCATTTCAACATCGTTTGACAGTTTAATCTAAAATGTTAATCAACACAATGGTGCCAGGTTCTCAATGTCACATTCTGTATAAATGTCTGGAATGAAAAATGAAACACATATTATTGCGTGCAGTCTTTGTTTAACTTGATACTAATTTATTTAATTATGTTTTACAGTATTTTGACATTTTCCAAATTGGTGGGGCAAAGAAGGAAAAGAATGACAAAACCATTCAAAATTAAAACAAATTATAATACATACCACATGCATAATTACATTTCCATAAATTATACACGAATGCCCTCTGCCTTTCTACATTTTACTGTGGTTATGTTTTCATACACACCAAAAAACTAACCATTATCTGATTTCTGGAGTAATCAGATTATTGAAATGTCATGTAAAAAGGAGAATTCGTCAAGAAGAAAATTTGAAACTAATGTCGCAAAGAATAAAAATGGGAAAATAGATTGAAAGAATAGTTGCATTATGTCTTCCAAATGCAAAAATGACTATAAAAATCCATTGCTTAACTGACATATGCCTTTTTGATCACGTAAACACACACAAATCACATGTAATTATTATGCTGATTATCTGATTCGTCTAGTTATCTGACTTGAAATGTAAAAGTGAATGTATTCAAAGTATTCCACAAACGGATGCACCGATACGATACCGGTTGCTGGATCATATATCAGTTCAAAGATATCGGTGATTTACTGGCCAATGTTCGTCACAAACACCTCCCAATAATGAACTTGCATTTTTATTCCAAAGCTGTTCAATAGTGACTTTAAATGATACATAACATTTACAAAACACTAGGGATATAACAATAACCAAAATATCTTGATATCGTATCGTCATAGGTCTTTCAATAATATCAAATCCCAAGTCTCTTTGCTTAAATGAATGTTGTGATGCAGAAATAGCTAAAAAAAAAACAAAAACAAAAAACAGAGGGAACTACATAGACCATGATCTTTTTCTCCATTTCAGTGTAGATGACATGAAGAAATTACTGTTCTAAGCACTTTTAAATCTTAAGTCTTTGGATTAAGTCTTGTGAATACTGCAATAAATATCGTACCGTGAGACGTATATCATGAAAATATTTGGATTTTGGATATCGTTACGTCCCTAATGACAATAAATGTTGTACCAAATGACTGGTCAAAGCATTTTCGAATGTCAGTCTTGTTATTATGTAAAATATCGTAATATCATGAGCCTCCCCACCAAATCGTGAGCTTACACACAATATCGCAATAAATATCGTAGCGTGAGGTTCATACCGTGACGATACCTCCTACAAAACACATGGCATTTTTTTTTACCATTTACCATTTGTGTTAAAAGGATGTTTTCAGTTTCTGCCATAGTACTGGTTGCTATTGGGTATTGACAGACACTTAATGCCAAAAAGTATCGACATTGGTATCGGTACAAGAAAGCTGGACTGGCACATCTGTAATTCCAAAGGTGAAAAGTGTGTGAGGGGACAGAAGTGAAGTCCATGAACTAATTGGTGGAGTTGTTTGGTTGGTTTGAACAGTCTGACAGTAAAAAAGAAGACAGAACAGCATCATGAGCTGTGTCAGAGGCTGAGAGACTTCCTAAAACATAATCACAAATAAAACGCTCACAGTGAGATTTAAGTCCACCAGGTGTCTATCCCCCGAGGAGCCAGGAATCAACACAGACCTGCCTCTCATTCCCCTGGGACTTCGACTGATGGCGCTACACTGGATATTAGCACAACACGACCTGAGGCATGCTGCTTTTACACATGTTTTATTTTAGAATATATTATACAGTCTATGTTCAGGAGTTTCAGCCATGAGAATTCTTTTCTGTTTTGAAGGATTTGGCATGGCAATGGTTCTCCTTTGTTAGAGCAAATTCACATCGAAATATAATTTATATTGAATGGGGAAAGGAAATAATAAATGCTGCATTTCAGTTGCCCTCTGAGGTCAGAACACGGATCTCGGACGTAATCTCCAAGTTCAAAATCAGATTTCCACCCCAGTTGTCAAGTTGGAAAACAATGGACACTGTGGTAAAGTTTCAATAAAGTAATACATACTAGGAAAGTGCTCAAATCAGCCAAAATGAAATAAATTTAGTAATCTGGACATTTACAGTAAAACAACGTTTGACAGTGAATTTTGGCTTTTGTTGACATTAGCGCTGTGTTGTTAGCATGTTAGCAACATTAGTATAATGTCCATTAGAATAATGAGCAGGTTCACAGAAGAGGGTGGACAGGAGGAGCATCTAAATAACACATCTAAATAACACAAGTATAACAATAATTTAAGTGTAGATACTAAACTTTATCAATACTCAGGGCACCGCCATGTCAGATTTTTCCAACTCAGACTCTGAAAAACAAACTAATATTTTTTGTAAGAGTTTCCAAGTAGAAATTCTGAGATCACAGCAGCTTCCAGTCGTCATGTTCACGTCAGAATTCTGACCTCTGACGACAACTGGGACCCACAAAAATTCTGTTTACCTTAAACCCAAGACCTGCTTAAATTCAGAAAATCAAATCCATAAGAGGAAAGGAAAAATACTGCAAGATGGAGGTGTAATAATTTGTGTTGATGAAATACACATTACAAAAAATATTAGTTAATATTGCTTGACTTTATTTTTTATCTCAATTTTATTTATATTTGACAGTACTGACGGAACAACACTTTTGGTTAAAGTACATTTTAGCTATTTGAGACACTTGGCAAGCTTGTAAACCTTTATACAAATGTATTTATTTATTTTTTATAATTATATTATGTTTTGAGTGAGGGCATTTCACTTTCATATTATTTGACACATGTGAATATGTATGTCTCTCTATTCAGCCTTAAGACACACTGATAGTTTTCTGCATTGGCTAGCACAATCTAAAGCAAATGAGTGAAAAATGCATGATATCATATTAAAGTATTCCGTTTACAATAACTGCACACTATAAACTTAATTAAGCATTATGAAATATTCAATTCAAATTTACTAGCACAATTCTAAATACTGAGTTTTAATACCCAGTTCTCATCTCCAGACTATTTTCTGAGAAGCCCAAGTTGCATAAAACTGTTTATTGGCTTGGAAAATAAATTGAACTATACTTTACAAGACCCTAAAGAAACTCAGTACTTTCTCCGCTACATAAGTTGAACCTTGCCTGTTAATGAAAAGGTGTCTACTAATTACTAAGATCTTAAAATATGCCAGAAAATGACATAAAAGGTCACGCACACTTCAGTGACTGTATCTCTGTGTAATTTAACCAATAATATTCAAGTGTTCAGGTTAAGTGCACTGGATGGATCAAGTATGTCATTAAGGAAGGAGATAAGATCGGCTTAATTTTAAATATGAAGAATAGGGCGAAGATATTATCATTGAGTGCAGGCACATTGCAGTTCTGGGCAAACAGAGTTCACTTTGGGCCAATCACTTGAAGAACAGTGGCTTTTGGACTGTGGACAGTTCAATTGGATTTCCTAAAGCCGCTACATAAAATATTGACTGACAGAAATTATCCTCACTCAATTGCTTGCAAGGAGCAGAGAAAAGCTGGTGAAGACTAGCAGAACAGAGGAGGGCTCAGGACTGTGCAAAGTGCAGGCATTTTGTCTCAGATGAATTTGTGTTGAATGCCCAGTTTTTGCAGTAAAAGTCGATGAATGTGAACATCACTGATGCTACTGGCAGTTAGCGCTGACCTTACTGACATTGTTGAAGAGTAGAGATAAATTGACTATACATTTCTGTAAGGCAATACAAAAATCCAAATCCAATTTGAAAAATTGCCAAAAAGTGTTTTGTTTTTTTACCGTCTTGTACAGACGCTAAGAATGGGAGGATTTTATGAAGAAGGGATTATATCAAAACAGTACAACTTTTGTTTTTAAAAATATTACTATACTAAGAGTAAACAAGCTTCCGATTACTTTTTCAAATGACACTAATCTGTTTTTCAGATTTCTCTCAGAATGGTGCATACTGACATTGTGTCTATAAGCCAGACACTTCCCTCACCAGGCCGAGTGTGAGTGAGTGGTGGTGGTTGGACTGGTAGACCAGCAGGTACGGAGGGAATAAAGTCTGAAGAATCTAATGTTTTGGCCTGTAGTTTGTTTATTTTGTTCATTTATGGTCGATATCTGTTTTTAAAGCTTTGGTACATGCACGTGACGTCACCCGTAGCGTCCGGCTCCAGTCAAATGAAGCTCAAGAGGCTAGCAGGAATAGGATTTGGATAGGACAAGATGACAAAGCTCACAGCAGCAGTTACAGAGAGAGGGAGACGTCAATATTCCAATGTAAGTCAATAGGAGCCAGGGTCAATAGGAGCTGAACGTGCCCGAATGACAACTTCTTATTTGGAACACATGCGACATACAAGATCTCCTTCTGGTATCCAAACTTTTTTTAATGAGTTAGTGAGTTTTGTCTTCAGTTTGTCTTGAATTGGGACATTGTATACTGTTTAAGTTATGATTTTTGGTATAAATTATGGTATAATTTTGATACAATTCTGATGGTAACTAGTCTAAACCCTTTTTGCTCCCACATGCAACAATACACACATGACATAACCACTGAACATCATTTCATAACTTGGCATTCAGACTTATTTTATACAGACTGAAATGTTGTCTGACCTAGTTTTGAACCTACCTACCAACTTTTACTCTTTAATCTCCCGCAGACAGAAAAAGCACCACACACTCATGTTATTGCCGTGTCCTTACCCAGTGCTGTTGAGGTAGTTCTGTCCGTGGCTGCAGCTGCCTGACACGGTGGAGGGGTTGAACCAGAAGGCGGGTCTGCAGTTTCCATCCCCTCTGCGCTCGTACCCATAATCACTATCACACACAAACACAGGAGCACAGATCCGTATCAGAGGGTCTTATCGTAGCTGGGCACTGTGCAGAGGCGCTGTCCCGGGCCTCTGTACTATCAGCCATCATTATTATATATCGATTAAGAACACTGCAGATGCATGCTCCACTGTGGACATGAGCGTACACACAAAACAGCAGAGGGGGAGAATGGATATACGTGTTGGGAGGTAACGAAACACAGCTCGCTTTAACTCATTAATGTTACACCACTAATGTGATTTCTCTGTGTGACTGGGTGGTGCACTGGAACATGTTAATACATTTTAAAGGTCCTATAATATGCATAATGGACTCTTGTGAGCTTTAAGCCATGTTAGAATGTTATTACCGTCTCAAAAACATACCCGGAGTTGTGTTTTGTTTCTGTCTACATCTCCAAAGCTCAAAATGCTCTGTTCCACCTTGTGATGTCACGAAGCGGTTGACAAAGCCCGGGCTGAAATTGCCAAAATTTTTCTAGTGAAGTATGGAGTTTAAACATCACAAGGTGGAACAGTGGGTTTTCTGTTTGAGAGAAGAACTCAGCGTAAATATGCAGGATTTATGTGTTAAACGTGTGAATGAAACAAAACACAGCTCCAGGTTTGTTTTTTCATGAGGAAACAACATTATAACAAAGATTTAATACAAGTACAATATTCTGTAATTAAATATATTTTCTAGTATCAAGAATTCTTCTCAACATCAGATCGTAGTAGCTTACTGGGTATTTTTATGATGAAATGGATTACATTTTGAGGATTCTTTCCCATTCAAATAATATATAGAAGCAAAAAAAAACCAAGGCTATTTCTAATTTGAACTGGCTAAATGACGACATTGGCACATTTTGGAGTTTGTCTCCCTAAAATCATCATCATCATCATCAAAAAAATAAAAAAATAAATCATACAGCAATAGATACTGTGTCATCATCAGTGGCAACACGCTAGGGGTGTTCTACATGCATCTCTATGATGGAAATTGCAGCAGTTACCATGCTGACACAATGTAAAGTTTTAAGATGGTCTGTAAACACTGCACATTTTTAGGAGCCTGTGATCAATATGGTCTATGTCCATGATACTGCTTAAATGTTTGATTTTCAACAAAAAGGTGAAAGTGACTAAATGAAAAACTGTTGGCTAATGCTAGCTAGCTTGTGACTGTAATTTAGTGTGTGAGAAATGTATTAAGAACTTAAATCATCTCATCTGTTATAATTTCAATTAAATCAGCTCTTTTTGATTAGATGGTGTTAAAAAAACTTAATTAAAGCCTAACTTGAGTCAATGAGCTGCAGACTGAGCAGTACCTCCTGTTAGCATCACACCCCCTGAGAATGTTGATGACATCAGCTGCAAAGTATCAATAACACAAAAACATAACAAGACACTGCGTACTTCATACTTCTGCTATGCTATGTTTGCTTTGACATACCCATACCCTGGCCAATAGGGATGCAACGATATTCACTATAATATTGAACTGCTCGATACTGATGACACAATTCAATACACGAAAGAGAAACAGTGAACAGTGAAGCAAGAAAACAGCTCCATAGGAACCTAAAGAAGCTGAAATATTCTAACAGAGTTGGATTTTATCTTTCTATGCATTGACAGACCCAGGAATGACAAAGATATGAACTTTTAAATATTTTAGAATCGCTTTTGGCTTTACATCGACGTGACTCGTGATCAGGGCCGGCCCCCCCATTAGGCAACATAGGCAAATGCTAAGGGCGCCGCCGCTTCACTAGGGGGCGGCGAGCGCAAAAATCGGCGATGGGGGATAAAATCCTCCACTGTCTAAAACATTGTCACTATGAACAGAATGAAAGTAAATCAGCAATAAAACCAGTAAACAACGCCTCATTCGGCGCCCCCCTGCACTGTTAAAGAGTTTATGTTGTTAAACTTGTCATTTAAAAATACTGCGTTTCCTTTGAAGTTTGGTCGTGTTTTTTGTTGTTGTTGCTGGACATGCTTCAAACAGCCAAGCTGGCCATACCGGCTTGTCAAAGCCTGATCCCGTCAGATCTCAGAAGCTAAGCAGGGCCGGGCCTGGTTAGTACTTGGATGGGAGACCACTGGGAATTCCAGGTGCCACAGGGAGGCGCCAGTCACAAAAAACTGGTGTTGTGTCCTTAGGCAAGACACTTCACCCACATTGCCTAGTGTGAAAGTGATGTGTGCATGGCAGGACTCCCTTGAAAAAGAGATTAGTAATCTCAATGGGACTTTTCTGGGTAAATAAAGGTTAAAAAAAAAGCTGTAGCTAGAGCGAGGAGCGAGCTGAAACAACGTCACTTGTTGGACTATGTCAAAACGTCCCAAACTGTCTGGTGCTCAGGGTAGGAAAAAAGGAAAGATGAGGAGGAAAAATGCAACAAAGACAGAGGTAATGTTCCAGTAAAGATGATGCCATGATTGTTTTCCTGTTGCAGAAAGAATATTAAATTTGAGAGGCATTGACTATTAGCATGTCATATAAGCCAGTCAATAAATAGCTAGCGTTAACTGCTCAGTTTATAGAAGCAGAGACTTTTTTTATAGCAGTATCAGACTGACTTTGATAGAATGGCAAAGCTATAACGGAAACGAATAATGTAATTGCCTCCTCCTTAGCTTCCTCAGGTAAAAAGGTCTATAGCAATACTGTAGATCTAGATTATTCACCAGGTGCCACTTGTTATGTTGTTCTGTATTTGACACCTGGTTAGCTAAACATTACTGTGTGTTTTTGTTGTGTTAAACTTTCTATCAGTGTACTCATGCAATAAGCTTACTATATGGATATACTAACAATACTTAACTCTTTCTCTTTACTCTAGGATCCGTATTGATTATTTTAGTTCCACTGTAATGATATAATAAGCCTACTAATACAGTATATACAGTATATTAATTAATAATATAACAAGCTTTTCAGAAACATCTATTGGCAGTATTATTTTTTATTTTTTTGCAATCCAAGGGGCGCCACCTGAAATCTTGCCTAGGGTGTCAAAATGGTTAGGGCCGGGCCTGCTCGTGATATACGCAAACTTCACCTTAGACTCTATCTCATGAGTTTTATTCAGAAAACAGTCTGCCGAGACATTTCTATGTAATGTAATATAGTGTGAAAAGCGCAGGGCAGTGTGGGAGGAGCTACTGTCTGTCTCTGCTGCTGGAGACGAGGCAGCAGCACCGACACAGGAGCCTGTGCGAATGCAGCGAAAGGAAAGAAGGAAAAGAAATCATCAAATCAGCATCAAAAAAGATAGTCTGATAGTAACGCCCCTAGCAGTCTATATTCTAAAATATAAAATAGCCCGAGAAAGCACTATTCTTATTTTCACTGAATAAACATTTTGAGCTGTATCTCACTGAACCACTTCACTTATAAACTACAACTTTACATTAGTTGTGCTGTAATGTATTGTATGTATTTTCATTAATATCATGTTATTATGTTATACTCATTAGCAGAAAAAGATTACATGAGATTTTTCTATTTTGCATCTTAAAACATATTGAAATCGAATCAACATTGTGGCCCCTGTATCGAGGTACATACTGAATCATCAGAAAACTGCACTGTGGCATCCCTACTGACCACACCACATTCCTCTGTTCTGTCATCATAATTTGGGCTCTCCCACAAAACAATCAGCGGATAATTTACATCCCGCAAAGCAAAGTAAGCACATGTCTGGTCTTATAACTCCCCAGACAGTGATTTATCAATGAATTACCGGAGCAGAACAAATAAAAAGCTGACGGGCAACGGCTGAGGCTGCTCCTCGGACGTGCTCTGTGTGAATAGACAGCTGTGAACTTTTCATTAGCAAGCGTCACTGTGGCATACAGGCCAATCTGTCTATCGCCATGGGAACCTGTGGGGTATATCTACGAAACTACACAAAAATGAGAGGCTGTGGTAGTCCTGGTGAGCCCCACGTTTTGTGCTGTGTTTTACCACAGTCCTACCTCAGAGGATCAATGAAGCACAAACTACAGAACATTGTTACAGAACATTGTTTGTAGTTATAATGACGATGGGGATGATGATGATGACAATGATGACAACAATGGTGGTTGTAATGGTGATGTGATTGTGATAATGATGATGAAAATAATGAGGATGACGATAATAATAATAATAATAATAATAATAATAATAGTAATAATAATAATAATAATAATAATAATAATAATAATACAGCAGTATTATAGTGATGATTATAGGGTATGAATTCGACAGTGATAGTAATAGCAGTCATCTATAGTGGTTAATTATAGAACATATGTATATATAATGAATATACAACTATATAGATTGAATTAAGGAAGGCAACCTTATGGCTTAACATAAAGAAAGTAATTAGGGGTGGGAGTCAATAAGTTTTTACTTCTTCCCACTCCCTTTCGAGCGTACCACATTTTATTATTTATTATAAGAATTGTATTATGTATATGTATATATAGATGTTTATTTGTGTTTATATATATCTGTATATGTGTATGTGTATATAAACATGTTTTCTCTCATGCTCGAAATAAAGCAAAAAAAAAAAAA
Source organism: Odontamblyopus lacepedii (assembly GCA_034769755.1). NCBI lineage: Eukaryota > Metazoa > Chordata > Actinopteri > Gobiiformes > Gobiidae > Odontamblyopus > Odontamblyopus lacepedii. The sequence continues at coordinate 39,174,054 of CM068353.1, read as the reverse complement.
AAAACTTCATTGATCCAGAAGGAAAATCATCTGGACACAGTAGCTCTCGCATTACATATATTATAATAACAAACAGCAAAAATATAAATGGTAATACAGACACAATACATTCAAAATAGGTAGCAAAAATAGTAAAAGACTAGTGTCGAATCATGCATAATTATTAGGGCTGTCAACATAAACGCGTTAACACATGCGGTTAATCACAAAAAACTGCACTCATTTTTTTTTTTTTACGCAGATTAATTACACAATTTATTTTGAATGCACATGCTCCTCTATCGACAGCGTGATGGTGACCTGAAAGGCAGCCCAGGTTATTAGGTCAGTGATCAGGTCTATCCATTCGCGACTTTAGATCAAACTAAGGTAGTTCGCAGATATTTGCAGTGATGAACTCTCTTTCCACAAAAGCACAAGTTTAAAATACCATCTTAAAGCAAAACACGTGTTTGATTCAGCGGCACGCTACTTGTACAACAACAACAAACCCGAGCACGACAAACAACGCTGGAGGAGAGCACCCCCGGCAATGTTGTCCACAAAACAACCAACGATTTAAAAATGTGAATAATATAACTTTTTGATAATAAATTGCATTTTTGTCAAAATATTTTGGTCTTTTTGAAGAATGATTAACTGCGGTAAATTAATCAAAATTCTAAACTGTGATTAATCTGATAAAAAAAATCATTTGACAGCACTAATAATTATATAAATGTATATGTACACGTAAAAATAAATGACAGAAATATAGTAATACAGAGATCATGTAGTAATTGACATGGCAGAAGGTTATCTGTTACATAAGGGTGAGGTGTGGTGCAGTTGTAGGGAGTATTATCTGTTACATAAAGGCGAGTTGTATAGGTGTATAGAGTATAGTGTAGTATGTAGTCCTGTCTCACTGAGCGGAGCTGTTGGAGAATGAGCTCCACTGTCTCTCTATAGTCTTTTGTGTTTGTGTTTAGTTTTTTTTTTTTTTTTTCCTGTGGACCTTGAGTCTGGAAATAATAATGATTGATGAGGAAAAACATTATTAAAAACACAGATTATCTTCATCTACATTCTGGCGCAAGTTGTGTTTGTTTATTAGTTTACATTTTTGCTCTTGATGTCGATGTGTGTCTAACTTTATTAGTCAATTAAAATAAGGAAATTGTGTTTTCCCTCAGAGTATATTTCTAAAAGTGCTACATGGTGATAATGAATTTCCCATTCATTTTTCACATAGACATAAAAGTTTGAACACTTGCTCAGAGTTAATCAGCTCTGTCTTAACTAATGACCACAAGACCTAGAGTTTTATTTAAAGTATGCTTCTGAAACTATAGAAAAATGCAAAGTCATGAAAACATTTACAGAATCTTGCATTTTAAATGGCCTTTTTTGGACTTAAAACAAATGTGTTGTGAATATTACTTCGAGCTCTTAATATCTGAATATCCTGTACATTACAGGAGAAAAGGGGAAAATGTGTGGAAAATTTACTTCCAGAAATTGGCAGGACTGTTGAGCTCCATAACAAAGTATTTTATCAATCACAAACCTGGAAGAAAGAGCTGTTAGAGTTGTTTTAGGATTCCCCTCCTTCACTTCTCCATTTCTATCTGTGCACAGGCTCAAAATATATGCATGTGAACACTAACTATGTGATAAACTTTTTGTAAGAGACAGGAAAAACAGATTTAATACCACTTCCTTTCAGATTGACAGGTAATAGAGTCAGGATTGGAGAAAAGTGGGATTGGTAGAAGTAAAGATGTTGTCTGGATGTATGTACAAATGTTAGCTAAGGTGGACTGGACAGGTTCATTTATATTTGCTAGTTATTTACCATTGATGTATAAGACTAAATCATGTGCTCTCGATAGGGGAATAAATGTATTGACGTGATCATAAGCAGCCAAGTAATTATTAGCGATGAGAAGCATGACCAATGGCAGGGCAAGTGCGCAAAATTGATTTTCTGGTTTACAGATAATTACATCACTGGTGGCTCCTGTCAGCAGGGGGGAGCTGTTAAATAAAGAGTGGGATTGAATGGAACTGTATTGGAGAAGATCATAAGTAAGAGTGCACGATAAATAAATAAGTAAATACAAAACTATTAAAAATGGCATGACTTATAAAATAAAATAAATAGGAGCCTAATTATTCAGATGGATTTCTCTCCGTTCTGCCATTTTGAGATTAAAAAATACAAAAAATAGATGCATACATATTAAAATATTGACAATTCAAACGGTGTCTAACAGGATGGATTATATTTGATCATTGATTATTGACAAATACAAAGGAAATTTAGTATGTTAAAAAGAGACATTTGACATATACAAGTGACATATTTAGGAACTACTAGTGGACATGTGATGTTAATCTGGTGATTTGGTGGTTTATAGATTATGTATAGAGTTCAAATTGGGCAAGAGTTTTTCTTAACAATTTCCCTAAATGGTATTTTTTTTTAAATATCCCAAAATAATTTTGAACCTTTAGTAAGTATGTGCTTGACTTAACAAAATATGCATATTACCATATTTTTCGGACTATACGTTTTTTCATGGTTTGGGTGGTCCTGCGACTTATACTCAGGTGTGACTTATATATGTAATATTTTAGTTAACATCTAAATGTAAATGTAAACATGGGCAAAGTACAAACCCGAGGCACCGACAGAATATACTAAAAGTCCTTTTTTTCATCGAAGGACACCAATGCTTTTCGACCAGCAAGATATAATTTCACATGTTGGTGATTTTCACACTGACAGCCACAAGAGGGCGCTCTAGGCTTGTGTACCAGCATCTGCTAGCCTATCATGCTATTCCTCCTGTACCACTGTCACTTCTTTCACCAACTGCAGCACCTCAGACCTATTTTCTTAGTTAAATCCAGATGGCAACTTTTTTAGCCAGTGAATAATCCACTGACTCTTGTCCTTTAGTGCGACAGAAGCTTCTGCATCAGCGCACGAGCTGTTTTTTTCACTAGATGCAAATGAGCCATGCGGCTTTAAGTTTTATTTCTGTAAAACGTAAACCAATGTGCGCAAACACATTACTACTTACGGTATATACTGAGCGGAGAACCGGAAACGTGTGCAGAGCAGTGTTAGAGAGACCCATCGAGAAGCCAAAAGAAAGTTTGGAGTGAACGAGAAACTTGTTTTTGACTGGAGAAAAATGGAGGAAACTGAACTGCAAAGAAGAAAACAAAAGCTCATCGTGGACTAAAAGCTGGATTTAGCTGGAGTTGGCGGAGTTACTCAGAAGTGACACCGAGGATGAAGAATTCAGAGGATTTAGTGATTTGGAGTGAGATGGAGAGTTTGGTAAGATTATTCTGGTATGGTGTTTATGCTCTAGTTTTCTGAATAACCGTTTATATGTTACCTGAACAAACCAGACACACGTTCAGCCTGTTCTTCTCTGTTCTATTGGTATTTCTGTAACTTGTCTTTCAAGATGAAATGTTGTTCTTGGTCTCTGATTTTATAAAATATTTATTATGTGAATTATTATTCACATTCCTAGTATTCTAATTATTCACAACTTTCAGAGGCTAGAATAGAGTTAGACCATCACATCTCTACTTCCAACAACCAGCATGTCACCACTCTATACCATACCATACTACCACTACCATAACGGCCTCTTTGCCCCTCATATCTGTTCTGGGGGAAAAATTTACTTTATGAAATTGGGTACAGCCCTATATTATGCAGGATTGATTCTTGTGAGCCTTAAGCCATGTTATAATGTTGTTACCTCATTAAAAACATACCTGGAGTTTGTGTTTGTGTTTTGTTTTGTTATAATTAATCTGCCGACATCTCCAAAGCTCAAAATGCCCTGTTCCACCTTACAATGTCAGGCAGTGGTAGTTTTCAAGTTACCAGCTACCTTTTACATTTTGCTCAGTATAAATCAGCAATTCCAGGGCTAAAATCATCCAAATTATTCTAGTGAAGGTGTGTGGAGTTTAAAAACACAGTGGAGCACTCACTGTTTTACATTATAACATAGATCAGAAAATCATGTAATATCGGCCCTTTAAGGATAGTCTTTTAATTTTCCCTCATTTCCATTCTTGTACTGTAGATCTATACTTTATACTTAAGGTTATGATGGAATCTGAGACCAAGCAGCAACTTTGAATTAGCATGACGCATTTTTGTATATTGATATTGGCAAGATAATTACAAAAAGTGACTGTAATTTTGTGCTATTTGTGCTATTTCTACTTCTGACGTGGATGTGTCTTGCAAGGCTTTTTTCATTTCACCATTTACTCAGTTCACAACAACGTAAACATCTATCGGGCTTTTTTTCCTCCATATCTCCACTCAGGGGGCTCTGTAACAACTGCGGTGAAAAACCTATTAAGAGAAAAATCCATATCTGAGCACAGAGGTTTGAAGAGTGGCACTTTGTAGCTTCAAAACATTAGGATTATTGCTTTGTTTGTTGTGGTCCTGAATTAAACAACAGTCATTTCAGACACTGTTGAGGGACCATATGTCTTGATGTTATAGGGAGTTTCAGATTTTCTCCAAAGTTTCTTATAAAATCCATTTTCAGCAGCCAATTCCAACACCGCAAGTGAATATAATGTAAGATTGAGATCTAAACTGAGAACAATCTGTGGAGGTGTGAACCTAACTGTAGGCACTGCTCTGTCTGAAGCTCTGTTACTCAAATCAGACTTTAATCTGAGTTTTGTTTTAACACAATCTGACCAGAAAGACCTGTTTTAGCTGGAACAAGTGTTGTGGATTTTTAATTCTGTAAATTGTCTTGAATCAAAGAGTCGGGATTTATTAAAGCGATTGTGCATACGGAGAAATAAAGAAAACAAAACCTGTCCCTCACGTGAGGTCAGTCTCTCCCTAATCTGAACGGCAAAACAAAAACAGGCTTCTTATACAGTTAACAAACGTCATAAAATCAACATCTTTGAATGTTTGAATCTTTATTAATGGCCACACAACAAGTTGGAGGAATTTGCTTCTGGTACAGCATTGAAAAAAGAGCTCAGATCATTTCTGTGTTGTTACAAACAAGAACATAACATTAAGAAACACAAATCAGACAAAGAGGTACATTCAATCCATGGATTGATTAAATGTCCTTATGGCAGTGGGGATGAAACTGTTTTTCTTACAGTCTTGGTTGACAGAGATCTGTAGCGCCTCCCTGAGGGCATGAGAGTGAACAGATGATGTAGCGGATGGGAGGGGTCAGAGTTGATTTTTATGGCTCTTTGAGTGATGCGTCGGTTACACAGTGAGTCTGTGGATGGAAGGGGGTAAAACATACGATAGTATTGATCTAAACCGTTCTCAAAAGAAGACGACTTTTCTGGGTCAACAGGGGCACCGATTAGATTGAACCCAAGGGGACCAATAATTCTAAATGATGAAAATGAATAGAACAACAACTTGTTTTTAACAATGATGGATACACATAGAATATGTTCAGATTTGCCTACATGCCACATCAACCATAGGATTAAAATGGGAACAAATCCAACTAAATCTAGACAGGACAACAACAACAATGACAGAAAAAGACAGAACATAGTGACCTGCCTTGAAGTAGCCCAGACACAACAGGTCGCACCACCGCATGTGACCAGGAATACAGAGATGCTTTAGCAGTTGTGAGTTACCAGTTATCTAAACTGATACAATACACTCTTTAGCTTATCAAAGTAAAAAATTCCCATCACACAACAACAGGCAAGCTGCTTTTTACAAGTCTCTCACACATGAAATTGCAGTCACAAGACAGACAGCATTAGCCAACAGTTTTTCACTTAGTCGCTCTCACCTTTTTGTCAAAAATCAAACATCTAAACGGGATCACAGGCTCCTGAAAATGTGCCGTTTAAATACATTGTACATGTTTTCTTTACTTTTCAGATCATCTTAAAACTTTGTAGGCAATGTTTGCTAATGTATGCATTGTGTCTCCATGGTAACTGCTGAACATTCCACCATAGAGATACATGGTAGAACACCCCTATGAAAAGTCCAGTTAGGTTAATCTTCCATAAAAGGTCTGCTCTTCCATTAAAGACATTTCTAAATTTCTCATTGCATTTGCTTCTGACAACTATAGTACATTCACTTTTGATGTAGACTTGGTTTGGTCTTGTTCTAGTCCTGGTTTAGTCATGGTTCAGTTTCCGGTTTAGTCCCAAATTTCTTCCAATTTAGTTAAAATTTAATGGAATCTGGTGTATATGCAAGTATGAACAACTGTTATGAATCAGTCCCTTGCAAAAAACATTATTCAGGTGTGTATACAAATAAAACCATGGTCAAATGCATCAATAATGCATCAGTTTTATATAGCACTTTTCTGGACACTCAAAGACTCTTTACAGAGCATTATTCATTCACTCCAGACCCGGTGGTGGTAAACTACTATTGTAGCTACAGCTGCCCTGGGGCAGACTGACGGAAGCGAGGCTGCCAATCTGCGCCATCGGCCCCTCCGACCACCACCAACACTCACGCACACACCACTTTCATACTAGGCAATGTGGGTGATGTGCCTTGCCTAAGGACACAACGACAGTTTTTGCAACTGGCGCCCCACTGTGGCACCTGGAATTCCCAGTGGTCTCCCATCCAAGTACTAACCAGGCCCGGCCCTGCTTAGCTTCTGAGATCTGACGGGTTCAGGCTTTGACGAGCCGGTATGGCCACATACAAATTTATAGAAAAAAACAGCCATATTTCTCCATTAGATTCGATTTTACCCTATTCTAAGGACAGGACATTTGAGGAGAGCTCAATAGATGCACTTAAATATATTCTTTTCATTCAAAATGCCTGAGGAATCCACAGAAAAAGCACATTCACGTTGGTGCTTTCTGGTCTGTGCTTGGCAGTGGCAGTGAAGGATAAACAGTGACTTAATGATGAGCTCCTGAAGAGGACAATACTAAGAAACATAATCCCTCCTCCATGAATACAAAGAACACAGTCTACTCTATTGTTATAACATAAGCGGCCTCTTACCATTCAAAATCATGAGCTCTGCAGATGCACGACTCCGCAGACAGGATCCTGGAGTAGTCTCTTCCCAGCATGCAGTAGTTCCCAGGCCTTCGTTTCATGTAGATCTGTTTTTGGCCCATCACACAAGGCTCTCCCTGTCAGCGAGAGAACAAAAGACTTTATTTAAACCTCTACAGCAGCAGAATGGGTACACAGCATTCTTCTGCTGATACTTAGAAGACTTTTGCAGATGTGACCTAAGACATGTTTTTTGTAACTTGGGGAATATGCAGACTACTTTCTGTGTTTAGTTTCCACTGTCTTAAGCATTATTATTATTATTATTATTATTATTATTATTATTATTATTATTATTATTATTATTATTATTATTATTATTATTATTATTATTAGTAGTAGTAATAGTAGTAGTAGTAGTAGTAGTAGTAGTAGTAGTAGTAGTAGTAGTAGTAGTAGTAGTAGTAGTAATAGTAGTAGTAGTATTAGTAGTAGGAGTAGTAGTAGTAGTAGTAGTAGTAGTAGTAGTAGTATTAGTAGTATTTAGCTTTATTTTATTTTTTTACACAAAGAAGGTGTTCAGATTTGCATACATACCACATCAACTTTAGGATTAAAATGGGACCAAATCCAACTAAATCTAGACTGGACTGAGTTTGTCCTGGTTTGGTCCTGGTTTGGTCCTGGTTTGGTCCTGGTTTGGTCCTGGTTTGGTCCTGGTTTGGTCCTGGTTTGGTCCTGGTTAGGTCCTGGTTTAATCCCATTGTTTGAGTTCTGGTCTAGGTCTTGATGCTGTTCATGTGCAAGTCTGAAGGCAACGTTAGAGAAACTTCTGTGAGCCAGTAAAGAGTTTTAGTTTGATTTGGCCCTGATATTTCACATGTTGACCATTGTTCATTTTCCCCTCATTTTTGACAGTTTTCAGGCTTGAGAGAACTCATGGACCCCATACGTAGTGTCAATGAGCCTCTTGAAAACACTTTAATACTCAATTCACTGTGTTCAACACCACTGGGAAAGCCTAATATTTTCTCAGCAGTATTTGATGTGAAAATACATGGTATCATGTATTCAGTGTGAGTTGTGGTGTGTAGTACCTGGTTGTGCAGATGCCAAGTCTGGTAATCCTCCTCTGTGCACTTTCTGCTGAAGATGGACTTGTAGTCGATCTTGATGAGCTGCCACTCAGAGCGGTGACTGAAGTGACCGAAGAACCTACAGCACAAAGACAACATGCACATTTTTCTTAAGACTAATACTACTATTATTATGCAAATGTCACATTTAGTTTGGCTAAAACTAAATGTGGGCAAAAGTTTACTACTGGACTACTGGGTAGTCCTGGTTTAGTTCTGCTTCAGTGCTTGTTCAGACCTTATTTTGGTTTGTTTAAGAAGTGGTTAAGGCCTGATGGAATCAAAATTTAGAGCAGACTACGTAGACGTGGGCACTGTACAGCTCTCAGACCACATATGGCCCTTCGGTTGATTCTGACTGGCCTGTTTAAGCTACTTTGGAATTACAAAATAAACATATTTTATAATTTTACCTCATGCATGGACTAAAGCTGCAGCTTTTATTTTAGAGGTGTTTTTTTTAATGACATTTTTTATAAGGCAATCTCACTTTCCCATTGCTTAATCATAACATACACTCTTACCAGTCTTACCAGCTTGTCAAAAGAATGCTATTTACTACTATATTTTACTGTTATTTATCTTTATAAAGAAATACAATTGATATTATGCAGAATAGAGTGAAGCATTTTGGTCTGGCCCTCCGCAATATTTTCTGTTTCTTATGTGGTCTTCATGGAAAACAAAACAAAACTGCCCACCTCTGATTAGATTAAAAATAGATTCAATTAAGTTTTTTTGTTACAGTGTCAAAATTTCAGTTATTATGAAGGAAAGTAATTTCTTAGACTCACGTCATGATCTGGTTCTCTGCTCCGGCCTCCACCAGAACTCCATCCACAAACAGAGGCACAGACGAGAAGGTGTGCTGCGCCCACTGTCGACCCTCGTCAAAAGTGATCCTAAAAAAAAAAGAAAACATTGGCACAAACTTTTAATATAGCCACAAAATGACGATACTTCATAATTACCTGCATACATTTTATTCCTATGCATTCACAGTTATTGCAAACAGCACATTATATAGTCTGTATTTAGTCTATACTGTATAGTCATGTTGAGCCGATCACCTCTGGAATCACCATCAAACACATCAAACCTCATTCTTGCTCTTACCATAGCCTGTATATATATAAATGGACAAAGCTAAGTTGCTAATGGCTGCACTACAAATAGGATGTGACCATGGGCACGTTTCTGGCTCCATCAGCTCTGGCTCTAATTCACTGTGCATTGAAAAAAAAAAGAAAAAAAAACAAACATTGCTGTTGTCTCCGTAACTGCTGCCGTCAGGCTCATCATTTTGGTCTTAAAATGTTTGTATTAACACACTTTCCATGATCCTGGTGTTTTTATTTCACTATTTTATCAATAAATCAATTCCTACTGCTAATAATGAACGCTGTGGAGTCACAGTCCCTTAGTCCACATCTTCATATCGTCTATGGTGTGGATTTGCCTTATAACTTGGTCTGTTTGTCTCCATGAAGATGGATAAGCTAATTGTGGAATATGTGAGGCAAACCAATAACATCTCCATAGGTGATATATTCCAACAGGTGATATTTTACTGAAACAACCAAACAGAAACACAGCATTTTATTTTTTTAACCCAAGAAGTGCAGAGGCAAAAAGAATCCACACAAACAGGACCACTTTTCATCAGAGAGGCCTGGCTGTATCGTGGTGACAGCTTATCAACACTGGAACTGAAGTGAGGACGGCCTGAGCTACCAGAGTGCGACAAGGGCTGCTGAGGACTGCACTATACTCCACACACACACACATGCACACACACACACACACACATGCACACACTCACACACACACACCTACACACAGGCACAAAAGGAGAAAAGAAAAAAAATACTTCACACAAAAGCTTGTCTGGACTTTCTTTTGATTAACAGTAGAGCTGCAGAATATGAAAAAAATAAATTGTAACTTGTGTCAAAAATAGGTCTTATATTCAGCTGTTATGATGTGCCTTTTTACATATAAAAGGTTAAAACTATTTAAAATACACATTTTAAAATATGAAGCAAGAGGTCATATGTTGGTTGTGAAAACTGAACAAAAAGAAAAAATATGACATACATCAGGCTCTTAAAGTGGAACCAAAAAAAAATCCAGTTTATATCAAGCAGATATAAATATTTAACTTTTTGAGATTTTTGAGAATGAAATGCACTGGCTTAATAAAAGAAATTCAGCAATTACATGGTTTAAATATGTGAAAATGAATAATAATAATAATAATATCTATGAATCATAAGGTCAGATGTTGATTGATAAAATAAAACAAAAAGTTTGAAAAAAAATATGAATCCTCTGATTTTTATAGCCCAATGAAATTCAGTGCACCAAAATGTGCTCTAATAAAGGAGTATAGACAAAACAAATAAAAAATAAACCATGTCTCAAACTAAACTAAGAACTTAGCCATGCCTTAACCAAATTTAAGATAGGAGTTACTGGCCTGGTTAATACTGGGAGGCCGTAGTGAGAAAGCAAAGTCTCTATGTTATATAATGAATGAAAAAAAGCACAAAATTGTACCACAAATTTAAGTGCTATATAATGAGGATAAGATTGGTTCTTTTCTAGTAGAAACCAGCCTTACTCTTGTCTGTCATGATCATGTCTTAATGGATAATGAAGCCATATTTACTCTGTATTCTGAGGTTATGGCCCTTGCAAGCGAAAGACTAATTGCTGCATTCTGACTATTCTTAACATGGACTAAAGCCTAAAGAAACTAGGGCCAAACCAGGACACGTTGGCTAAATTTAATCCAGGGTACATAGTGTATTTAACTGAATTTATATGATGTATAATTGGGAGAGAAGCATCGTGTTCCTGTCATGTCGCCATTTGATTCTTGCATAATTAGTATTAAAAAAAAAAAGGGCTGGACAATTAATTGAATTTGAACACAGAGCAGGATTTAGGAATTTCTCATTTCTATCAGTGATGTTTCTTTTTAACAGTCCTTTGAGAGTAAAAACATGTGCATTTTTTGTCTTAAATCGCACTGATTAAAAAGGATCATCTAAAATATTATGATTTATCAATACAGGGAAATAAATTGTGATTTTCTTTTTGTTATAGAACTATGTATATGGCTGCAGCTAATCATTATTAGGAGTTGACTGTTTTTCAATTTGTTCATTAGTCAAATTATTATTTTTATAGCACACTGAAATAAATACAAGTGGTGACTGAAAGATTATAAAGCAAGAATATTTACTCTTCATATATGTTTTAGAGTCTGTAAAGTCCAGATAATGATTAGGATTATGGGCGACAGTAGCCTCTGATCCGAAGGTTGGCGGTTCGAATCCCGCTCTCGACATGAACATCATTGGTGGAGCATGAATGTGTGTGAATGGGTGAGCGGTGAAGTACAGCGCTTTGAGTGACTTGAAGGTGGAAAAGTGCTGTATAAAAATGCAACTGTCATTTACCATTCTGAAAATACGACTATATTATTATCATGGTTAGTTGATTAATTGTTGCAGCTCTAATCGCTAATAGGAAAAGGTGCTATAAGACTAAAACTGTGGTATATTGTGCAGTGCAATCTAAAAACACAGAAATCACAGCACACAACATTGGCCCGCTCCTGTTATGACAGAGTTGGTAAAGTATTTGACAACTCCACACACTGGCTGCAGGGACACTCGTCTCTATCTGCCTCTGCTCCGCTATCGGACCTAAATTGGTTGGGAGACAAAAACCCAGCAGGCCACACTTGACTGGCTCTAAAACTAATTTCAAAATTGTTGCAAAAGCGAGTGGTGAACAGATCTGGTCTCTCATGGATTAGCTGCCGCAGTTTGGCAGCAGCTCGCGCCCGGTCCTGGAGCATAATGATAAGTGGCTTGAATGGGGAAAAAAAAAATGTCACTAATTAGATTGACTTTTGAAACAGCTCGGAAAGTGCATCAATACATGGATCAGGTGGCTTAGAAAGAAAATGTATGCAACTAAATGAAGCTATGACACATACTTCAAGACATTGCTAACAGTTGTGTGAAGTTGTGTGCCCTTAGTTTAAACTATTTTTGCAGATATGTTCATGTTAAAGGTGCATTGTGTAACTTTTCTGATGCTTTTCTTCATGGAGATGTTATTGCTTTGTCTGGAATGTTTCACAGTATGGCATTAAACATTTCTATCTTCATGGAGAACAAGCCAGACCAAGTTACAGGTCAGATCTGTGGAGAGGCGACCCTGCTCACAGTCAGTTTTTGAGCATTAAAACCACCTGTAATTGAATACATGTGAGACAGAGCTGTTTAAAGTCATACAGTGGGACATTCCAGGCCGAGCAATGACATATCCCTACAAACAAACAAGATGACAGACCCCCAACCAAAAAGTTACACAGAGCAACTTTGAGACAAATAAAAAAGATTTCTTCAAACTGATTAGAGATAAACAATTCGGAAAAAAAAAATATATATCCACTTGCGATTTTTGTGACAAACACTGCAATTATGAAAAAAACAAAACAAACAAACTAAAAATGAGTACAAGGATCATATTCACAAACATGTTTGCACAGAACTGCACTGGTTTGGGAGTATTTATTATTTTTTTTTATGAAGAAGTAGATAGAATAATGTCATTTGTGGAAGAAATTACTGCCCATTCAAACTGAGATTTCAATTTCTTAATTCGACTAATCTCGCGATTCTAATCCTGGTTCAACCTTGTATCTGAGTGTGGAATTATATCGTCTTTGTAAATAAGATGGAATGTACACAAATAAATACACTGGACTCATGGTAGATGATTGAGCAAACTGACATTACGGAATAGACTTACCACAGGTTCCTCGTTGGTACAGTCGGTTGTTTTACAGCAACGAGAGCTCCGCCTTTGTCCAGGAACCAGACATTGTGCTCTTCTTCAAAAATCTTTAAAAAATAAAAATAAACAATTCAAAATATATCATCAAAAAGTGAGAAAGTCTATCTGCACAACCTGCATATGCACGCAATGGTTACTACTTACACACAGACACAGTGAACTGCAGGAAGTGTATTTTCATAAACTGCAGTATTAGCATCAAATAAATAATCAGGTCACATAATAACACTTAATTCAAATGGCGAAGTTCTGTGTCAAAGATTAGTGCAGTGACTTGTGAATCATTTAGTGCTCTGAGGCAATTATGCTCTGTTTATGTTGAGTTAATCCAATCACATAAACTCACATATCTGCACCCGCCATGGTTGACCTAGCAACACAAATCTTATTCTCGTATAAGGCTCTGTTATGCTAACAGGCTGTGTGAATGTCACTTATTTCTCTGTTACAATTACGGGTGATTCTATAGGCCTGGCATGTTTGATTAGATGAGACATTGCTACCGTATAACTGAGCAAATAGTTAAATACCATAACGTGGAACCTCCTCCCACACAAGGTTATCATGTATCCATGGAGACAATTAGGCAGCAGTCTATTAGAAAAGCTACATAGTTCACCTTTACCAACAACTACCTTTGTTGATTTCCCACTGTACATTGCGAAAGCCCAAAAGACTCGATCGCTGATGTCGTTTCTAATCTCATTTATTTACGAGTGAATTATATTTTTTTGAAAAACACACAAAAAAAAAACATCCCAAAACCATTTTTTTCAACAACTTTCAGTTTCTATTGTTCTTCACCGTCAGCAGTCGATCCTCACTTGTTGCTTCTACTAGACGCTTGCCAACAATGAATTCGGCAATCGAGTCTTTTGGGCTTTCGCATGCGCAGTGGGAAATCAACAGAGTTAAAGCTAAGGCTGCTTATAAAGTTGTTTAATAACGTTTCCAGACACTAATGAGTGAACCAGGCCGAGCATTTTGTTTGTCAGACTCGTGGCTGTTGTCAGATGGGTTAAAGTGGTGTTAAGCTTCTTCAGTGTACAAATTGCCGTTTTACGTGGAAGTTAAGAACTTGCCCAATTCACTACGCTAGCCTGTGGCCTTAACAAACTCACTACCACAGCGAGATCTCCACTGAAGCAACACTGATCTGTGCCGTTTTTGGCTTCTGACAGTATTCGACCACCTCTAGCAACGGACTTTAGCTTCAAACATGCCAGAGTTCCCCTTTAAGATCCAGATGTGGCTCAGTTCACCTGTATCGATATTGTATATGAGGTTTTCAAAGGTAATATCCGCTCATTTAGCCAAAGGGAAAGTTACATAGTGCACCTTTAAACACTTTTTGGTCCACAGGTATACAGATACAGACTGCTGTCCCTGTGGCTTCTGTCAAACTGGTGAAGACGTATGTAAATGACTTCATCCCAGAGCGCGTCTCACCTGTCTCCAGCTGTTCCCAGCATCAGAGGAAATAAACATGCCCACATTGTTGTAGGACAGCTCCGGGCCAATGTTACCTGAAGGGCAAGAAGATTTGGCATATGAAACATCACAACACACAGCAAACTAACACAAACAGATAATAAACAGATTTTTGCAAGTAGAAAATACTGTAAGTCGGCCCCTTTTATGGTTAGCTCCAGATCATTTGTGCTAAAATCACTCACTCTTTAATCTTTAAGGGCGTGTCCACCTGGGCATGCATCATGAATTTAGAAAGTAAAGTTGAAGAATGCAGACAGTACAGAGCAGTAGACGTGTACTGGTGGCAGTGAAAATGTGGTTAGATTGGAGCTAGGACATTGTGAATAGAGAATACATGAGGATACTTGAATAAAGATGACTCAAACACTTCCTGTTCACAAACCATTACAGATGTCTGTGGCAAAACATCTCATTTGTCTTTTCTTAAATAAAAACGCGTTGGTTTAAAGGATTTTTGTTGCCGTAACAATTCCCTGAGTCATCCTCCCAGTGAACATCAGTATTTTCAATAAAACATGGAGTTATTTAGATGCCAAGGTTACGCCACTAAACTAACACGCTGTGACAAGTGGATGGGCAGTGTGGTTCTGTTTGAGCCTGTATCCTTGAATGTGCCGTGACTGAAGCGCCTTCTTCCTTGGATCTTTCTCCACTCTCTTGGCCAGTGCACAATACAAATAGATGCTTGTTTGATCCATCTGTCTTTTGTCACGTCTGACTTTCTTCTTTTTTTTGTACTTTGGGGCCAGCTGAGGCATAGAGAACACTGGCTCCAGTGAAGGAGGCATCACACAAACATGTTTATTCAACAGTTCGCCACACAAAAGAATGAGCTCATCTGAAGACACACAAGAGTTTGCTGACGTTGTCGTTGTGGAAATATAGCCTATTGTCCCCATAGTATTTATGAGAATGTTGTGAGTAGCTGTATTGACACAGACTTTTCTTTTCTTTTATTTATTTTGAACCCAATTAGTATATGGGTGTCCTCCCATTTGTGGACAAATGCTTAACACATTCAGTCACTGCTGTCCTATGGTTTTTAGTGTTTTATTGTTGGGACGAGGTTATCTATTCTTTTTATGTGCTTTTTATATGCTCATTGTGATTTTTTATAATATAGTAGAACTTTTTTTCATTCTTTTATGTGCATCGGTTGCAAAACCAGAATCTGAAATATGTGTAATTTGCCCACAAAACATAAAATAAATAGCTGCACTGTCATGCAAATAATTGTCATGAAAAATAAATGCAAAATAAAGTAGTTTAATAGATATTTTGAACACTGCCTTCACAAATAACAAAGTTGAAAAAAACTTAAAGTACAAAATAATAAAAGGCTTTATTACCACATAGCAGATAAAGTTAAAATCGCACCAGTGCCTTCATCAGGGCAAACTGGAGAAGGCTGTCACAGTGCTGATTTAAAGTCATAATAAAGTCAATCGTAAACTCAAACTGCATCTCCTGTTTATCTGTTTCTTTCATTTGTGTTTGTGTCTGTCTTGATTTATGTGAAGCATCTTTGAGTGTCATGAAAAGCACTATACAAGTGTTATGTATTATTATTATGATTATAGCTGTGAATAATTAGGATGCTCTAAACGCAAACAGTCTAAAACTAACTGTGACACTTTATAATAACTACACTTTAATTATCTCAGTAAAGCATGAACAATCATAGACTTAATTCAGAAATATGTTCTGGCTAAGGTCATTGTTCATACTTTATTAAGCAGAAATGTGGCGTTGTTGTTATAAAGTAGAACCAAATGAACTTGTTGTTTTGTTTTTCACATGTTTAAGACAGAAAAATCAGGTACAGCACCTCTAAGTAAGCAGCTTTAACAAACACACCACGAGGATTCAAAATCCTTCAGCGCTAATGTTCCTATAGAGACCTGGCTTGTCCTAAGCTTTAGTGTGGATAACCATTATGTGTTAAGACCTGCCCAGACTGCAGATTTGGCGAGATTTAGTGTGGTGTGGAGCCATTGGTCTCACCTGTGGCGACGATAATACCAGGCGCAGAACTCTTGGTGGTGATGGCCCCGGACAAGTAGGGGTTTTCTGACATCTGCAGCTGAAGATGGAGTGAGCAGAAAGGCTACGAGAGAGAAAAGAGAAAAACAGGAATTCATCTTCTGACATTTTGGCCTTAGAGTTTTGGAGTGTCTATTACGGAGGAGTTTGAGGCGCACACAGACAAACGCTTTTTACCTGGTTTCAACACTTTTTCTTGAGAGTTGTTGTTGCAGAAATGGTCAAAAATATTGCTGATTGTTTTTGTACAGTGCTGTATCATAGTCAACCAGTGGTAAATCAAAGCCCCAGTATGTAGCTTTCTGGACTGCAGACTAAAATAAATGCATGGTTTTTGTTTTCTTGTTTTTAGTTGGCTTGGTTGGCCCAAAATTTTCTCTGTTTGAATGAAGGGAAAACTGAAATTGTGCTCTTTGGGCCCACTGATCCCTCATTGGACTTGGGCCCCTTTAAAGATAATGTTCATCCCTTCGCCACCAACCTTGGCGTCACCATGGACAGGGATTTTAAACTCAGCAAGCAGATCAACACAGTCGTTAAATCAGGCTTTTATCATCTTCGCCTTTTATCCAAAGTCAAGCCGTTTTTAAGTTTTAAGCACTTTGAACAAGTCGTTCACGCTTTTATTTCTTCGCGTCTGGACTACTGTAATGCTCTTTATACTGGCATATCACAAAATGCTCTTTCACGCTTACAGTTAGTCCAGAACTCCGCGGCACGACTTTTAACAGGAATCAAAAAACGTGAGCACATCACCCCAATTCTTGCGTCTTTACACTGGCTTCCTGTTCATTTTAGAATTGATTTTAGAATTTTATTGTTTGTTTTTAAAGCTTTGAATGGACTGGCCCCGGATTACATCTCGGACCTCATCCAAATCTACAGTCCGGCGCTCTGAGGTCTGAGGTCTGAGGCCAGCTCCAGCTCGTGGTGCCTAAGACCAGACTTAAATCCAGAGGGGACAGGGCTTTTTCTGTGGTTGGTCCTAAACTATGGAACGCCCTGCCCCCCCACGTCCGAGCAGCTCCCACAGTGGAGTGTTTTAAGTCTCGTCTTAAGACCCACTTTTATTCTCCGGCTTTTAACACCGCTTGAGTTGTGTGGTCCTCTGTGTCTTTTATTGTATTCTAGGTTTTTTTTTATTATTTTATTGTTCTTAGAGTCTTTATTTTTTATTAATTTTATTTTTTTAGTGTTTTTATCTTTTATTGTTTTTATTATTTTATGGTATATTTATTTGTATGCACTCTGGTAGGGCATTTGATTACTTGTTTATTTTAAACAGTTTCTGTGGTTATTTGTTTATTTTAAATGATGGTTTTGTGCAGCACTTTGAAAACACTTTCAGTTTATGAAATGTGCTATATCAATAAAGTGGATTGGATTGGATTAGTGTTTTTATTGTAATGAAAAACAGAAAAAAACATCCACTCTTCGTGTGAGTGTTCTGCACAAACGTGACTTGTATTTGCTAACATGTTTTCAGGTCAAATGTGATGACATTAAGACATTAAAGGAATCAACTATTAAAGGTGACATTTTCTTTCCATGATGAAGTTGCATCTTTTGGCCATTTTTATTTGCAATATTCATTTTAAACTACTTAAGTCAACAGCTTAAAATATGTGTAGCTGATTTCCACGTTTAAAAACTGCGGTGCACAATGGAAGCTGACACAGCCGTAAATGTTATCACAAAAAAGAGCCATGCAGCTTCTCCACTTGCAGATCACACTAGCAATACATGAGCAATTAAAGATGGTTCAAACATGCATAAATCACTCTAATGCAACTTCTGGTGAGTAAATGGCAAGAGGAAACAGCTATAACATGATTCAAAGCTCTAAAAAGTACAATTTGCATAAGAGTTCTGCTTTAGCCTGAACTTATGTTCAGTTAAATCTTGTTGTAATCAGTGGCGTGCCATCATTCAGAACACAGTAAATCCCTGTAATCCAATTGCTTTAAATGAAGGCTTCCTCCTGCTGTGCGTCGCGTTGCACACATAGCTCCCGGGCAACGACACAGGAGCTCAATCTTTATTTGAAAATGATGGGGTCAGAACAAAAGGCTTCCAACAACAACAACTACATCATAAAAAAGTAGATTAATGAGGCTCCTGAAGAGAAGAGAACCACATCTTCATAAATTCAGCTAATAGCATTTAATCCGTCATTAAAACAAAAGTCAATTTACATTTGTGTGAGCAGACGATTAGATTTGAGCTGGGAGCCTGGACGAGACTTTGATGGCAATGGTACAAAGCGTGTAACTGTGTAAGGACATCAAGACCGAGCGTGCTAATCAAAAGGAATCTGCAGCAGTAATTAAAATGTCACGAGAATGTACTGCTTCTGCGGAACTGCGGGGGGCGCTGCTGGGATCAGCGCTCACCTCTTAAACAGCGTGAGACCCACTTAATGCGTGTAGTAGTGTTGTGGATAAGAGCCGGAGCGCAGTGGAGAGGTAGGGAGGCGAGGTAATGAGCAGAAAGCAGAGGAGACAAATGCACTTGGACCTATCTGCACAGTAACAGCGACAGACTCAACACAAGCTGATAGGGCCCATACAGGTAAGTGGGGAGGAATAGGGTTAGACAATAAGAGCTCAAGTAGAAATCTAACCACGTTAACAATGCAATTATGTCATTTTGCGTCAAATAATTCTGCACCATAGTTTAAAGTTCCTATGTTGTGCAAAATGAATTCTTGTGAGTTTTAAGCCATGTTACACCCCCTCAAAAACATACCTGGAGTTTTGTTTCATTCACACGTGTCTAAGTAAACATTTAATTAGTCTGTCTATATGTCTAAACATCAAAATGCTCTGTTCCACCTTGTGATGTCATGAAGTGGTAGTTTTCAAGTTAAAAGCTACCGTTCAGTTCCAGGGCTGAAATTATCCAAATGATTCTAGTGAAAGTGTATGGAGTTTAAAAACAATGGAGCACTTCCTTTCCGTTTGAGGAAAGAACACAGCCTATGTGTGCAGGATCTGGGGGTTACACATGTGAATGAAACAAGACACAACTCCAGGTATGTTTTTTTTATTTTTTTTATGAGGAAACAACATGATAACAGTGATTAGAAAACAGTGTAATATGGGTCCTTTAATTTGAAATTGTTTTTTACCTTATGATTAATGCTAGAATATGTACAATTTTCATTTTAAACTTTAGAAACATGACCTATTTTTCTCCCCAGATACAAAGTCGACACGTTGAAATCAAATATAACTTTTACTGAAGTGTAATTTGTTGTGCAGTATTGGCCTGTCCATGTACTGAGAGTGAGAACAACTGTATGTTCAAGTTAAAGCACTGGCAACAAGGCAACACTGTGATTGTAATACGTCAGAAACAGTAAGAGCACAGGCTACATACAGTACTATTATTGCACAGTGGTCCCTCATTTACCATGGGGGTTACATTCTAAAAATAACCCGCAATAGGCGAATTATATGTTTTAAGGCTGTAAAACACCCTCCACGATCCAAGCGGGGAGCGGGGAGGCTGATTGCTCCACACAAACTGTCCTGTGATCAAAACTGAGGACCCGGGGGTGGAAAACATAGTTCTGGGTAGTTGATGCCGCTGTTTTTTCTTCTTATAAACAGACATACGCAGAACAGCAGGACACAATGCACAGGTTCTCCGTTAGACAATCAGGTCGTAAAAGATGAACCGTGCTATAGTGAGGGACGGCTGTAATTATTTTAATAAAGTCTCATTTTAGTGAGAATCCAAACGTTTTATGCCGTGACGTCTATAGACGTCAAAGACGTTTTTCAGCAGGGGTCGCTAGGATACGACCTGGAGCAACTTTTAAGGTGTAATCCATATCCCCCAACCTGTAAGGGGGCGATCTTTTTTTATTGTCTGCCCATCGGAGAGGAGGAAGAGCGTACCACATGTTGTGCGTAGTGGAGAGAAGAAGGATGGCGAAGAGAGCAAGCGCATACAAGCAGCTAACGATCGATCAATGTGTCCGGAGCGGCCGGATGGGTCTTGAGATCCAAGATCCCGTACCACAGGATCGCGGAGACGAACCGGATCAGGCAGGCACGTCAGGTTTGGGAAAAGGAGGCGACGTGTCGGGCAAATGGGGCAGAGATCTGGTCTGTGCAGAGCGGGAGAAACACGCTGTGATCAGGAGGAGGATGAAGAAGGGGATTCTAGCGATTTTAGCGAACCAGACCAATGTCTTGTATAATCAGTGAAAATGCTCTGGCAGTCTGGGGGATACCATTCTGAAAACAGGCTGGCAGTGAATGAGTTAAAAAAAAGTCTTATTTTAGATGATTAGTCTAATTTTAAAATGTCAAAAATCTATTAAAAATGAAGTCAACAATAATGACTAATGTGTGCAGAGTCTCTTGCCCAAATTGAAAATGGCTTCTGCATGGGAGCCGAAATATCTTTACAAAAACAGTGTCCAGATGACCACTGTTTAAACCTTATCTACACTGAACCACACATGAAGGAATGAGGGATTACACCTTCCCCTGGCCCAAGGACACAGCAACATGTGGCAGGAATCAAACTCTCCAGGCAAAGGTCTGAGTGACTGAGCTGACTATAACTATCAATAACAGTTCCATTAAAATAATACTTTTATTTTTTTTATTTTTCATTTGACTTCCTTTGTTTTCTCACGAGGCAACAAAAGTGAAGAGCAACAAAAAGCAATTTGCTGAAAGGTGATAAAAAAGGTGCCGAAAATGTGTTTGCAATTTCACACTCATCAAATTGTGTGTCTATTATTTTTTGGCACGCTTGCTTGATTGAACGACATTTGGCAAGACACTACAATGAAGTTAAAGACTTTTCAGATAAATAATAGTAATAAAAAATCCCCGGACCATCAATCACTCTTCTTGCATCACAGAGCTCATTATTAATATTGCATGAGCACAAATCAACTGTGGGCTGTGTCTAGGCAAACGTAGAACCCAGTTTATTATTATTTTATATTTGTGATACCCAAATCTCATCATTCACTACAGATTAAACATTAATTAAATTATTATAACTTAACATTAGTTCAATAGGAGTCGTAGTGCCACAATGTGTATTAGTGTATAGATGTTTATGTTTTATTTGTTTAATTTCTTTCATTCATTTACAAATTGACAGCATGCAACTTATTTAAAGGCACGTGAAGTAACATTTCTGACGGAGGGGCTCATTGAGTGTATGGAGCTGCTGTCACACTGTCTGGAAGTTACACATCAGATTTGTGGCGTACGAAAACCTTTTTTTTCTTCCCCAAGTAAGTTTTTTAGCAATAAAAAACACAAATACAAGGAATACAAGTTGAAGCCATATGGTGGAACTTTCCAAGCAATGCAGGCAGTGACTCCTTCCCACCAGAAATATTACAGTTTGCTTTTAAATTAGTGGAATACCTTTTTTTTTCACAAGGAATACAAAGAACAGCCCTACAGTGATATCTAGCTAAACCAATGATTCAGTTTGGTCAATTCTGAAACCATTTAAAAGCAGATTCCTCATTGAACATTGACTCACCAGTATGCAGTGTATGTCATTCCCCTCCAGGTCAGAGGAGGGCGCCTGCAGCAGCCTCCAGTCTCGACCTTTATTGTACGTGATGTACGTCTTCACCTGGTTGTCCTGTCTCTTGTTGGCGATCAGCATGCCTTTGATACCAGCCACCTGTTGAGTATAAAAAGAAAGTGATTTTATTTATTCATTAGAAATAATGCCCTGTATAATGTAAAAAAGCTCTTGAATTCATCATAGTTTCTTGTTTTGACTAGATTCTTTACATCTCCATGGAGACAGGCAGGTTACTACACCAAACCATGTACTTTTTGGCAATAAAACTCCTGCAATTAAATGCAAGATACAATTTTTTAACAAACTGTGGAACAGTCCAGGCAAAGAAACACAATTTTCATGAAAAAAAAGGGTGACAGTAAAGTTATATAGTGCATCTGTAAAAAACTTTAGCTATTTGATGGTGTCAATTGAAGTGTAAACCAGCACAGACACAAAACATTATGTAGTTGTATTGGAATTAAAAACCACCAACCATATAGATTATACAGTGTGAATGTGTCCTACTTTACACAACGTTTATACCAAGAATACAAGATGCTTAAAGTAATTGCAAAAACTTGTAATAACACTACTTCAAGGGTCCATATTATGCTATTTTTTGATCTACTATGTTGTTGTTCACTCATCAAAAACATAAGCTGTGTTTTGTTTCATTCATACATGTTTGACGCACAAATCCTGCATATTTAGCCTGTGTTGTTTCTCAAACTGAAATGTCATGTGGTAATACAGGAAGTGCTCCATGCAACCATCATAGACCAGCGCTTTCTACCCATATATGGTTATTGCGGTAAATGTTTGCAGCACCCACCACAGAGTCTGTAGTATCAAGTATAGAGTGGCGGAGACAAGTGGTTTTTCAGTGCTTTTTCATTTTTTGTGTGTGTTTTTGTGTTTTTCTTCTTTTTCAACTGTTATTACACATTAATACACATACATTAATACAGAAACAACTGCCAGATATTGAAAGCTGAACTCATCCTGGTAAAACAGGGCAAAAGCACTTACTCCTGGGACATTTTCTGACATTTTTTAAGTCAAAGGAACACAAAAAAAAAATCCAAGCGGCATTTTGATACATAGAAATGGAGGGCTAAAGGGGTTAAACCCCCTTACACCCTCACGAGAATCATTTGGATAATTTCAGCCCAGGAATTGCTCATCTCTACAGAACAAAAGGTAAAGGGTAGCTGTTCACTTGAAAACTACCTCTACACAACATCAAAAGTTAGAACTGACAGAGTATTTTGAGCTTTGAAATGTAGATGAATGGGTGAATGAAACAAAACACACAGTATCCGGGTATGTTACAATATTATATAAGTATATAAGCATTACACATCATTATATAAGTTCACAGGAGTCAGTTTTGTGTAATATAGGACCTTTAATGTTTCTATTGTTGAAAAATATTAAGGTATTTATTATGGCTTCTTTTTTTTTTTTATCTGTAAGTGAAAATTTTCCTTTTGGTTCAACACGCAACATACTACCCCTTTACCATGCGTCTCACATCCTCTCTGCCTTATTACTCCATCAGCGGAGCACTTCTTCTGGGTGCTATCTGTAATTACATCCTCATATGTCAAAGTCTCTGGGAAAGTACCACGTGATCAGGGTCGAGTGTGTCCTCAAGGCTTCATTCTGACACTGAACTTAGATCTTGCCGATAGACACATTTCCTCCTCTCAAGATGTCCTCCCAGTTTTCCTCTGCAGGATTAAACATATCCCTCATTGCGGCGCTAAAATGTGATCGGCGACATAGACAGTCGCTTCTCTACTCGGCATAGCCTGGTCCGTAGTTTCGTGTGCTTCTTTTCCCATAGGCCCACATCTGTGTAAGTGGCACTAATAGGCAGCACATTTGACATTGTCATTGAGAAGCTGAGCCAGGGACGGAAGCAGCTAATGAGGTCCTCCTGTCCCTGTCGAACATGAGCTGTCAATCAAACACGTAATTATTTATGGGTGCCACCTCCCTATCACATAGACTGCAGACTTATACCACAGGGGTGTGCGCGAGCGGGGAAAACATCACAACAGCTAAGTTTTGCCCAGAGTCCATCACTCCACTGTGCACCGTGGGATTTCCAGAGTTGAAGGAAGCAAACTCTGTCTCTATCCAGGTGCATAAGTATACCCTGTTATATAATGCTCCCTAGCAGTTTGTAATGTACCCGTGTTGTAGAGTTTTGCCGGATTGAACGCTGTTGTCTTTTCGTTGGGTGAGAACCACAAAGATACAACTGTGAGGCACACACTATTTCATTACTGAGGTCGTTGGGTGAAAACCACGGGGAAACATGTTTCTTTGCCAGGGTCCAACATCAGAATGAGAGACGGAGCTAAGCTGAAACATATTCCTGACTCAATGGAAACAGGCACTTTAAAAGTATCTTAGCCTGGAGTTAAAAGGGAAATAATTTATGAGAAGAATGCACTCTGGAAAATCTATATATTAAAAGAAAATCCATACACTTTCTTCCACTTTATTTGGCAGTTCTCAATGCAGAGGAGCAGTGGCTTTACTCCAAGCTCCAAGGCCTTTTGTTGTTCTTCCTCTATTTTCCTTTTTTCTCTGTAGTAGTTAGTTATAGTTAGTTAGTATAAAGAGTTATTAAAGATAGTATGTCATGGTAGTAATCTCATAGCTTCCTGTTTCAGTTAGTAGTAAATAAAGATAGTTATGTCACAGTTAGACTCACTTATTTAGTTTAGCTTTATGTGGGATTGTAATCTCTAGACTCATCTGTTTAGCTTAGCTTTGTGGAGGGGTGGAGGGAAAATGTGGGAAAAGTGGGACTGTTCTTTTTTTAATCACTGTAAAGCGCTTTGTGTTGCATTTTTTGTATGGAAAGCGCTCCATAAATAAAGTTTGATTGATTGAAGCTTCCCCCGTGTGACTGAGCTCCTCACCTTATCTTTGAAGGAGCACCCGGTAACCATACAGAGGAAACTAATTTCGTCCACTTCTATGCACAATCTTATTCTTTCGGTCATTACCCAAACCTCATGACCATAGATGAGGGCAGGAATGTAGATTGACTAGTAAATTAAGAGCTTTGCCTTTCGACTCCTTCACCACAACAGAGGTTCGTTCCCCTGACGATCTCACGCACGGCCCTTCCATCATTCATGAACTCCTCCACTTGAGGCGGGACTCTCCACCCACCTGGAGAGGGCAAGCCACTGGTCGAGAACCATGGCATCAGATCTGTATGTGCTAATTCTCACAGAACAGACCCTAACATAACACTATGCAAATAATCACTTCATAAATAATGTAAATCTGCTGTATTTCTTAGAAGCGAGGACATGACCCCACATTTTCGGTTCAGCATGGTCTCTCTACTCAGAAAAAGCATTATGTGAAGACTTCCTATACTGCAGGGAATAACAGAGAGGATGGGTGAGTTTGTTGGTCAGCAAGTACAGCACAAACCAGCGCCCTCTGACCTGTTTTATACATTTAGTCTATATGCGTATATGAGTCCAGTGAAAAATCTGCTTATGTAATGCACAACACTGCATCTTTTAAAATGCACATCACACGCAAACAGTAGCTTGGCTCATTATAGCTTGATTACATTTCTTAGTAATATTATTAGAGAATTAGCATTTACTTTGTTCTGTGCAGGATCCAAATTATATAAATCTCCAGTCCCACTGGTATAACAGCGTACAATATCCAGTTCAGTTTGCTCGTGTTCTCATCCTGCTAACTGGCATCACAATTAACTAAGGACTGTATTATTCTAAACCGACTTGTGGGCTTTTAATCAGCCATGGATATGTGAGTAACCATAAGAAACTAAATCTGCTCCCTTTTACCTTTAGTTTTGTAGAGACTAGCAATTTCAGGGCTGAAATGATTCAAA